>CM075028.1:13317696-13348472 GCA_037576675.1 Pangasius sanitwongsei
ATATATATATATTTCTTTATATATATATATATATATATATATATATATATATATATATATATATATATATATATATAAAACACAACATAAACGGACCTTATATAATGCAGTGACTATATCTTTTGTTAATGACCTTGAGTGAATTTTCAGAATTGTAAGATTAAGATCAGCAAACAGCATAATTGAAGGCATGGGTCATCTAGCTGCCATGCTGAATTCACAAAATGTCCAACAGCTCAGAAATAGAAAGTGATGATGTTGGCATGTTATTGCTCTTGTGCTGACTGACAGACAGAAAGAAAGAAAGAAAGAAAGCAAGAAAACCACCCACTGAAATGGTATTGCAGTGGTGAAAGAGATTTGAAAGTAAATTAGACTTGTGTGTGCTGTTAGGAAACAGATGGGAGGCTGCAACATGGGGAACAGGAACTAAACCTGTGTACGCCAGCAGTCCTGTGACCATGGCTAAAAAAAAAAAAAAAATCCATGCCCATGCTTTCAAAGCACACATGCACATCAGAGTTATGATTTGGTTATCTGACAACCCATGGGAACTGCTCAGGATTTATATACAGAGCAGGACAGACGGCACTCAGTAACTATGGGAATGTCATAATAATTACAGTATGTGTAAGTACTTGTATGTATAGACAGCACAGACAGACAGTCCTGCTGTTGAGTGTCAGTAGCACAGGACCGTGTCACTTCTCTGTCACTGTCTGTAGGTGTATCAAAAGAAACAAATGACCTTCAAACACATCAGATCATCTGACCACACATTGGCGTGGGTGTACATCTGGGTATGAATATGATACCAATTTACAAAGATAGCATTGTTAATATGCAAAGAGAAAAAAATCCAACACAGCATGTGTACACAATACACGTGAAAAGTTCAGAGACACCAATGGTTTTTTTCCATTCATTTAAAGATTCTGATCTAAATGTGGACAAAAATTAGAAAATAAATATTAAATACACACATATATCCTAAATATACTTTATACCACAGTGCAGGTAAATGTTCAGGTTTATATTATTTTACTTTTTATAATACAATAGTAGCAGCTAATTCACAGGGACTTCTATGGTAAAAAAAAAAAAAAAAAAAAAAAAAAAAGCATGTAATGGTTGATACAGGGAAGTTTTACATGAGGAGATGTTAACATTTATGGAAGCAGTGCTTTGTAACAGTCACAGGAAATTCTTCACGATAGAGGAGATTACACTTTGTGCGTCTATGTTTGCTTTTTTTTTGTCTTGTGAAAGATAAAGAGAAGCTGGTGAGGGAACTACTGTTTATAGCTGATATAACATAAGTGATAACAGGAACTAACTTGTCTTTTGGATGTTCCACAATGTTATATGCAGCTGTAAACTGATAAAAAAAAAAGTATGAAGTCTCATTCTTCAATAAATAAAAAAAAAAAACCAAAAGTAATCATTGACAAATTACTGTGATGTAAGAGGAATACACCAAAGCAATTTCGAAACGAATCAACTTTGCTGTGGAAAAATTTACTCCATTTCATGTCAGGCTGCATCACACCAACCGGTCATTGATTATTTTCCTATAACAGCATGGCGTGGAGTGTCTTATTCCTTACTTCAAAATTGCTTCACATTTTATATTTTGCCGACGCTTGACATGTTGTCACTTGGTGGTTCGAGTCAGTTTTTTCATGCAGCATCACTCTTGAGTGTGTTGGCTGTCTCAACTTTGCTTCAGCCACCCACAAACCACCATGTGTATCTGAAAACACACACACACACACACATACGGACTGTATATACTGTACATCATTCAGTTATGAGAAACAAAAAAACCTTAACCATATTTGACTGCAGTCCCGTCATATGGCTGCTGTTTGGATATGCTTTAAAGACACTTTTTTTTTTTTTTCGGACACACAAAATACTCTGCACTGGACAATGTCAGTAGATTCCAGACATATCCAGAACTAACTGTGACCTCAGTCTTTCAACTTAAAACATACTGTGTAACTAAAGACCATGAAGAATGAAGCATCTGAGTCTCTCTCTCCATCTGAATGTGATTCATTGGGTTCCACCGGTTCTTTTTTTTTTTTAATTTAAACCGGAGACATTCACCCACCAGAGAACATACCAGATGGTCCTGCTCATGGAGAGACCCTTTTTTTGTTCCTTTCTTACACATATTTTTTGGACACAGTCGTCCATCTAGCCATTGCAAATACAACACAGAAGACAAGCTGAAGGGTTATATAGTACGTTCAGGGAAATTATTTTTCCAGGACAGTAAGAACATTTCTTAGATATCCTGTGAGTTTTGGCACGTGGAAATAATCAGTGTTTTTGGAGCATAGAAAGAAGAGGGGAAAAATAAAAGGGGGACAGGTGGCATTTTTCACACTTAAAATAATAGTCATAGGGAAAAAGCAAATTGACACAAATTTTCCACTTACGTCAAATGTAGTCCATCAGCAATGACACAGATCTTATACCTTCTCCTAGAAGTGGTGCAGATTATATTGTAATTCAGATTTATAGACTTAAAACTTGGATTTCTGGCATATTGTTTACCCCTTACCAGTCACTTTACCCCAGATTGTGTGAGTGTGGATTTGTGTATGCAGATGTTACTAATTTACATAGATAGTATCACAGTATTAGTATTGCAGAAGAACAGGAAGTACATCACAGTGAAACATTATTGAGCACAGACAAGCAATGTACACTAAAGCAAGTGTGATAAATTTGCCATAAGTCCTGTTACTAGTTCACCAAGCTAGGCTCATAGCTCTGGTGCAAATCTCAGTGGAAACTGTGTGTAAAGTTTTTCTGTAACAGGAAAATCATTGGCCCATCATCAAGAGATTGCAAGTTCGAATCCTGCCAATGCCACAACCACGTGTAAAAATCGGCCGTGCCCTCTGGGTGAGAGAGACGTCGTTACTCTCTCCTCTGTAAGAGAGACACTAGCCAATCTGTGAGTTCATGCATGTCGAAGCTTTTCTGTGAGTGCGTTACTTTGCTCTGTGACGCAGTGGTTCAAAAAGATGCTGTTGACTAGCTTCACGTGTCTCGAAGCACATGTTAGCCTTCAGCCTCAGAGAGAAATAAAAATAAATAAATAAATAAACACTGCTGCCTAGACTTTAATGCTAAGAGGACTCACAGGGCTTTGAGGCTTTATCTAAAGATTCCTACAGTAGTACATAAAAGCTAGCGCATATGATCAAGGACATACTTTCAGAAAGATATATAATTCATATTTAAGCAGCATTCAGTAGGCTGCGAATATAACGAATACTAAGCAAGTGATTATTCGATTAAAATTCAAGAACTGTAATTAAAAAAGAGGAAAAACACTCAAGCTAATGTAGTGAAAATAGTTTGCAAGACAGCAAAAAAATAAATAAAAATCACAGTGGCATAGTCTTAAGGAGCCTTAACATATATAATACTTAGGACAAAAATTCAAACCTTTGATGCATATACTGTATAAACGTAGAGTCACCAGAAACGTAGCAAACAAAAATATATTGAATTTCAGTGAATATATCTAATATTTCTGATTATGAGATCGTCTTGCCCCATAACCAGTATGGCTTATATTCAGGCATTTATTATTATTATAAGTAAAATGATCTGCCAATAGAGCAAAAAAAGGTCAAGGTTAAAATTAGTAAAGATGTCTACAAACAGCATTAATATTCGTATTTTTGTTTTTATTGTAATCTCATAATGAGAAATCTTATACAAATTTGACTATATATTTTCACAAAATATTGTAGGAAAAATAACAGCCCAAAAGAACACCACATAGTGCAATCTAAGGACAACGCAATTATCATCATGTGGCCAAAAAAAAGGCTTCTGGCTTCTTTTAGATCAAGAGACCCTTTTCATTAAAAGGCACAAGGCTAATATTATTTGCACATCACATTTGTGTAAGGAGCAGATGATGGGGAGGGTCGAGCACACCGCCATGTCATTAAATGAAAACAAATACACTTTACTGATCGCCATGGTCATAAACCGCAAAGAAGACTTTGCCTCTGTGTAAACCAGCTCCATGACTACGAGAGCTGAGCAATGCAATCGAGCGAGAGAGCACGGGTCAGGAAGTTTTTCCTCAACAGCCCTTCCATACGCTTAAAGGAAAAATACACTCTGAATGTCTTGCGTGTTAAGCTTTAAATTTAACATATGATCTTCAAAAGATTTATTTTAATTGTAATGAAATTCTGAGTTGACTTTTTTTAGTTTGGTTCGTCTGTTTTCACTTACATTACCCACAATGCCATTCGCCTAGTCTGCTGACAGTGGCAACGGTAAGGTTTAGCCCTTGCTTCATCTCTACCTAAAGAAATTGATGCAGTGGCGATTTAGTCATTTAACCTGTTCAGCTCTCTCACCTCCACATCTGTACATTCTGCTCATCTGTACATTCTGATCAGCTTCTGAAGCCTCATCTTTAGCCGAGACGAGTCTCTGCCATAACTCAGCACAACTGCGTCGTATGGCTACACTGCGTCCTGTTTGCCGCACTGACGTCAGCAACATGTCCACTATTTCTACACTGGATTTCTCACTGATATGACTTTGCTGAAAAATGGTGAGTGAGTGAGTGAGTAAAGAAGCTCTTTTGTTTTTAGGAGCTAACAATAAAACCTGACGGTTATCCCTTATATTTGAGAGTGCTGAATTTTTTTTTTTCTCCTATTAGATGCCTTTGTGACTGTGCTAGCAAAAACAGTGTCACCTTGTGACATCAGTGTGGCAAACAACTGCTAAGTTCTCATGGGAACAATGAAAAAAGACAGCACCCACCAACAAATTAGCACTAAAAATCACTAAACACATAAACATATTTAATGTGTTTCAGAGTGTTTTCCTTTAACCACCCACATTTACCACTTTTGTTTTAAATACTGCTGTGGATATTGTTGAACTTATTCAAGCCAGAACTCAACCCTGATGAGACATGGGTCCCATACCCACACACACACCCTAATTTAGTCTTGGCCAATTCCCATCCACCAGTTAGGTCATGCGACAACCAACAACCAGCGAGGACGAAGGCTACCATGTGCTCCCTCAGAGGCACTTGAAGCTAGCCAACTGCATCTTTTCAAACTACTGCTCATGCAACATCGGGGGTAGCATAACACACTATGTCCATGAGCTCACAGATGCCCATTGGTTGGCTAGTGTCGCTGTGATTGACGTAAGAAAGAGAGTATGTAACCCTTACCTCCCTGAGAGCATGGCCAGTTATGCTCTCTTGGACTCCCAGAGTTGGGCCACTTTTGACCCAAAACTAAGACTGGTTAAGTTTTGTAACTTTCGTCCAAATCCTGAAAAGAACTCGATGGTGCTCAATGCTTATGTAGCCATATTTGCTTTAACATAGTCTGCTATCTGGACACAGCCCTGGACTGACCTGATATCATCTCCTTGACAACAAAAAGGCATCTTTTGCAGACTGTGTTTGCACTCTACTTCACAGTTATTGGCACCTCTTAAGCCTGGGCAAAAGTGATATACAAAATAAACAACTGGATACAATGCTTACCTTTTCTCAGACAAAAAACATTTCTTATAACAGCCAAGCAGTGAAATGCAATGGAGTGAGGAAACACGTGTCAGGATGTTTGTCTCACCAGCCGCAACATAGGTTTAACCACATTAGCCTACCAACAAGACAGCGAATTAGTGATGACTAGTTTATCATCTAGCCCACATCCCCTCAAGAATGAGGATGAACTCACAGTTAGGCCACTTCTGGTGCAAAATCTAAAAGCATGAGACATGGTAGCCATTCTCAACCCTTATGTGCTAACCCAAGCATATTTGTCCATGTTCAACCCCAGAATGCCCACATTTTTACAGAAGTGGTGAAAATCAGTTTCATGTGGCCTTCCATGAGAACTAACAGGGTGGCCATGACATGACAACATCTCCATGACAACAGAAAGTCAGGTATTAGAGTGTGTTTATGAACTGATCATTGTGAACCACAAAGGAAGCCACGAAAAACATCTGACATCTCTATTCACCATTATATTCATATTTCCTGAATGTTTCTAGTAGTTACTCCTACATTTGACATCTATCTGGTCTATTACTAAACACGTAAAGTTGTTCGTAAATACTGGCACCCTTCAAGAGAACAGGCAAGATTACATTACATAAACATTAAACAATATGATGGAAAAAAGTAATTCTCAATTTTTTTTTTTTAAATAATAGCACTTTATAGCACTCAAGAAATGTGGCAAAAATTATTGGGCACCACTATTGATCCATTATAAATTTTGTACCAGGATATTTTAGCCCACCTGGTTACCTCTGCCAAGAGGATACAACTCAGCCGTTAATAAAATCTTCCAAAAACATAATGAATAAATACAAAAAACTGAAACACACAAAGTTAATGTCTTGCAAAGATTTCTCAATCCCTGGATTTGACCCCCATTGAAAACATTCCACATAACACAGACTGAAGAATATAAAGGAGTGAAGTAGACCACGATCCTGTACATGTGTCTCCTGCCTTAATAATTATGAAACGAGTGTATTGCAGAAAACAATTGCATTTAGTATAGTCATATTTCCTGTAGCGTGCCAATAATTCTGAAGTGACTATTTTCAGTGACGTGTTTTAGGTCTGATTAGAGTCCTCTATAAAACTAGACACGCGAATGAACACAGAATGAACACAGTCAACAAGAACCCTCAGTTTCTGTCCTTCATGCACACTACACACACATACACACACAGACATGCAAACATCAAGCATGCAAATACAAGTACGGCAGAAATATGCAGTGAGATAGATACGTAAATACACTCATGTGGCTGTATAAACACTACACTGTATCTACACTGAGTTTTTTTTTCTTCATTCTTTTCATTCCCTGACTGAGTGGAAAGAAAAATCAATGTACCACTGGCTAAAGGGACTTTATTACTGCTTGCAAGCAACCCCCTAATGAAATCAAGTCTAATTCAGGAGCTGCTGCTGCAAATAGTAGGCTTGTTTTTTAAAAGAGACGTTTGAACAGTCAATGTAGTAAAACTAAAATGCCAAACATCTGTAGCGTCAGATTTTCAGATATGAACTGAAATTAGAAAATTTTTCTACCAACATGGTCTGGAAAGTAACTATTTGCTTGTTATGACTTCAATCAAACCATCATTTTGTAGATTACTGAATTTTTTATTTAATTTGAAATTAATCCCTGATGATAAATCAGGAAGTAGCAATTATCGTCAAATCATCAGAATCCCTGATAGCGACATCTTTATGTTGTGTTTTCTAATAATTTCTTATTTCTTCCTACTTTTTTCTTTTAGGATTCTTGGGGAGAAAAACCCTGTGGGAAAAAAGGGATGGGATGATAGTTGTGCATGGCTAAACAGTGAATGTGAACGTAATGTTTATTCACACCGTGTTAATCATAGATGAGACCATTACAATTACTATAAAAACGTTATATCTGATATGACATATGATACGATATCTAGCTAGCACATATGTGTTGGTGAATTACCATGAAAAGACTCCGTACGACTAAAATTAAACTTAGCGTAGACGCAAACTGAGCTTTCACCAAGCTCCGCCTTAAAGAAAATCATCAACCCTGTTTCACTTACCAGAGGTAATTGTGACCACACAGAGAACACACAACCCTGCTAATACAACTCTATTACTAGAATATTATTAGTTACTAGCATTTTTAAATGAACGAAACCTCACAGGAGAAGCCCTCTTTGTTCCAGATGCTTTAGGCCGTGTCTAGACTACACCAAAAGCCCTCAGCAGAAATGCAGCAAAATGAGTTTTTTAATATAACAATGTTCTACTGGGCCTAAAAGGGCTTATATCAAATAAAGCTACAGTTATTATCCCTGAGCCCCAAGAGTTTAATAAAAAACAGATTTGATCTTTCCTTGTGCACTCTCCCCTCCTGGTGAGGCCAAGAGTGCTATGATAGCTGATCTCAGAGCAGTGTATGTGGTTCACATCTAGTATTAAACGTTAGAACAAAACTGATCCAAGATCAGTCCACATTTTCTCCAATTCTCCTGGTTCTGTGATGATCTGTGATGATCTGTGATCTGCGATGTAAGCTACAAACCACAGTGATAGAATGACAAGCTATTGGTTTTCTTTTCAAGCCTGACTTTTTACACCGATCCAAGGCAACGTTACTCTTGCACTTACAGAGCTAATTTAAGTGACAGGCGTAAAAAGCTGATTCTGGATCAGCGTTAAAAGGGCAGCCTGTCACCTGCTGCAAGCCGTTGTTCTCTGTAAATGTCGTGGCGGTTCTCTCTCACACTGTTCTCTTTGCCAAGTCGGGCTTCCGCACCACGGCAGTCCGGTACGTCTCACGCTGAGCTCTCCGTGGGTGCTAAAGGCCGCCAGCATCAGTCAGCGGCGGGGAACAAAAGCAAGGGCGCGGGCCTATGATTTTCACCATCCTGGCCCCCTGCCAGCCCCAACACTAGGCCCTTTTGGAGTAAAAAAGGCTCCTACTGGGTGCAGAAAAGGCCAGGAAAGAACTAAGAAGCAAGAAAGCATGGGGAATCCATCGTCTCCGAGGTAAGAACATTGTGCACACAAAGATGGATTTATTAATAGCACATGCACAGCATACACTTTTACACATTGTGAAAGCACGCACACACACACACAACCACACAGAAAGGTCCTTGAGCAATCAACTGCCTCAGTATGTTTCACATATCACCAGGAAATGCAGACTGACAAGCAGGAAATGTGCCGAGAGCTCATGCCCCGTGAGCTTTGGCTCTTGGCTTTTGCAGAGCTTTAATACATGGCTTACAAGCAGATTATTGGGATGAAAAAAAAAATGAAAGGACTGAAAAGAGTGAATAGAGGATTAGTGTCTCATGAGCCAGATAAAATGACCTGTGGGTGGAAAATATTACTTCAGGGATCTCAAAGAGGATTGTGAGTCAAAAATGGATGTTACCTTACTCTTTTTTTTTATATTCATTCATTTCTCCTAGGGACACTACACAACCTACAGCATCAAACCATGTAGAGATGTTGTATGCATTTTATATTATTATTTTAAATCTAGATAAACATATTACCCTTGGGTAACATATTTGTCCTTGAGATGCAGTAGCAGAGAATTAAATAGAATTCAATGGCCTTGATGAGCCATTAACCCATATACGGCAGAGATCCACAGCACCCCTAGTGCTCATACAGTGCCAGCGCATGGGTGTGCCCCGAGCTGTTTTTCCACAATAACATAAACCTGGTGCTGAATCTGATACGGCTAAGTGTTTTAAAGTGTACTGTACTACATAAGGAATAAAAAGCCATTAGTCAGTACCCTACCTAGTCAGCTTGGGAGCCATTTGAGATCCAGGCCATGTAACTTTCCTGTCTCCTGTATCTGGACAGTATTATCCATCCTTGAGCTCTGGACTCCGCCTGACACTCTGCAGACACTCTTCAGCTCAGAGATGGATCCTCTAACAGGAAACCGATGAGCGATTTGAATCATTTTGTTTCTAGGATGAAAATCACACTCTGAAGTGGATGATGCTGTTGCAAGTAAACCTTGGATGGAAGTATCAATGGCAAGATCGATTGATATCGATGTTAATTAGCGGCTGCCTTTGTTTGCCCTCCTTGCGCCAGCGCTCATCCAAATGAACGGCTGTTTGTTTGCAGCCTGAAATCCAATTTAGTGCAAGATGACAAGCAGCAGCCTCTCCTCCTGCTCCTAAGACCTGATCATATCACTGCCTGTTGACAAAAGCCAGTCTCGGTTATTCCTGGAGCACTCTGTAAGCTAAAGTTAGCTCCATCAAACTTCATTTACCTTAGCAGTTATATTCACTTTTCAATGTTTCTCAGAACAGGGCTGTATTACGTACGGAACAAACTTGGGGTTGTGCTATTCTAGGAAAACTAATCAACGACAGGGTGGTGGGACACAGCTGACACAAAGCTGTGATACTTATTATTTTCCTATAACAGCACACTCCGAAGTGTTTTATTCCTCTTAAACTACAGCATTTTTCCAACAATTACTATTCGTATAAAAAATGACACTGTACCTTTTATACCTTTTATAGTTACATTTAACATTGTACATTGTAACATACATGACACAAGCTAATTTCTGTTACTTATTATGTTACAAACAATTGTTCTGTTACCAGCCTCTCTATTTTTTCTCTCTTGTTAATAGGGAAACAAACATCCTGTCATGTTACCATGAATCCACAAAGCACAAACTCCTCTGTCTTGAAGTTTTCCAAGTCACAGCTTTACGTCTGTTATAAAGCACTGACACTGGAGACTCCTTCCAAAAATTCCTCACAGAAAATATAGCAGGGACAACTGTCCGAGTCAGGCTGTTATAGGAAAAATCCATCTGCTGACTTATCAGTGCTTTTTAAAATATCGGCAGATATCTACCCGCCTTGAGAATGCTGTACAATTTGGCCAGTCACTATTTTCATTAATTTTCCCAAACTCTGCTCAAACTCTATTTATTTAGATATTTCTGAGAAATGACAGCACTGTGGTTATATCACATATATCACACGTTTAGGTCCCAGACTTACAGGCTCAGAGTTTAGCCCCTTTGGCCATTGTATGAATGCTTGCATCAGGCTACGTGGGTGTGTGTGTGTGTGTATCTGAAGGCAAGAGGGAAAAACAGCTGTGGCCCTCCATCTGTCATCAGCATCAGTTCCCAAACACTGGAGCATTACAGGAACATCAGTTTAGTCACACTGCAAGGACGAACGATGAAAATGATGAAAAGGAAAAAAATATATATATATATTTTTGATGATGATTGAATTTTATTGTTAAGAGCAATCTACTTTTCAAACTGGACATTCTAAAACAATTAAGGTGGCTTAGGAACCAAAACAACAACCAAGCAGCACCAAATTTCTCACACAATTACCTTGTTATAAACGCTACATTCTGCCACAGGAGCAGGTATCTTAAAGGAAACAGCTTAATGGCTTAATTACACTTTACTGGTCATATTCTCTCTGCTATAAAAGAATAATAAATGGATAAATAAAAGGAATACAGCACAACGGGGCATGCTGTTATAGGAAAATAATCAATAACCGAATGTCCCAAAGCATTTTATTCCCCTTATACAACAGCAATTTGCCAATAATGATTGAATGAAATTTTTATTCCATAAATAATGACACATCATACTTTTTTATCCATTTATAGTTGCATTTAATGTTGTGGAATGTCCATGTGTTAGTTGGCCAGTAGGTGATGAGCAGATTTGACAGTAGCTCCGGTTGAAAGGTTTAATGTTCTAATATGTTGTTGTTTCTATAGCTACATCATACATATATGCTCCGCATAAACAAAAACGTGCAGTTATTGATGTCAAGCTGTTTTCTTATAAAGAGTTCCTATGGATATGAAACACTTAACATTAAAATGATCATGTTCTCTCATGTTTTCTTATTACTGTTTTGTCCTTTCTTATTAGATAGGGTTTATGACAAAGTAAGTGTGTGAGAGGCTTGGATGTTATTTCGGTATATTATTATTCTGGTAGCCTTTTAGAATATCCCCAAATAATACATAATTACATAAATTGCAGGAAAATATGTTCATCGTGCTTTCATTTGATGTCTGTGGTCCAATTTATTCTCGAGTCCTCAAGTCTTCCATCTGCAGGTAACCAGCTCGTTGGCCAGCTCTGCCTCTGTGTGTTTGCATACGACAGACTAATCTGAGCTCGGATGCGAAGCAAGAATGAGCATTGATAAATATTCATCACCTTTAGTCATCGTCAGTAAATATTCATCATCAGTTCCTGTGTGGCTTGGGAGAGAACCAAAAGGGTAACATGGTTATAATGCAGGAGTCTTCTTAGAGTCATACATCTCACTGTTTACTGCTCATGTGACAAGAGTTTTTGAAGCAGTCACCTGTAATTTAAACAAATGAAACTCATTATTTCTCCAAAAATACAATAATGGAGCAATAAGTGAAAACAATATAAAAGCATACAATACTTTTATATTATAACAGTATAAAAGGATACAATACAGCGATGGATTGCCTCTATATCTGGACCACAAGAGTATTGGCAGCCTTCAAGAGAACGGACAAAACTGAATGCATAAAATAAACACTACACACCTTGATTCAAATTTTCCACTTTAACAACGGGAGAAAGTACTAAAGTTTTGTCTAACAAAAATAAAATCAGTTTCATAAGAGCTTAAAAAATGAAATAAAAGCAAATAAATTGTCGTCCTTGACAATTTTTTAATTGCTCTCAGCCTCTAGTTACTCTATTGTTGTCTTTGACCAAATATACAGCAGGACAGATTTGGTGAAAAATGAGGACTGCATACAAGCAAAAGTCCCCAAACCCATTGTAAGATATTGTGGTGGATCACTGATGCATGGGGATGTTTTGTGGCTGGTGGTCGAGGGACACTTGCAAAGATTGATGGCATCACTCTGCCATGAGGCTCAAACATAATTGGATCTTTCAACAGGATAACGACCAAAACATATATCCAAATGTGGGGACACAAAATCAATGTTTTGCACCGGCCGTCTCTGGAATCTCAGGATTTGAGCCCTCCTGAACCCCTCTTGTTGGAATTAAAGAGTAAAGTCTGCATGCACAGACCAAAGAATATAAATGATATTAAAACAGTTTGCATGAAGTGGCATCATCGGAATTCAACTCATGTACTGAGTTAGATACAGATACAGACCTTCTTGGACATTTCTTTTGTGCAGTACAGTCAAGAGCACACTGGCAGAGAATCTGAGTCAGGAAAGGGACAGTCATGACCTAAATAAACATGACCTAAAGCACAGTGTCCTTCTGTCAGTCCCTCTTTTGTTTTGTCAGAGAGGGAAAAGAGGACGATGATTACAAAGTCTGTGTGATAGTGTAGTGAACGGTCTTACTGACATGGTTAGGAAATACCCCAAACCGACGGGACTTTCCTCCTACACCACCCCGAGCTCCAAATCTTCTCCCACACGAGGTCAGAACAGAGGATGCACTGTGTTCCACAATCAGAAGGTTTGAGAACCTAACAAAGGCATTGTAAGTCATTTATAGGTCGACACAAGAGACGAGTATGAAGACAAATCCTGTATTCTTGTCCAAGGAGATTTCTTAAGAATATAATTTATTACAGGAATTGACTTGTGTATGTGAAAATCTGGGAAACATGGATTAAAATATTCCTAAACGCTTAAGCGTTTTCCAACCAAATCTCTATCCACCACTCAGTACTGTATGAGTGATTACAACAGATAATAAGCTTGCCATGTTTCCCAGTACTGAGAAAAGTACAGTAAATATGAATATAATTAAATAATTAAAATTTGCAATTAATAGAAGTTTAATGGCAGTTGTTAGTTATCCATCAAGTAATCATTTACAGTATACAGATATACTGTTGAATGCAAATTGAATCCTACAACCATTATAGCGACAACTAGTTTTTAACACTGTAATTCATGTGACTTAATGCACACACCTACCTTGTTTGATGTGGACCAATCAGGGCTCTGAATTGCAAGATCAAAAACATAAACAGAAATGAACGTTATTTTCCTAAGAACAAACAACGCAACTGAAAACAATCATCCTTAACTGCTCTGGAACAGAAATGTTAACCTGAAATCTCTGTTAATGGTTAATAACAATATTTTTTTCCATTCTATCTAACCCACTATGCTACATTATTTAGGCCTTACCTTAAAAAAAAAAACTCCCAAATGTTTTGGATCAACATCACACCATGCATGACCTCATTCAACATATCTCCAATGTTCAAATTTAATTTAAATTGAACGTACCTTGTTTCATCCATGGTCAAATGTATGGTGAGAATTTCTTTTAGAATAAATTCCTGTTAGTTCTCTGTGTCACCAACAAAGTGGGTAAAGAGCCATCAATCAAAAGTTATGGTATCATTTTACAGAACTGTTTCTCATTTCTGAGTCACTTTGATTTCAATAAAAGCATCTAATTATGCTATGTATCACTTCACAAAATATGAACCAGTAATGAAGAGTAGGGAGGCTGAGTCGAGGGTCAAAGCTCTTCAGAGTTCAATCTTATTTAGAACATCAGCTAATTAGTAAAACCTTCATGGACTGAATATGGTATGCTAGAAAGGCTGTGACCCTGTGGGACTGCAGTCTGACACTCCCAACCTACATTTAAAATCCTTAAGCCTGGGGTATTAAACAAAAACTTATGGAGGTCCAGTTATATAAAATTCCTCGCTTACAAAAGGTCAGGATAATTGACTAACACGCGTGAATGTTACCTTGTAATGCTTAAGCATTAATGATAGTTTATGGCTATAAATAATGAAATGTTTGGTTTTGTACTGGCACTTCATGTTATCACTTTTTGACTAAAGCCATGGACTCTGAACTCTTAAAGGTATGTGGTTCCAAGTGGAACCATTTTAAGTAGCTTAGAACTTGAACTTATCCAACGAAACCTTAAGCAACCCTTGAAGAATCCTTTTTCCTAAGAGTCTAGTTTATATTTTAATTTAAGATGACTGACTGACAAACATGCGGTCTGGCTTTGTTTTTCCAACTGGAATTATCATTTAAAGATCATAACGAGCTCAGGACAATTCAGCAGACGTTGAAACTACAGTACAGATGGAGGGAAGAGAATTTCATTACATTTCATCAGCATTCAAAACAGACATGCTAATGAAATAGAAACCCAGCTGTTTCCTGCATGCTGCGTATTATACTGCAGTAGCTCCCTGTAAACAAGTGTTTTGTAATTTTTGTTGGGGCACAAAAGGGAAAAACTGCACGTCCAACCTGTTGTCCATTTGAACGAAACCAGACCAGCTGTTGGATTTAGAGGAGGAGGGTGAATACGATGACGAGAGTGGAGGCTTGATATGGGAAAGTGACTTTTGCTTGCTGTTCAGTCATATGTTGGTGGACGGAAAGATTTGCTCCTATCTCATCATGACAGCCCTTTAAACAAAGCCTCCTCCTTTTCTAATCAACCAAGGGGAAACTTGGCTTAATCCTTCATGGAACAGTCAATAAGAAAGATCTCAGAGGAATACTTCACACACACACACACACACACATACTTTTCAGTGAGTCATCGACATACCTTTTTGTCCTCTCCTCTGTTGACCGCCTCTTTCGTGCTGTTGTTTCTATGACGACCACCCAGGAGGCTGCGGTTGGTGGTCCACTGACCGTGAAGCAACTCAAAGCTCATCCAGCCACACACACACTGCCAGTTGATACACTGAGCTGGGACAAGGATTCAAGCCATTTACTGGGCCTAATCTGTGCTGTTTTCATTTTATTCTCACACCAGGCCTGGAGGAGAGAACGTAACTACACAAGTCTGAACTACAAACTATACTGTGCCAGTGGCTTGAGGGATTACAATTAGATGGCTTGGATGAGTACAAATAACCTCTGCAATTATAACAAAAAAGTAGCATAATTTATAGTTTGACTGTTGGTGAGACCACAGACATGGACCCTTAAACAATATAATTATATGTACCAAAAAATGGTTGGTTTTAGATGTCATGCAGAAACCACCACAATTTTTGCAGCACATATTTTGCAGCACATTTAGGAGAATGATACATTCATGTCTGTCCAAGGGTAAGAAAGGAAAGACATGCCCAAAACAACAGTACCTCATGCCATAAACTACTTGTGTTTACTTCAGCAAAAAGCTATAGATTCCCATGAAACCAGAAATCACCTTATGACTGCCTAAATTCGGAGTTTCTCTCGGGTTTGCCAAGGCATCTTCTGGACTGCTAGCCAAAGAGATTGGGGAGCAAAAGCCAAGTATGTATTATTCCCAGAAAACCCACAAATTTAATTAACTTCCAAAATCATGGTGAAAAAAAGTTGCTCTGCTTGTTCGTAGGAGCAGTTTTCCAGTTGATGATGATGATGATCAGTCATTAGGCCTTTATGACAATAAACCATGGTTTTTGGTTAGGAAAAACAACATGAAAACATGCTAAAAACCATGTCAACCATAATTATGCTACTTTGCTGCTTTGGTATATGTATCATTTGTACTATTACATAACAGTTAACATAAGAACCACAGTAAAACCACAGTGATGTCATTAAGTCAAGAATATAACAACCATACTTACCATATGATACCCTATTATAAAGCTGTGGCAGTATCAGACTTTAGTTTGTAAGAGGAAAGAAATAAAATCCATGGGGCGAAAATAATCAATGACAGGAGTATGTGATGTAGCCCAACATAAAGCAAAGTTCATAATTTTGCTATAAAAGTATAGGTAAGTATTTGAAGGTAAGTATTTGATTCCTCTTATACCAATTAAAGTTTCTTATTTATTGAAAACTTTAATTGGTATATTCATTTATAGTTACATGTAATGTTGTGGAACATCTGCCAAACAAGATACAGTAGTTCATTATTATCACTTAAATTATTAGCAGATATAAATAATTGTTCTCTCACCAGCCTCTCTCTTTTTATTCTTAATAAACATTAATAAGAAACAGCTTGTCATCTTAACGAGAAACCAGAAAGTGCAAAACCTTTGCAGTAGTGGAAAACTAGTATTATAGTATTGCCGTTCAAAGTTTGATATAATTTGATATAGTTACTATTAAAGATGTAATAAATTATGGTACATTTCTATAGTTGGGTGTACTGAAGCCAGCTGAGGGTTTGTTTTCTGTCCTGGTACTCCACACTTCCTTATCCTTCTTTCCACCCTGCTGTGTTAAATGAATAACCTTTTGTGAAACCAGAATGAAAAACATTTAGAAAAGAACCACCTTTTTGGAAGTGGTAAATAATAACGTTAGTGACTAGCTAAAGAAGAGGAAGCGTAAAAGATGAAGTTGAGTAAAGAACCAAGGTTGACTTAGATGTTACGGTATATTGTTCTCCTTTTGAAAGCAAATACAGTATAACATCAATATTGATGGCCAACACTGCTTTACACATAGGTACATTACCAGTACATTTAATAAATAGGCATTTCAGTGTGAATACATGTATACACCAAGTTACTGTATATGTACTGTATGCATATTTGCATGTAGGCAAATCAAAGGGATTTTGGTTAAGACTAGCTCGTGGAGGTATGTAAAGCAGGCAACATGGACATCTCCAAAATCTCAACAATACATTGTGTGAAAATGCTGTGTTATGTGTCAAACAAATACTGATTGGCTGGGCAGGGACATGTATCCGGTCATGTACAGGTTTTTTGTTCTTCCTGCCCAGATGTGCTTGACTAGTCCAGCAGCTACTTCTAATCACCCACAATATTTTCTAATAAACACAGTAGGTCAAATTCTGCCAAATATAAACAAAATAGGCATTGAAACATTTTTATCTCAAATTAATTAACACAAATTTGTGAGCTGATAGAAAATAACAGGACAGTAATGTCCGCTTTGTGCTACTTCGCATTGTCCCAGAAGATTTATTTCTGACCTCACAATTAAACCTGCAAATAAAAAACATTCTGTATTGCTCCACGTGCTACTTCCTCTTTAGTGTAAATGATGGAAATATGTATGTTTAATTGCATTACCTAAAATACAATTCATTTTTATCATAGTTTGAATGTAGGAATTTTGAAAACTCCAAACATCCTGCTAAAAACTCTATTTAGAAAACAACTTCAACGACCTGGCAAGTCATCAAGTCCAGATTCAACACACCCACGATTACTCAGGAAGAAATGTAAGAATTAACTGATGGATCAGGTGTGATAGAGCACAGTGGCATTACTCCAGGTCCAGTGCTGGGGACCACTAATCTCTAGTCCTGAAACCTAAGGGGAAAAAACAACATTGGCCAACTAAGTGCACAATTACTTGTTGGGTATTCTGCCAGAACAGCCGAAACCCAATGCAAATCCACTTACGCCTTCCTCTAGTACTAATTAATACAGCTTCACTGTACAAACTGAAAGGAAGGGAGCATGCATGAAGTCATGATGTCATGAACTTGATGTGGCATGATTGAACATGGTGACTCTTTGCTGCTAGACAACAAACAAAACCTTAGGAATACGAACTGATTTAAAAACAACAGCATAACTTGTACAAGTTAAAAACCACTGTTAAGCATACACCATGGAATTACTAGAGAAATACATCAACCAGCAAACCCCAAACCCAGCTAAAAGAAAAAAGTCAGGGTCAGCTGCAAACACAGATGATTTAAACTCAAAATGGTGTCATTATGCGTGAGGACAACCCAGCATTACCAAAATCCATAATATACAATTCACTTATTTATGCTGCCAACGTTTGTCCAGACACACACCCTACTTTTCCATATGTCCATTCTATAATTTGCAAGAAAGCTCTATACCGCTGCAGCTGACTAAACAGTTAGTAAGTGTAGTCCTATACCCTGAAGCTCTTTTGCTGAAAATCTGTGCACCACTGAGCCCCCCTCTGCTGTCCATAAGGCCCAGCATGAGCCTATTACCTCAAAACAATTTCTCATACACCTGAACCCTTCAGGGGACCAAGGGTTTATTAACTAAACAGTCTGAACCACCCAGAGCCAATATAAATGACTTAACAGCAAGAACTGTACAAGCTTTGTAAACAAATATGAAGAAATGGGGGTCGTGTTCTTGCTTTTGTATTATTCACCACTTGAGAAGTTTCTTCCTTATATCCTCTCGAGAAGTTTTTCCTTGCCACCTTCAACTCTGGCTTGCTCATTAGGGATAAATTCAAATACTTACAATTTATTTTGATTTAATTTAATTTTTAATGTATTTATTTCTGTAAAGCTGCTTTGTGACAATGTCCATTGTAAAAAGCACTGTACAAATAAAATTGGATTGAATTGAATATTAACAAAACATGATGCAATATAAGGGTTTATCAATATCGCAGAGCTCATGCAAGTTAGTTTGTGTTAGATGCTAAGTGTAATAACTTTAAGAGCATAATTTTCTTAGTAATTTAATAAAATATCTGCAGTAAATGTTGGTATTCCTTAAGTTTATTCTCATTTCCAATTGTCGTTCTGTCTTTATATTGTCTGTAAAAAAGACTTGATGTGTGAGCTAGCAAAATCTCCAGCCTCACAGATTAGCTAGTTTATGCTAAATGCAAGATGTTTTTCAGGTGTCTAGCAACAGTGTTCTCAAGAATATTGCTCAGTTTGTGTTCAATTCAGTATTTTCATAGTATTTTAAGAACATATCTGAGGTAAATGTTGGTATTCCTTCACATTTTGTCTTACTTCAACTGTCATGCTGTCTTTATAATATTCATTTAAAAAACCCTTGATTGTTATTTGCTAGCGAGCAAAAACCTCAGAGATTAGCTAGTGTATGCTCAGCATAAAATGTTTACCAGTTGCCAAGCAATGTTTTCAAGAACACTGTTCAGTTTGTAATAGGTGAAAATATGAGTGTAATTTTGCTTAAACAATCTTTTCCTAGTATTTTAACGACATATCTGAGATAGATGTAATTCTCACTAATTTTGTCTTATGATTTTATCTTTAGATTGGCTGTGAAAAATAGACTTTGTGTTATTCACCACCTCAGAAATTATATACTGCTCTCCATATTGTGTAGCCCATAGAATTTCAGTTTGTATTTGATGCTAAGTATAATAAGAGTGTTATTTTACATCTAGAGATTCTTTTCTTCGTATTTTAAAAACATATCTGAGGTAAGTGTTGGTATTCATTACAATTTTGTGCCACATCTACTGTCATTTTATCTTTATATTGTCTGTAAAAAAAATTAAAAAGACTTGACAGTTATGTGCTAGCTAGGAAAACCTCCAGCCTCAGAAATTAGCAAGCTTGTGTGCAGCTTTCAGATGCGTTGTATGTGTGTTGTATATGTGTTTGTATTTTTAGTCACTCAAAGTCTTTTCTTAGTACTTTAACAACATATCTGAGGTAAATGTTGGCATTCCTGAGCTAGCAAAATCTTTAGCCTCAGAGATTAGCTATTGTATGCTCAGTGTAAAAGGTTTTCCAGTTGCCTAGCAACAGTGATCAGGACTCCATTGAAATACCTTAAACACCTTACAATTTGTGAGATTCTCATTTCTGAGAATTTTATGTCAAAGGGGCTAGCTAAGCAATACCTGTAATTTGACCCAGGTCAATATGATTAGCCCTCATTTCGAAGACCGGGAAGATCCATTACTTGCACCATCCCCCCGTTTTTTTTTGTTTTTTTTTTATTCTCTCGCTTGCTGTATGAATAGAACAGATTGCATATTACTGGAATTTTAAATAAGGCCCAGTGTCACCGCTGCTATCCAGAGATGAGTCAAAAACCAATGAAAGGAAAATAAATGATCTATTAGAGACAGCGGAATATGACCCGACTGCCTGGTAACCGCACAAAGGCTTCATACTTTATGCGTTTCATTATGAGAATGTGGAAAATCACACACACACACACACGGAATTAGAGACAGTATGTAAATGTGAAAGGAAAGCAGGCCTGACAGAAAGCAGTGTGTATATAAGTCTAAGAGACCGAATGACAGAAGTTATGACAGGGGTGACTGAGCCAAACTGCAGCATCTTCAGAAATGACAGAGCTTTTGGCATGCACAGGGAAAACTGAGGAAAATAAAATCGAGAAAACAATAGCAAATGAGCATGTCCTGACACTTCTAGTCTATCACTGCTATCACAAATCATACAGCTCAGAAAAAAGAAGAAGAAGAAGAAAACAAAAAAAAGACTGCCTCAGACTTTAGCATGGTGAGTCATGCAACCACACTTATTTTTAGCATCGCCTCTGTTTTCATCATGGAATCAAACAGATGCAGTTCAAAAGCAGTTCAGTCACAACATACCGAAAGGTTTCTATCTTGTAGTTGCAACAGGCTTTTTTTTTTCTGAAAACCTGTCTGGACTGTGCCCTGTGGAGTTTGGATATTAATATTATCGATGTTTTCATTATGTTCACAGTCATTACACACTGAAACATTTCCGACCGTGATGGACTACTCATATGACCTTTAGGATGTAAACAGAGCTCTCGTCTATATTAATGGTTATGGTAAACTTTTGACTCTTCCATTCATCAAGCTGAGTGGGGTAAATGTGATTTTAGGATGAAGCTGTCTTAGTCCTCCCTGAAGAGAAGGATGGATGCAACTATGTACATGAGAGAGGGAGAGAGAAATGATAAGGGGAAAATGAAAGATTAACAGACAAACAAACAAACAAACTGAACAAAGAAAGAAAGAAAGAAAGAAAAAGAGAGAAAGAAAAGGAAGGAAGGAAGTACCTAAAGAAAGACAGGAAAGAAAGAAATGGAATTTAGATTGGAAGAGAAAAAAGAAATGAAAGAGACTGAAACAGAAAATGAAAGAACAGAAGAAAGAAATTAAAGAAAAAGAGGAAACTAGAAAAAAACTGAAAGCTTAATTTGAACTGGAATGGATGTTTTTTTTTTGTTTTTTTTAAGTGGCATGAGGGAAGTTTGACAGAGACAAACTTCCATCATGCCACTTAAAAAAAAAAACAAAAAAACATTGGGTCACAATCAGTGTGAGCACTTTTCCTTCTTTTTCAGTATCCACCCACCAGCTCTTGTCTCTGTCATCCTGTCATCTTCCTTCACTGTCTCTCTCTCTCCTCCTCCTCCTCCTTCATGTCCACTGAAAAACTGACAACTCTAAAACGAGACGCAACCTGAGTGGTCCCAGAGGCGCTGTCCTGCTGATAAACGGTCCCAATTTAGAGCCTTGTCCTGAGAATAAACCCAAACTAGCTCTCTGCTTCAGCCAATCAAAAAGCCAAACCCACAACACCTATAAACATGGAGCAATAAACGACAAAGTAAAACCTACACAATAATTTAATTTGTGAACGTTTCCACATTTATCTCTCATCTGGGGACGTAGTTTTCCGTTCGTCTGCTCAGTTCCTGAGCCACAGGGCGGTGTTTACTGGCAAAACATTTGAGGCCAGCAATGTTCCTGATCTCCTGCTCTATTATGCATACAGTCATTTATTAAGTCGAATAAAAGCGTAATAACACAATAAATCACCATATATTTAAATACATTTCCTCAAAACGACCTCCTTGACATTTAGCTTTCCTGATCTGCATATCAACAGCAGAACACTCAGAGAGCTCAGATGCTGTCAGGGTTCACAATATGAAAGCCCCTAGGAGGAAAAGGAAGAGCAAGTGAGAGGATGAGTGGGACGATGTTCCTCTTTTTGGATATAATGAACCACCTGCTGAGAGAAAAAGAAGTGGCCCAAAGTGACTCAAAGTCAAAAACTCTCTCTCTCTCTTTCTCTCACACACACACACACACCAAGAATTACATGGTTATCCTTATGAAAGCTTGTCAGGGCTGTCGTTAAACATGGATGGCGCTAGGAGATATGGATAGTATTAATGGGTTTTTCTCGGAACAGACCTTCTAGACAAAGCTGGTAAATCTTTTGCTTAACAGCTCATCCGGTGTACACTGACATTCTAGTGTATTATATGATTATGCCACAACTTCCCACCAGAACAGCTTCAGTGCTCTGGAAGTGTACTGGATGGATGGAGTGCCGTTCCTCCAAAACATATTCCCTCAGTTGGTGTTTTTAACACATTACTCCTAAATCTCCCACAGGTGTTCAATTGGGTTGAGATCTGGTAACTGAAGGCCATAGCATATTATTTACACTATATGGCTAAACGTTTGTGGACACCTGACCAATCACATTCATATGTGTTTGCTGAACATCCCGTTCTATATATTTATTCCCCCTTTTCTGTTATAATAACCTCCATTCTTCTGGGAAGGATTTCCACTAGATTTTGTAGTGTGGCTATGGGGATTTGTGCTTATTCAGCTACAAGAGCATTAGTGAGATCAGGCGCTGACATTGAGGTGAGGAGGTCTGGGGTGCAGTTGGCGTTCCAGTTCATCCCAAAGGTGTTCAGTGGGGTTGAGGTCAGGGCTCTGTGCAGGACACTCGAGTTCTTCCATGTCTTCGTGGAGCTCGCTTTGTGCACAGGGGCATTATCATGCTGGAACAGATTTGGGCTCCTTAGTTCCAGTGAAGGAATATTGTAATGCTGCAGTATACAAAGACATTCTTATACAATTGTGTGCTTCCAGCTTTGTGGCAACAGTTTGGGGAAGAACCGTATATGGGCGTGATGGTCAGGTGTCCACATACTTATGGCCATATAGTGTACATAATTTCATCATCAAACCATTCATTGAGCCTTCGTGCCCTGTGGATGGGGGCAGAGTCATTTTGAAATGACTGCCCGTATGATTACATGTAAGATGTGCATTGGTGATTGAAAAAAAAAGCCCCTTAGAGACTAAAGCCCATCTTCTTTTGTGTTAATCATACTCTAGCCTTCATCACTGTTCAAATTGCTGGCCACAACACTGCTGCTGGTTTTTAGTTGGCAGACATTTCTAAATCCAGCTGTGATATTGATGTCGAGTATCTCATCCAATACATTTTTCTTCCCTGTAATGATTTAGCCCACAATGTTGGTCCATGTGAACCAATTTGAATAGCCTGAGATTGCAGAACCAGCCCAAAGACATAACTTTTGTGGGCTTTCTGTATCTTACAAAACCATTTTTCCCATGGGAAATCCACTAATATGTTCTTCATCCTCTTTAAAATGCAATGCACTTTGTGTTTACATCTCATTAACGAAAAAAAAAAACCTCCTAGAATATATTTAGAAAGTTCATTAGGGGAATGTTTGGAAACTCCCTTGACGAATAAGCCTTAACGTTTCATTGACATAAGGAAACTATTTCACTAATCCGTGTGGAACTATGACTGCTTGAGGACCAGTATTTCCCCCCCGGAGGAGGAGAGCTAAATAGATCTTATCTATAATTTCAGAGGTTCCAATGCTGTCCAGTATGGCTTATATGCATATCCCCAAGGTAATATGCATTCTCATAGCCGGCCTTTTCCCAAGCAGCCTGTAGTTAAGACTTAAAAACCGAGAATTTTAGAACCACCACAATCCCAGTGGGCACAAAAGGGATTTGCGACAGATTCCTGGTATGGAGGGGAGAGAATAGGTTAAAAAACAAAAAAATAACGAAGTGACCCTAATGTTGTGCTCTTGTATTCCTGTGTAGAGGCAGGACTCTGCTGCTGTGCTCTTAAGAAAGGGCACTGAATCGCCATGAAAATGCACACACACAAAAAACTACATATAAATGGATGAGGAGAGTCATAGATCAGTAAGAGATTAAATGCCAAAGGAAAAGACCGAAGGATGAAAAGGGTATTGGGTTAGAGTTGCAGACATCTGGCAGTTACGGGAAAATAGCAGGTGGCGCCTGTGGGCATACATGAAAAAGTGTCAAATTGAATCAAGACTGGCTTTCCAGCCTATGCCTAATCTAACTCTTGGTTTTTTTTTCTCCTTTACATACCATTATAAGCTAAAATCAATCTCCAGATTATTAGGCGTTTTTTGTTTCGCCTCAGTTGGATTTACAAAGTATCCTGTTCCTTTATATACTGGTTCTTTTATATACCTTTTGCAATATACTCATTCTAGAAAGCTCAACTGATGCCAGGATCCTACATCTACAAGGACACTGGATTGGGTTGAGCAATTATGCTGGCGAACTTGAACGCTCAACAATGCTCACTTCCTTTTTGTGCCTTTTATGTAGAGGAACTGAAGGTAAGACTGAGGATCTAAGAGAGAACGAGCAAGACAGAAACCAGACAGCAGAATAAAGATGCGGGTTAAGGTCATTCCACTAGTGACAGACCAGTCAGTGCTATACAAACTGTCTTAAAGGTGCAGGTCCTGTAATAATCCGGGAAGAAAACACATGGCGAGATAGGTTAGGGGGGTTATCGTGCTGTTATAGGAAAATCATTTTTGTAAGTAAAGAAAATAAGTCAGTTACCTGTTATCACATTACAGCAAATATAAAAGTAATTCCCAGACCAGCCTCTCTTTTTTTTTTTTCTCTCTCTCTGCCTTGAAATTAATAAGACAAAAACACATACTATCATCTTACCAAGAAACAGGAAAGTACAAAGTTCTCTCTCCTACAGACTTTCCCATGGTGGAAAAACCTGTCAGAAAGCACTGACACTGGAGACTCCTTCCATAAATGTTAAATAAACATCTTCTTAGAGAAAACATCACCAAATCAAAGATGAGATACATTTCTTTTTTTGTTCCGAATAGCATATTGCAAGTCCGGTATGCAAGTCCCTGCGCATGGCATGTTACTACAGAAACGATCTATAGTGCATTAATATAAAGCTGTGACTGTGAACTACAGTCAGGGCTTCCATTATATAAAATGAATGAACACCTGACCAATCAGACTTGAGTATTCAACAATGTTGTAGTATAATCTAAAAATATCATGGAAAAAATGAGATATTATGAACAATAATACTGTTCTGCTTTTTTTTTTTAATTTCAGACCTCTGTTTACATTTCTCCTTGCAAGCTAGAGCCACTGCTCTCCTCAATCGAGAGACGGATTGACGTGGTTTACAAGCAAGCCCTCGGGTCAGCTCCTGATAGTGCTGCATCATGCACGTCCCACTGAACGCAGACCGCAGGGCAGACCCAGGACATATCGGAGAGATTATGTCTCTGGGAACATCTGGGGATCCCTCAGGAGGAGGTGGAATCTGTGGCTGGAGATAGAGAAGCCTGGGCTGACCTTCTCATCCTGCTGCCACTGTAACCCTCATCAGGAAAAGTGGAAGGAAAATGAAATGATTAAAAGTCACAATAGTTACAAAAGATGTGTTAGATGTGTGGGGTTAGGGAAGTCCTTGAAACAGAGATAAACGTTGCAATTTATGGTACTGAATTAATATCACAAGGCAGACATGTCAGATAAAACTCCACAGGAAGTCACTGATCAAAAGAAGACGTACAGTTTCTCGGTCACGTTAACAAACGTCTTCAGGTTGGAGTTCTGTCTGGAACTGGTTTCACTCATGCCTGAGTTTAATGCTGTGTTTAAGAGAGCTCATATTCTCACGGTGTTTATGAGCAGATTCCACATGAACGGCTCTCTCTTGGGATTTTCACCACAACGCTGAAATTTTATGAAAGCTCAGAATTCATCAGTTGTAGGCCAAAGCTGTTTCTCAGTACATCATATCCCTTGGAAGTCTGGTTAGCAGACCTTTTCTTAGTAAGTTTCCGATATATCTGAGGAAAACATTGCTGTTTTCCATGGTTTTGTCTCATTTCTGGTGTCTACATGCTCTTACATTGTTTATGCTATGTTGAAAGATAAAAAATGCTGCCTTTTAAGGCTGAAGCAGGAAAGCATCAAGCATCATGCCCAAACTGAATGTTTCCAGAGAAATGCTGCCTTCGTTCATCTGACCATTTTTGAAGGCAGCATACATTTTACACGGTCCTACACATCCCATAATTTTGTGCGTCAGCCAGTCTGTAGAGATATGGTGGCAGAATCCACCGGGGAGAGAGTGGACAAGTTAATCGTTATTGTTTTTGACAAGATTTCTAGCTAGAAATGGTTGGACATTCGCTTTCCCCAAAGCGAATTCATTTAATCTCACCTAATGGTCTTTTAGGGTTAGTGACAAATCTTGTCTCATACCATTTCCTTACAGATACCGTCGTATCAATATAGAAGTACTGACTCACGACAACAAGGCATCGAGTCGTTTGCCTTCCATTTCAGACACACCTTCAGTCTTTAGCTAGCTTAAGCATCCACATATCCCAGTGGCCTAGTGACAGCGCTGTCAGAGCTTTGGTGAGCGCACTGTGTGTTCACACCTTTATTTACGAACCACGAATTCACTTTTCCATTCGACAACGCATTAGAAAAGTCTAGAATTCGGACGCAAGAGTTCTAAAATTCACTTTTCCATTTGAACGCACCAGTAGCACAGAAAATATTAGAGTTCTTACTCAAGATTTCCAGAATTCACTGATCCATTTGAACGCAGCAATACAGTGGAAACTTCTAGACATCTTAAGGAAGAATTCCAGAATTTGCCATTCCATTTAAGTACACCATTACATTACAATTTACTGCTCCATTTGAGCACACCAAGAGGATGGAAAATTGTAGAATTCTTACGCAAAATTTCTAGATTTCACGTTTCCCATTTGAACGCGCCAACAGGTCGGAAAATTCTACAATTCCTATGCAAGATTTCAAGAATTCACTCAGTCATGGGGTTGCGTCCAAAAGTCTCGATGCCTCACTGTCTCATACATCAGTGATTTAGCAGCCAGCACACTGATCTCTGTGGACGTCCCTGACAACATATGCTAAAATACATTCATATGCTAACAACCGCTGCATCTATCGCCGAATAATATATAGCTGGGGAAAACAGAATAATTACAGGAACACAACCTGCTGCCTTTCCCTGGTAATAAGGGATCTCAAAATGCAGCATTCTATGCAAACATTCAATTGGGACATGAATCCATGCCTGTCTGCCTTTGTTATCAGCTGTAATAGACATCAGTTTTTACATTCTGGACATGTTCTGGATGAATAAACACAACTGATAAACACCAAGGTACTGCAGAATATTTTAAAATCCAGCTTTATGCAGAGGCAATGCGAGAGGTTTTATATCTCTGAGATATAATTACTACCTCTTGAGGGGGAGATGATGATGATGAGCAGATTCACTGGTGGTTTTTGTCAGGTGGGTGGGATAGGATAGGGGGATTTCACAGACCTGGCAACTCTGCTATTCAGTAATAATTAAGAGACAAAAATCGACACCCGCAGCCCCATCTAGTGGCTCACTGACTTTAAAATCGACACCAGGAAAAAACGATTTGAATAAAATGCATAGTAGAGCCTTTTATTTACAAACATGAGGAAAATATCATTGCGATTTCTCCCTAAAAACAGACTTGCTTCCAAAAAAATAAACCATGTGCATTACAAGACCAAGAACAAGAAAGTGCTGACATCCTGTGCTTAAATATCTAAGGAATATACACGTACATATTATATATTACATTTTAAATCAGTGTGAGGAACAAAAGCCTGTGCTGCTGCAAGCTGTAATGCAGAGAAGTCATGACACAAGAGCAGCTTTAAAAAGAAAGAAAGAAAAAAAAAGAAAATGTTACATCGTTTCAGCTTTGCAGGCCAGATTAGCAGGATAAGAATGAAGTCTAATTACTCCTGTGTCTATTTAGTTCAGCAATCTATCTTTATTAAAGGACATATTTAAAAAAAAAAAAAAAAAAAAAAAAAAAAAAAACACATTCAGAAACTACATACTGGATGCCGTGCATAAATACGCATATATTAATATTAAATCTGCGACATAAGTGGAAGGTAGCTTATTCCCTTCTGAAATCACGCCGAGCTTGTAGTTGCCGTGTCCGAGTCATCTTCAGGGAAAGTCTCCTCCGTGATCTGCTGTGATGCATTGTGGTCACTTGGGAATGCCGGTACGGACTGGAGAGAAAGGGATATTTGCTCAAGGAAACATCCTCGAAACCCATTTAACACACAGTGTTCCACGTTACTGAAACATTTTACTGCAGTCTACATTTCATCTACATTTCTCAAAAAAAAAAAAAAAAAAACCCTGTATACTGAAAATATCACTTATATCACGTATACTGAAATTCTAAGGGCAGCTGTTGAATTCCATCAACACTGATGCAAAATATTTTTGTAGAACATTTCATGAATTCTTCAGTCAACTATATTTCAATGTAATCCTCTAAATCTCTAAATCTGTCTAATTGGTCCTTTCAGAGATGGGACAAATTTTTCAGATCCAGCGTTGTTGCATGGCAAAGAGAAAGGAACCGGAACTACTTTTCACTGTACTGCGCCAGTGCTGAAACTTTGAAGAAAAACAAAAACTTCCATAAAAAAAAACAGCTTTAGTAAGACTTTGAGTTGTAGTTTTGAATCTGCATTATATAGTCACACGTTAAACATTTCCTGATGAACTCTAACACCTGCCCTCAGACTTCCATTATAACAGAATTAAGTGTGTGTTCCTATCTCAGTTCGTATCTCAAGGAAAATATGGGACTATGTTTTAAAAAAATGCCGGAGGATTCCTTTAAATTTACCAAGTTTAATTCAGATCATACACAATAGACATGGTTTATAAGCAGGTTTTTTTTCCCCTTATGTTTCAGCCATAAGGGTTTTGCATGTTTTAGATACTAACATCAGACCAAGTCTTCATTGGTAAGAGTTCAGAGAGATGTTGGCTGCACTATATACCGTCTCTGCACCAGTACACTAGCTGACTTTCGAGGACAGAGCGTGTGAAAAAGTGCGGCTCACCTCGGAGTCTGTTGTAACAGGTGTCGCAGAAGAGCTGTCCGTGTCTGACTCGCACCTGAGCTCTAGACTCTGGGTCTCTCCTGAGCTCGGTCCTGCAGCTGACACACTGGGAGATGGAGAACAGCAAAGGCAGAAAGATTTAACACACAGCCCACGGATCAGTTAATTATACCTGTGTTTCAGAGGTGGAAAAATGTTATCCTGCACATCCAGCATGTGAAAAATCCAGTGTGTTGCCCAGTGCCATGTTTGCCTGGAGGCCAGAGAGAGGTACCTAAGTAAAGAATAAAACATAACAGGGTGTGCTCTTATTGGTAAATAATCAACAATGGGGTGGCGTGATGAAGCCGAATCTGGAGCAGAGTTACTGTCAAAGTTAAGATTTTTTTTTATTTATTAAGGAACAGCATGTCATACTTTTTATCCATTTATAGTTACATTAAATGTTGTGGAACAGCCATGATACAAAGGTAACTGAAGTTAATTAGACAAAATTGTGCAGCTTATCATGAAGACTTTCTCATATAAGAAAACGTTAACATGGGAAAGAAGGGACTTACTGTGCAATGAACTAACACTGAAGTCTCCTTCCAGAAATGCTAATCTCTTCACAGAGAGCTTATACACATTCACAAAATGGTTCCTATAGTAACGATAATGTATTAGGATGAATGCATTAATAAAAACCTAGGATGTGAATTACAGCCAGAACTAACATCAGAGCTGCTGTTTCAGATTCAAGAATTCAACAGCCGTGGTGAACTTAATTTAATGATAAAATGTTTAGCTAGCTCAGTGCATTTAATACAAGCACATAAGATTATCCAATAGAGAAAATGAATGAGTGCTCAAATCTCTGCGGAGGGCATGACTCTGTGCAGCCACAGTCTTCCCTCCGGTTAACATTTCCTCATATTTTGTGACGGTGTTGTACACTGGAGAAGCTTTACGCTGCCCTGTACTGTATTTTGCCTAGTTGTGTAAGTGGTTTCAAACTGCTGTGTGTTCCCGATTCTGGCAGGATTAGTTATGTGCTAATGTGTAGTTCAGGAGGTGGAGGGTTTTAGAAATGAAGCATAGAGCCATCAAAGAATAATTTGAATGACTGGAGCTTGCTGCATTTTAAACATCAATTTTTTGTGGAAAGTCAATATAAAAAAAAAGGAAGGTTTTTCTTCTCTGGTCCATAGTACACAGGCTGGGTGCACAGACTACCGATCCATAGAGCCATGACTGACTTTTTAAATCAGCTAGAATGACCACAACGCCACAAAGCAGGCCTAGTGACTACTAATCAGTCAAGGGGGGGGGGGGGGGGGGGGGGGGGGCGGAGGCCAGGCACCCAAACGAAAACGCACAAAACCCAAAAAAAATATAATTTTGGGACCGGGTCAAGGGCAAACAGCCCGCCGGGCGCCAGAAG
>CM075028.1:13363969-13433316 GCA_037576675.1 Pangasius sanitwongsei
AAAAAAAAAAAACAAAAAAAAAAAAAAAAAAAAAAAAAAAAAAAAAAAAAAAAAAAAAAAAAAAAAAAAAAAAAAACCACACAGGAGGAAAAAACTCCGGCAAAAAAGAACATACTCCAGAAAAAAAGGCTAGAGAAGAAAAAACAAACTACAAAAAAAACCCACAGAGGGAGGGAAAAAAAAAAAAAAAAAAAATCTTCCCTTGTATTGTATTACTCTGGGAGCACTGGGCGTGACCTGCATTACTGTAATGAGAGCTCTAATGATAAGAGCTCGCTCACTCACAGCAGCGTAACAGACTAGGAGGAAAGTGCTATCTGCCCTCTTCCGCTCAAGACGCCCATGATTGGTTACTGTTGCTCTGATTGACAGGGGAGAAACAGAATGCCAAACATGGATAGATTCCATTTTGGTTATTTCCAGTATTTTTTTTTTTTATCTGTCTGGATGATTAACTGGCAGATTTTACTCAGGCTTGGTGCTTTGTAATGGGAATGAATGCACCACTCACCTCCTGCCACTTGGCCTCGCTCTCCCTCAGCCTGGCCTGATACTGCCGTATCTGCTCCTGTCGCAGGGAAACTGTCGCAGCTTTACTGCGGTGACTCTTCAAAGGATGAAAAAATGAGCTGCTTTCAGACTCCTGTGCCACAGGCTCTGGGGTGATGTCACTCATGGACTTGCTCCTGTTGGGTTGAGAGAGTTGAGTGTAATTTCATTATAATTTACAATTGTAAAATAACGCGTAAGTGGGCTGCAACAAACAGAAACACGCTATAACAGTTTACCATTTGCTTAAACACGGAGTGTTTATAAAGCGTTTAACATGGAACTTGCTTTTTCTAGCCAATTTAAATTGAAAAGAAAACGTTATTCCTTACTTAGAGAAGTAATTTCTTACTGCAAGCTTAGCGGATATGCAAGAAAATCTAGCTGAAAAGTTATGCCCTTAAACCTAAAGCTTTGAAACAAACATTTTTAAGACTTCAGCATCTGTATGATCCTTGTAAGCATTGCTCGAGAGACCTACACCAACATGCAGACACTAGCTATAAGCAGACACTGCAGCGGAACAACACAGAACTGCTTTAAGATATTCAGACTGAACATTTTAATCCAGTACAGTGCGAATACGACGGCAGAGCAGAGCACAGACGCAGAGGCGAGACAGTTTCGAGCTAACCTCAAACCTGTAGCAAGGGAAAGCAGACATCCCATAAACCCGACTATAGCGCTTTGTTCACAAGTACACATGTACAAAGCCATAGCATAAACAACCGAACAGAACACACTCACCCGGCACAAGGAGAAGGTCCAGTGGGAACTCTAGGAAATGAAGATAATGACAAATCGAACCAATTTAATAGCTGAGGAAAGGTTTTAGAGTGAATTAGAGTGCTTTTAGAGCCTTTTTCCCCCCCTTAAGATACAAATGTATATCAACTAAGCGTGTACATTGTTAGGAGTTATTTAAATAAATAAAAAAATAAATTAATTAAAAAAAAAAAACACACGTTTCTTTGGTACATTTCTTTCCTTTCAATATAGAACCAGAACAGAAAGCTAGAACTTCCAAGAAATTTTTTTATCCCATTTCGTAAGTGTGTGGGTTTATTTACTTTACATGTGTACAAATTATATCAAACTTTATTTCATAAAGTGAAACCATACTTTGCCGCCAACATGAAACTGTATGTGCTTAATTATTTTTTTTCCTTTTGAAGGCAACCAACCTAATCTTTTCAAACTGCTGCTCATGCAGCATCACAGGGCAGTGTAACAGACTAGGACGAACGTGCTATCTGCCCTCTTCCGCATACATGAGCTCACAGACGCCCATGATTGGTTAGTGTTGCTCTGATTGACGGGAGAAACAGAATGCCAAACATAGATATTTTGGTTATTTCCAATATATATATATTTTTAAATCTGTCTGAGCCACCCAAAGTCGATATAATAGAACATGAGGGTCAAGACCCTTTTTCACACCCATTTGTCCACTTCCTGAGTCTGAATCAGAGCAAAAACGATTCTTTTGGTTTGTTTTTATTTTAAATACGGGACATGTTCGGTTCACTTCCTGCAGTCGCTTCGACTCGGAGTGAGTTCTGTCTTCTCACTTTACAAATGAACTGCATATGCGAAATGATTAAAACAAAGATGAACTTCAGCACAAAACCTTTTTATTAAATACTGCTGCTATAAATACATTTGTTAAACACCATATCAGTGTGAAATCCCTAACCGAGGATCCTGGGCCTCACTGCTCACACCTGGGTGAGAGTATCCGAGAGAAAAATCAGACCAACCCCATTCATCACACGAGCAAAACAACACAATTTACTCAAAACAACACATGACATGTGCAACAAAACATTTGATTTACCTTTTATTAACCTGAAAGCATTTGTTTCTGGTTCGCACAGGCATGAAGACACAAAGCTAGCAGCATGTATTGAGCAATAAACTCTGGAAACACTGTAGCTGGGACACTCTGTACTGTCGCTTCTCTTATCACCTCCAGACTGGAACAGCCAGGTTTCCGAGCTTGTTATTTCATTTTTACGTCCAAGTGCAGTTAAGAAAGCAGCAGACATGGTAAAGGAGTCCAGTTTGTCGAAAAATCCTCGCTGAGCAATTTGCGACGAGTCAAAACAAGAGGAAAAAGAGAAACGTGTCCCAGTGAACACCTGCTATGTGTGTTAATGTGTGGAGTCTTTTCCCCTCGGTAGCTGATGATATTCCAAACACAACCGCGTCTTATTTAGGCAGCATATTGGTGCATCCTCTCTACACTGTAAAATAAACAGTGGCCTATAGAGGAAGAGTAAGCTAATCCCAAAAAAAAAAAAAAAAAAAAAAAATGCAGATATTAATAAACAAGCTGTGATTTCCTGCAACTACACAGAAATACTAGTGTTGCTGCAACACTGCTTGTAAAAGATTTATTTCATTGCTTTAAAAGTTACAAGAGTAACTAACATTAGTTTGTGCAGTTTATGATAAATGATTACATGTTCATACCTCGGGAAAACGTACCACTGTGTACCAGTGTACCACTGGAGCAGTGGATTTAGTAGTGCGCCCTCTTCTGGCCATCTACAGACAGGTGGGAAATTAAAGGGGGAACAAAAACAAGCATCTCAGTCGGGTGTTGAGCCACCACAACCCACCAGAACAGCTTCACTGCATCTGGCTGTACTGGGTGGATGCTGGATGGAGCACCAATCTTCCAAAAGATATTCCCTCAGTTGGTGCTAGTGCTTAGTGACGGGGAGTTAAATAAACACGTAGCTCCAAAATCTGTCATGGGTGCTCAATTGGGTTGAGATCTGATGAACTGTGAAAGCCATAGCATACGATTTACATCATTTTCAAAACATCAAAACAACTGCACGAGCCCTCGTGCTCTGTGGGTAGGGGGGGCGAAGTCATTCTGGAAAAGACCGCACCCATCAGGCTAGAAATGTTTCATCAGGTGATCGGACAGAAGAACTTTGTATTGATTTTCAGTGATGCTTCACTCCAAGTGAAGCCAAAGCAAGCCAGTAAAATAAATAAACATCCCCCACATTAGTACAGAGCCACCGTTTTTTTTTTCCTTTAATTTGTCACCAGTCTGTAGATTTAGTACTAATGTTTTGGGATCGGCTCTAAACAACCCTTAGCTCTAGTGAATATGGCTTAAGTATGGACTTAGGTAGTGGCTCCCAGCTCTGCTGTCAATCGAGTTCACCAAACTATTTCGATCTATTTCAGTTACCAAGATACCTGAGCCTGGCGACCACACCATTATGTTGGCATTTAGGTTGAAACAGAAGAAATCCAAGCCTAAGGCAGGACAGAAGGAGGACAATAGGGATGGAAGGTACTTAAAAGATGGTTTTAAAAGGTTTGTTGGGATCTGGGTGCGGGTGGGCAGGTGCAAGCAGGGGCTCCCAACCAGGGAGTGACGTCAAAGTCAGAGTCTTCCTCGGACGAGCCAGAAGTCTTCTGGCTAAACCCGGGAATCGAAGGAGAGAAAGAGAAAAAGAAAGAAATCAAACGAGGAGGGTAAATTATTTATAAAATCTTAAGGGACAGAGTAGATGATTAAAGTAAAGCCAAGAGAAAATTTTTTTTTTTTTTTTTTTTTTTAAAAAGAGAACACTAAATCATTCCACCATTCTGCCATCCAGACCAACCTGAAGCCCTGCATCTTCCTGTACCAGGGTCTGCGCTGTGACCCGAGTCTGATCCTCCCCACATGAGCGTCCTCCTCAGGAGTCCAGTACTTGGGCAGGAACTTGTCTGAATCTGTGTTGACAGAGGTCTGATGGGTGGCCTGAAGAACCCTGCGAGCGTAGAGGTCATCTTGAACAGGGTCAGCAAAGCCTTGACCCTCGTCTGATTCACTCCAATCTTCATTCCAAGCTCGCAGGAGAAGCTCGTCCTCCAGAGTGGCCTTTTTGTAGCTGTCTCTGCTGTCCATGCTGCTGGGTAGCGGGGGCGTGCTGCTGTTCATTTGAGACGCAAATATTCCCTTTAAGAACGCAGCAAGAACAGAATGCACATCCATATACACGTGGGAAAGACTTCATCTTGCAGGTGGTAGCGAATCAGTACTGATTAAAAATTAAAAGGTTAGTCATGAAGCAGAACATGATTAACTCTGCCAGCTCAGATGATTGATGAGATGCAAATCCACTCTATTTAAAGTCAACCACAACAACTTCCATCGTATTGCTGAACCACATCAGGAGTTAATCAAGTAGCCAGTAAATAAAACCACACATCAACCTTCTCTGATAAACAGAGCACGTGTGTTAGCAAAGCCACAGCAGTGTTAGGATGTCATGCCACTTCAAGTCACTCCAAACTCTGACCTCTGGCTTGACATTTCATGAGGAACAGTAGCCAACCGAGAGGCATCGGACATGGTGACCCACGACCTTCTTGCACTGGGGGTCACTGCAGGGAACGGCCTCATACTTCTGGGGTTCAGAGGGACAGCGAAGTTTGTAGGAGCGATTGGGGTTGTTGAGCGGAAGCGACGGCTCGCGAGGTCATCCTGAACGAGGTCTGGCTCGGGCCGATCAGAGTCAGACTCGGAGTCACTCTGGTAATCATGTGCCCATTGGTGGAAAGCAGAAATGGGAGGGAGGTCAAGGCAGGGACTGTCTAAGCCCCTCCCATTTTCACTACTGCCAAGAAACGGTGAGGAAATCAGACTCAGAGGGATATTTGAGGTCTTGCAAAAAAAAAAAAATAAAATAAATAAAAATTCAGGAAAATGCTGCATCTAATCTAATAAAGCCAGGATTGTACGATTAAATAATCCAAATGCTTTCCAGACTGGACAGTATTCCAATCCACAACTCCCAATGACATGCTCAGAAAATCTCAAATTCTGAGCATAAGCAAAGCACAAAAGGAATATAAAGAAGTACCTGTGGAGCGGGCTGGCACGACCCCTGCCACCTTCTTCATGCCGCTCAAATCTTTTCTTCCTCAGTGCGGCCGGGATGGTTCGTCTCTCTGTACCAGACGCGGACAGAGGTTCAGTCATCCTAAAGCAGTGCTCTGCCTCTGTGTCGCTCCCAAACCCTGACAGAAAGAAAAAGGATGAGAAACAGAAAAAAAATAAAAAATAAAAAAAATGGGAGAATAACCAGAAAAGGTCACCACGGCTCCTCAATCCACAGCGTGACTAATATATAAAATGATTATAGTCGACTGGAGGATGTCCAGGCTGAACACACACCAACGCCTGCATTACCTCAGCAATGAGGAATGATCCAGTATGTCACACTTACATGAGCGCTGAGAATGAATGCAATGTGCCGAACTTTCATTATCATGCATTTGACAATCACAGCACTACAGAAGGAAAGTAAACAGCAGCTTATAAAAGTCTGGGGCTCTGAACTAGTGCACGGTGGTGTATTATGATGTTCTCACACAATATTGTGATATATTAATACATCTTGATATCATGATATCATGATCAAAAGTATATCATGATATACTTTTCAAAATATTGTAGTTAAAAGGCAGGTGTCATTGCTTTTAACTCCACACAAGTAACTGGGTTCGCTCTGTTAGCAAAAAAAAAAAATTCATTACTATGGCTTATTATCCACTATTTACAATATAGAGTGTTGTGTAGACTTTTAGATTGTACTCCCAGGATGTGGAACGAACTTCCCCTGGCTGTATGAACATCTGAGTCACTGGCTATCTTCAGATAAACCCGAAGACCCACCCAATATGTTTTTTGATGGAGACTCTGGATAGGGGCATCTGCTAAATTCTGAAAATGTAAATGTGTGCGTTTGTGTGCGATATAGAGCAGCAGTAGAGCAGACATCGGCCCCGTTAATTAATAAATCATTAAATAAACCTTTGTACAATTGCTATTTTGACAACAGCCTACATCTTAGTGCAAGATCGACGCAATCATTTTAAACGACTCATTCCTTCAATTTAGCCAGCTATACATAACGTAAACTCCTCCTCAGTGCTCCTACCTTCACTGCCTGCTATTAATGTACAATCTGATGCCGCACTCAGTGTGTGCGACTCCACCGAGTCCAGGCTCTCCACTGAATCCTCCCTCCTGTAGCTCGGCACCTCCCTGTCAGGGTACCAGGTCTCGGCAAAGCCACTGTCCCTCACGCTGGACTTGGAGCACGACGCCTCATCTAAAGCCTGCAGGATCAGCAAGAGAAAAAGAGAGGAGTGGAAGAAGGACGCCTCCTTATAGTAGCAAGCAGAGACCAACCAACTCAGCACTTTATAACTCAGGATTATCCTACAGAACCGGACAAACAACACACTCAATATCCTATAGACAAGATCTGGAGGCAAAAATAAATAAACAAACAAACAAACAAAAAAACAACGCAGGTCACCCACAAACAACTGTTAGCGGTGGGAAAAAGAACCGATCCTTAGATGTACTGTGATTTCCTTGATACACAAAACAAATTTGTCAAACTTCTACCTACAGTCATGTGAAAAAATTAGGACACCCCATGAAAGCCTGTGTGTGTTTTTTTTTTTAACATAGTTAAATATATGGACATTTGATCTTGTTTTTTTTTTAATCCATTTATTTCTGTAAAGCTGCTTTGTGACAATGTCCATTGTTAAAAGCGCTATACAAATAAAACTGAATTGAACTGAATCTTCATTTTAACAATATTGGAAGATTTAATTAATTATGTATCAGTAATTATGTGCTTTGGGCAGATGAGTCTAAAGTGAGTGAGACCATCTGTCAAAAAAATTGAAGCTGAAGCAGGACTGGACCTTGCAACCTGACCATGACCCAAAACATACCAGTAAATCCACCAAGTTCTGGAATGGCCAAGTCAAAGCCCAGATCTAAATCCTACTGAGATCCTGTGGGGTGATTTGAAACGGACTCTGCATGCAAGAAACCCCTCAAACATCACACAGCTGAAAGAATTCTGCATTGAGGAGTGGGGGAAACTTTCTTCTAGTCAACGTCAGAAACTGGTAGATGGCTACAAGAAACGTCTCACTGAGGTTATTTCAGCCAAAGGGGGAAACACTAGCTATTGGTGCATAGGGTGTCCTAACTTTTTCTTCAGTTGAAATACTCATTTGCCTCGATTTCTTTTGTTTAGTAAGTGAAAACCAAGTGATTTTTTTGTAGTTTACATGCAATTACGTCACTTTCATCTACAGGTACAAATTAAAACAACACTGACACGTCGACATTTCTTAATAAAGAACTGAATATTTAATGGGGTGTCCTAATTTTTTCACATGACTGTATATTCATATGTGTATTGTCTCCTTTAAAAAAAAAAATCAAAGTATTTTTAAAAAAATTTTTTTTTTATACATTTCAATATTGAACTAAAAAGATATTACAAGATAACTGTTACGTAAATTTGTCAAAGTGATGGATCTAATTCCTGCAGCTACTGGACATCGGTCTCACTTTGGTCTTACTCACTTTGGATAAGGCGACACCCAGAAGACCTTCGAAAGCTTTAAAGTTGAGCTGTGGTCCGCTGTAGGATGGGTCGGCCTGAGCCTTCCTTCCCAGCCAGTATATCGTGATCAGAACCTGACAATGAATAAGCGAGAGAGAGAGAGAGAGAGAGAGAGAGAGAGAGAGAGAGAGAGAGAGAGAGAGCGCTATGAATCCTTTCTGGTTAACATACAGCATTATCTCCTTATGTTAAAGGTACCAAAATTAGAAGAAAAAATAAAATAAACTTACCCCCACCCCCTTCTACTTTAAATACAATGACAGTTAAACGATTAATGTTTCCAAAAATCTAGTCGATTAGGCAAGACTTGGTCCGTTGTGTGTGTGTGTGTGTGTGTGTGTGTACTGGTATTACCAAATTGCTAAACCACATTAACACACATTTTCCCTTTTATTTAACATATTTTGACATTCTGTAGAAATAGATTCATGTCTAACTGGGATTTTAAGTCACTGAGCCAAATAAAATATTTCATTATCGTGTACATATCATTTTCTGTGAAACTAGTCCTTTAACTGCCAATCTATTCACAGCAGATGAACAAAATGAGCACTACTTACCCACTATTACCTATTGATTTCTGTCCTGCATTTTGTCCTAATTATCCCTTCGTTTTCCCACAATTTTGTCCCATTTCTACCACCACACTGTGAGTGTGCTCTCTCTCTCTCTCTCTCTCTCACTGAGCCATGTATGAAAGGCTCTTGTGTTCCCGTGCCTCTTTTGTCTCTGTTCATCCAGAAAGATCTTCCACTCGTTGAGCAAACAAACACTATAACCAATTGTGCAAGGCAGCTTTACAGCTTAAGATTTTACAGAGAGAAAATGTTAAAACACCAAAACACTATCTGAATGTGTACAAAAAAAAAAAAAAAAAAAAAAAAAAAAAAAGTGCAATAAAAGAGAGTAAATGCAATTCTCAAGCCATTTAAAATTAATATAAAACTACATACAAGCGTAGGACAAGACTAGATAACGTCAGAACACACACCCACATCCACATCTCACTGTTCAATACTCAATCTCAAGCTACATATCATGTCAAAGCTAAATAAGACCAAGCAAAACCTGTTCCGGATTAATACGGGCAGCTCCAGAATTATTGGCACCCTAAGCAAAGACAGTACGTCTTCTTGAAAACCTATGAGCTGAGCTATAGAGGATCATCCATAAGAGAGGACCTAGGACCCTGGAGGATCTGGAGAGATTCTTTGCTCAGTATCTTACAATCTCATCAAGCGTTACAGGAGAAGACATTATAGGTGAACGTGCTGATATGTTGGCAAAGGAAAGTTACACTAAAGTGAGTACTAAACGCATGGGTGCCAATAATTGTGACACATACAGATTTTTTTTTTTTTTTTTTTTAGAATAAACATACAATAATTAAAAGGTTAGATTTCCCTCATTTTTTTCAATGTGAAATTATGATAAGTAACCACAAATCTTTATTTTTTTCCCATCTTTTTTTTTTTTTACCCATCTTTACCATTGGTACTAATAACTCCTAAGATGAACATATGTAATATGAGTACAGCATATCGATCCATAGAGCTGTAAAGATCTGAAATACAAAGATTCGACTTACATTTTTCAGTCTCCTGGATGTCTCTTGACGCCTGTAAGGACACAAGTAAAACCAGTAAGCTGGAGGTTTAAAGCAGCTGCTCTGCTAAACTGCCGGGGACCTGCAGCGATCTCCAAAATTCCATTAAATCGACTCAATCGATATGTGTTCACACACGTGGATGCATCGTGTAGACGCAAACACGTGGCCTACGGAGCGGTTGAACACTTTCTAACATGAACAGCACTGTAAATAACACTCAGAAGCTGTCACACAGTCGGGGATCTGTACTGAAAGACTTCGGGTTATACAGTAATAAGGGCAGGTGGGTGAAAGTCAGACGAAAATAGACGCTCAACATATATAGATCTGCTATAGTTTCACCACAGCATGGGGTCGTGAGGCTAAATTTGGAAGACATGCTGCCACCCAGCCAAACCCAACAAGGCTCAACACACACAAATCATGCTGGTGGAAACAGCTCAGTGGAGAAGGGCTGCATAGTCAATCGCAATTCGTTAATCGTTACAGTGAGAGAATAACAGCACCAGTAAAACCGCTTCATCCCTGCTTTTTCATCACACTCGGGTACATGTGTAAGGACAAAAAAATGCACTCTTCACTGTGTGACATTTGGGTTTCTTGTACCGAGGTTCAAATTCAGCTCATTTTCCTGTACTGAAAAATAGAACAATCGCTTACTAAAAAAAACTCACTTATAATGAACGTCTAAGGGCAACTCAGTCAAAAAACATTTCTGCTAAACACCTAATGAATTCTATAGTCAAAATCTGTACGATTAATCCTTTCTTCCTGAGGAAAATACTTGCTATGCATGACCAATGCAGTTCTATGGCACATTTATACCATGAAATCTTCAGGCCAGGGAATGTAACTGGAACTACTTTGTACTGTATTGGTTGTTTAAAGGACAGCTTTCATAAAACTGTCTGTCTCAACACTTCTATGGTTCCAGTGAAACAGTTGGTTTTGAATTTGCATCATATAGTCGCCTATTTTAAACGTTTATAGGCAGCCCCAACACCTGCCGTTCGACTTCCATTGTAAGTGAGCTTTGAGTAATTGGGTTTTCTGTATTTTTCTTTATGGAAAACATGCTGAAAAAAGTCTCAACTGTAGTAAATTAAAACACACTACAGATGTGGTAAAGTTAAAAATGCTGGATTATTGCTTTCTGTGAGTGTGGCACTCGTTTAGAGTCACTCTTTAGTCTAAAGCAGACATACATTTCTGCGGTCAGACCAGTTGTCTGTTGATGTGCATCAGTTATCCTGAGCGGTTTAACGACAGGCCGCAGGTCAGAGGGTAAAGCAATAACATTCCCTCACATCCCTCACATCGGCAGTTAGCAAGCACATTCACCATGGACACGGCTTTAAAGGACTCAGACTTGAGTGTGGGAGCGGTGCTTTGACGCTTATCGAGTGAAATGGCCACTGAAATGCTGGTGACACCAGGGACTATGAAGGACTAGCATCAGCAACAACTTCAGCAACCCAAGTTAACTTTGGGAGGGATTTTGAGGATTGTTCCTTAAAAAGAATGATACAAAAAACAACGATGAATCAGAGATCCAAGATTGGGAAGCTCTGTTATCCTCAGGATGAGTTCCCTTTTGAGCCTGGTTCCTCTCAAGGTTTCTTCCTCATATTGTTTCAGGGAGTTTTTCCTCACCACCGTCGCCTCTGGCTTGCTCATTAGGGATAAATTCACATATTTACAATATATTTTCTGTAAACCTGCTTTGTGACAATGTCCATTGTTAAAAGCGCTATACAAATAAAACTGAATTGAACTGAATTGTCATCAGACTCTCAATATTATAAAACATCAAACCCAAATCTGTTTTTGTTTTGTCATTAAGGATTACTTTGTGTTGATTTAATGGCCACAGCACAATAATGTGTACAAAAGCTGAAGGTGTCAATACTTTCCTAGCCATTATTTACACCTCGTATAAACTGACCAATAAGGTTCGGTTTTGTTTTCACCCCAGTGATTATTTACCAGCTTTCACAAATATTCCGCCATGTCCAATCGTCTCGGGCCTGACATCCATGGAGTGTGTTTTGGGTGATTACCTGACGGTCACGCGGGTGGACACGTCCTGCAAGTCTCCGGGGTGGAAGAGCTGTGCGTCGTTCAGCCCGAGTTTTCCACAGGCCTTCAGAAACACGTTCACGTTGTCCTGCAGAAAGTAAAGTGGGAAGTGTGTAAAAGCAGCTCAGCATTTCCATGAACATGGACATTTGTACTTCAATACCATTCGTGAAACTAGCAGAGAAATTTGTTCTGCCAGCCCCAGTGTGTATTTACTTAATGTGATCTGAGGAGAGCAAAGAGGGAGCCAAACTAAAGGAGAGAATTAAAGCTGACTTTGTTAGAGATGGAAGTAGCGGAGTTACGGATAAAACGGAGTCAAACATTTATGCGAACACACCGATTTCTTTTCCTATTTGACTGGAGATAATGGAAATGAGAGCATGACAGCCAACTAAGCCCTTACTGATGTTAAAAACAAAATTGCATGTAAAACCAAAGGCTGGAATTTTATTAGCTTTTAACTATGCATACGCATATGCAAGATGGCTGCCGTGCATATCCTGTGGTCATTTAGAGCTTACACATCCTCAGAAATTAATGCTACATGTTGTACAAAGCCAGTAGAAATTGTGGGGGGATGTGGCAAAGCACAATGTGATGTCTCCACAACAAACTAGCATCGTGTCTCAAATCACTGAGTACTAATACTAACCGGTCTTCCTATTAGAATTAGCGTTTGAATTTTACAAACCTCTCACGTAGTCAACGCTACTGAAAGGTCTGTTTTGCATACCAGTCTTCTGCATTTTCTAGATTACTAAATACTTCTGAGTATAAGGTCAGCGTTTTCAATTTGAGCTGCAGATCATGACAACAATCACAATGACGGCAGAAAACCTTATCAAAGCTCGTCAGTGTGTTTCACATCGCTGTGCATCAAATCACTAAACAATTTACATTTTGACTTGGAAACCTGATTGACAAGAGATGTTTTGGCTTTGACATACCATCTAATGGATGTTGCTTTTAATCCACCAGACGTAAATAAAGTACGCAGGCGAGTGTGTGAACAATGCTGCTCTTTTTGCGGCTACTTCTGGACGCATACCCAAAATTGTGCTTCAGGTATAAACTGGCCTTAACTACTATTAAAGGTACATCAAGTAAAATAGCACTCACTAATCCGGCGATGGGGGTCGAGAGTCTGTTCACTCTCTTGATGATCCCGGGCTTGAGCTTGTTGATCAGGCTGCGTGGACACAAAGAACACATTCATCTGACAGTTCCCCAAATCATCTTCACTCCTCTACACAAAACAGGATTACGTTCACAACGTTTTTGCCTAGTTACCAACATAAAGCACAAGCACTTTTCTCTCCACTCACTCGCACAACAAGACTCCATTCTCCAGGGCAGATCTAAAGTTACTGCTCCCGAATCTCTTCTTGGTCACTTCCTGCAAAGAAAGGAATTACACTAAAATAAGATAAACTTTTGTTCAGGGATATTTTTATGTTGAATAATAACTTCTTTAACATTACACTATGCTATTACCCACAGCAGGCCAAGTCCAGCGCTTGAGTACGTTTTGACTGTCGTTTGTTTCAGCCAATTAAAATGGAAAAAACTTATGATCACCGTTTGATATGCATTAGGCAAATTGTCTTTTGAGTGTTTGCCCTGCACAATAGTGTTAACAGCCAATTGTAATTAGCATTAATTAATACTACTCAAGGTCAATTCAAACAAAGTCAGGTCAAACATGCTCAACTAGCTATCCGAGCTACTAAAACTCAACACAGAAAGTAGACATTTTAGCAAGTGGACAGAAATGGTCAGATACATCAGTGATAAGGAGAGTGGATTTCCTTGCATTGGATGTGTTCGCAACCGTTTTGGACAGTTTCATGATACACAGTTGGTTTTACAATTAGTTTAATCATGGTACCACGATTAATATACAAAAAAATATATATATAGAGGAGTTGTACATTTTTTCAGTTTCTTGATTAAACACATTTGGCCCTTCACCTGCTAGATCCCAGATGACAAACATAAAACAGAGCTAAATAAAACGTTTCATGACGCACATGACTGCTTAATACTCCGAAAGTTACTCATTTCTATATCAGTACTGAAGCTCATATGATGCGCATCCTTATTTATTCCTGTCATTTACCGCAACTGTAAGTAGGAACATCTTAACTAAGCAATTTGTTAATATATTTTACCCAAAAACCAAGCATTTAATTAAAGGGGAAAAACAACATTATATGAGATTACAAGATACTATGATATTATGAGATACTAAAAGCGATGAGGGCAGTTGGGGTGTCTGATCTCTCACAGTTTACACAAGAGCCTCTAAAACTGTATTACATATTATCAGCACTCATTAGAGAGCCAAACAGCAATCAGGCTTCGTTTTATCAGTCCAAAGAGCGGAAGATCTGAGAGAACAAGCTGCCATGTGAAGGCATACGAGGCATTAGTGAACACTAAGGAATTAGGGGTCCTACAGAGGGCTTTTGTATTTGGTCAGTGTGTTCTCAAACCCGTGCTCTCTCTCATCAGCTTGTCTGCGTGGATGGAATGTCGCTCTGACAATAGCCGACATAATCATACACAGCAAGTGGTCCAGCTCACACGGTGAACAAGCCAAAACAAGAACTTCTAGGAAGCAAATGTAAGTGAGCACCGTATCAGAAAATCTAAAAGACCAAGAGCCTGCAAATGCACTCTTAACAGAAGCAGTTGAGTCACCTGGGATATGTGGGATTACATAGCTTCATGTGCTAATGCATTAGAATCCAATCTATAAAGTGGCAGAATGGCAAGGAAGCAAGTACATGCTTAAAAAAGAAAGCTGAACGCACAGTAAAGGAAACAGTGCTATGTCTAAACAGGAAATGGCTTTTCACCATAGCAACGCTGCACCACAGCCTGAACCGCTGTTGTCCATTTTAAAATTTACCTGAAAAAAAAATGTACAAAAGGAACTAGCCCAAGAATTGCAGGCATTGGAAAAAAGGAGATGGATTTATGCAATTATATCCTAAAACAAACTTCTCTGCTCATCAGATACACTATCTGCACTTACACTTCGTTTGGCATAGCCTATATTTCTGGAAATTAACTTATTTTATTTCAGACTCCTTGCTTTAAAACAAGATCTTGGGAGGCCACAAACTCGCCCATGGCTCCACCAGTACACTTTTTCCAAAACTAGCCCAATATGGTGGAAAAAAGGAAACCCTGGCAACCCTGTCGGTGATGTCTGAACTGAAAAACATGACTCAAACACTCAAAGCTGCACAAGTTCAGAGAGAGTGTTATACTTAGCTTCAAGTCAGTGGCATTTAACATCAGAGAGAACGAAGGGCTTACTGAAGGCACTGCTGGACCTCATTCATTCAAAGTGATTATTACAGCATAGCCATCAAACCATAAAACACAAGCTCAATACTGCGAGTCTGTGTGTGTCCACACACACACCTGATCAGACATCAAAGATAAGAAACAAGCCTCAACTGAAGCATGTACAGTTCAGCGCTACAGCACATCAGTCAGCTGATACTACAGAGTAATAGTAGCTACAAAGTATTCGATAATCCTTCAAATATGCTCCACGTAATCTAAAACTTAAAAAAATGTGCTGTTATTTAACAATGAACAATGTAAAATTGTTGATATGGTGAAGTTTCCTGTAAGGAGATGTTTAATATTTATGGAAGGAGTCTCCAGTGTCAGTGCTTTTTAAACAGTCAGCAGGTTTTCCACCAGGTCTTCAGCATAGAGGAACTTACGCTTTGTGGTTTCTCAGTTACAGGACAAGCTGAATGAGTGTGTGTTTGTGTGTGTTTGTGTGTGTGTCTTTTGAACTTTAAGAGGGGGAAAAAAAAAAAGTCTTCTAAGAGAACAACCATTTACATCTGCTATAATGCAACTGAAACCGGAACTAACTTGTTTCACAACATGTAACTAAAACACCACGTCATTATTTAATTACTGACAGTTTGTGGTTTAATATATGAAATATGAAGCATCATGATAATGGTATTGGAGGTTGTCAGAAAGTGGGATGAGCTAATGATTCAAAAAGTTCAGAAACGCCTCAGCCTCTATGCTCTCAGAAATAAGGCTACCATGTACTTTTCCGGGTGGGACCGCCATCTTTTGTATGTCTTTTTAACCTCAGAAGGTGTATGTGATGTACATTTATTTAGCTTTTAGAGTAAAGCTTTAAAGACGGTCCTTTTATTTGGTCCAATTATATACCATAAATTATTTTTTTTAAAGGTATACTATACTAAGAGAGTATCGGGTTCAGTCCTGAGCTTGGATTGCTGTCTGTGTGGAGTTTCTGTGTACGTTTTCCCCCCATGTCCCTGGGTTTCCTCTGGGTTCTCTGGTTTCTCTCGTCCTCCCAAAACCAGGCCAGTAGGTGGACTGGATAAGATAACTTGCCCCACATAATAAAAGGTACAAAACATGGCACCATGGCAGCGGCCAAGACAAGTTCAGTTTGGTGGTTCAGCTTTATTTCTGAGAGTGTCTCTCAACCTTATGCTTGTATTAATCTGAACAATGAGCGCAGACATCCTGATGTAAACCTAATATAAAGCAAAACCTGGGCATACCCCATGAGTGTGAACGTCATCTCTTTAGGTGGAAGATGGACTCTCTCTTACCTCTATCCATCGCTGTGCCTCTCTGAACGCCACCTCACATCCGACTGCCGTCTGCTCTCTCCACTCCATCACCAGACGACTTCAAACCAACCTGTAAGAGCTGCACAACATAGCAGGGGTTCATCTTGATCACAATGTTAGTCTTTCCAAGAACAACTTAAGAAGATACGCACTTGGTAATGAGCACTTTAAAAACCCTCAATATATTTTATTAAGCTCTGTGAGCCTTGTGACAAATAAAAAAAAAATAATAAAAAAAAACTAATATTGTTTAAGGCCAGATTATTGTGATGGGTCACGTGATCACTAGTTTTACCTATGCACCTATGGCGGGCCACAATGTGTAACAATATTACTGCAATATGGCTTTTTTTGTCCAGTTCTGCAGCCTGCAGAAGGTTTTACTTTTGAAAAAAGTTTTCTTTTAGCTAATTATTTTTGATTCTTTAAAAATATTTCACCTGGAAGTAAATTGCAGGAGCCTCGAATTTTTGTTACACCCGAATTTGATGCATAAACCCGAATATTTGTAGTTTGGACTGTAATACATTCAAATTACCATTGCAAAGATATTTTAATCACGTTTAAAATGTCATTTTAGGTCTCACTTACACGCCCTGCAGTGAAACAAACCGCTTCCCGTGTGTCCTTTTTTTTTTCAGCCTCACCTTAAAACGCACCTTGTCTAATTCCCCACCAGCGTGCAAAGATGTAGTCTTTCTTTCTGTGTTTCTCCTGTTTTAATCTTCAACTCTCACTCCACCTGGCCCTTCATGTGACCCGGAAACACGACAAAAGTCCCGTTAAAGTGCTCAAAATACAAGCAGCTGAAGACAAGGACAGCAGGTTCCGCTTAAAACTTCAGGCAGAGTGATGCGGCGCGACAAAGAGGCCACACCCCCTCTCATAAAGTCAGTCGAAGCCACGCCTTCGCTCATAAAGTCAGTCGAAGCCACGCCTTCTCCTATAAAGTCAGTCGAAGCCACGCCTTCGCTCATAGAGACAGTAGAAGCCACGCCCTGACTGTTAAATTAACTGCATTGTGCTGTTTCGACCTTCCACAAGATGGCGCCAAATTCACAATTTCGACTTATAAATATCAGTAGGACAGACTGGTGTATTTCTTTTCTACATAGTACTCGTTCAGAGACAAGGATGCTTGATGTCTAACATCATCAGGATTGCATTCGGTTCATTTATTCATTTACATTTACATTACATTACATTTATTCATTTAGAAGACACTTTTATCCAGAGCGAATTACGAATGAGGAAATACAAGCAAAGCGATACATCAAGCAGAGAACAATACGAGTAGTGCTACCATACAAGATTTTTAATTTTTTTTTAAGTGCTAGAGGAGCAGAGTGCACAGAGCTGAGATGTAAGAGCAGGTGGAATATATTATTATTATTATTATTATTATTATTATTATTATTATTATTATTATTTTGAGTGGGGACAAGTTAGGGGTTAGTTAAATGTTCACGGAAAAGGTAGGTCTTTAGCCGTCTTTTGAAGATAGTGATGGATTCTGCTTGTCCGAGGTTAGAAGTTCATTCCACCACTTAAGGACAGTCAGTTTGAAGGTTCTGGAAAGGGACCTCATGCCTCGCTAAGTAGGAACAACCAGGCATCGGCCGTTAACTGATTGCAGGTTGCGGGAGGGAACATAAACCTCAAGGAGAGTGTTGAGGTAAGCGGGTGCTATTCCAGACAAGGTCTTATATGTGAGGATCAAGGCCTTGAGTTTGATGTGGATGGCTACAGGAAGCCAGTGGAGGGAGACGAAGAGGGGTGTGACGTGGGTCCTGTTGGGCTGGTTGAAATCAAGGCGTGCTGTTGCATTCTGAATCATCTGAAGGGGTTTGATGGAGCTGGCTGGGAGGCCCGGGAGTGGTGCGCAAGAGCCTGGACTAGTAGCTGTGTGGCATGATCAGTGAGATAGGGTGTGATTTTCTTGATGTTATATAACAAACGTACAGGACCGTGCGGTTGTTGAAATGCGGTCTGCAAAGTTCAAGTGGTCATCAAAAGTCACCCCAAGGTTTCTGGCTGCCCTGGTTGGCTTGAGTGTAGTTGAGCCTAACTGTATGGTGAGGTTGTAGTTGATTGAGGGGCAGGCAGGGATGATGAGAAGCTTCATTTTTGCCTCCGTTATTCATTTTCAGTAGGCGCTTTAATCCTGGTCAGGGTCACAATGGCTCCGGAGCATATCATGGGAATACTGGGTGTGAGGTGGGAATATATTCTGTATGGGACAGTAGTCCATTGTAGAGCTACACACACACACACACACACACACATATATATATATATATATATATATATATATATTTATATATATATATATATTATTCACACCTTGGGGCAATTTAGCATAGCTGATTCACCTATTGGCATGTTTTTGGGAGGTGGGAGGAAATTGGAGAACCTGAAGGAAGACCACACAGACATGGGGACAACATGTGAAACTTCACACAAACAGAAACCTGAGCTCAGGATCGAACCAGGATCCTGAAGCAGTGAGGCGTCAATGCTGGATTGCATTTAAGATATCACTCAAAACAGATCATACAATTATACCGTATCAGATTAGCTTTAATCAAGTTGCTCCATTACTTTAAACTCCATTAGTTTACACCTCAGTTGGGATTTAATTTCAATCTTGCATCGGAGATGGTTATATTTTCTAAAATGCCAGCATATAATAGAAGGCTTGTGGGAAATGGATTTTTTTTATATATATATATTTTTTTATTTTAGTTTCCTTAAAACATGAAGGTAAAAGTATCAGTAATGATTGCTTAGTACTGTTGTATTGAATATACAATTTTATAATAGGAGTGAATTATTATAATCCCACGATCCAGTGTCGCCCAGTAGAGGATGGCCTCCCTTTTGAGTCTGGTTCCTCTCAAAGTATTTTCCTCATGTCATCTCAGGCAGTTTTTCTGCTTTGTGGAAATGTCTACCATGAATGAAATCCTGCAGTCACCATCTTTTTGACAGTCTATTACATCCATATGCTAGCCTTCTTCACCTACTACCTACTTCTTTTCTCTCCTCCGTTGATATTGTTGGTATAGTCCTGAATGGATCAGGTCACAAACTGACAACAGTTTATCACCAGAAGTAAACACAATGAATCAATCATTGCCCTGTCACTCATGCTGTTCCTTCCAGGGATCAGTTCTTGGTCTGCTTCTCTATAATTTACAGGTAAGCCACTGGTTAACATTATTCATAACCTTGGCCAGATTTCACTGTTATGCTGATGATTTTCAGGTGACAACTTCACAAGTGGTTAGGAAAGTAGGTGTCATATTTTATCACTTATAATACTAGAGATGGGTGGCTTGTGTAAATGAAGTAGCAGGGCTAATTCCCCCAGTCTTTCAACTATTTAAAAAAAAAAACATCAATACAAGACAATATAAAACATCATCAGATTATCTGCTGTTGCCTTAAATCTGTTCATTTTGGACTTTTGTAGAACCAGGGGCAACAGTACCACCAACAGCGGTAAGAAAAACAGGCAGAATGGTATGAAGAATTGAGAAGCGAGTCTGGGGCTGAATTCTTTCTCGCCCAGATTGTAGATTCACGCAGCCTATCAGTGACAGCCATGTCAGGTGATTGCTCAGAGTGACATGCTAACCTAGATTAGATCTCCATTTGGGCTGATATTAGTTTTAGACACATCGGTTATGCATCAACAGTGATTGAGAAGGTACGCATGAAACACACATGAAATACTTGTGTGTAATGAATGTGAATGAGGCGGATTATTTACTCTATCATCCTTTTTTTTTTTTTTTGGTCCCCAAGATAACTTTGGAGGAGAAACTAAAAGTAGCTTAAGCACCTACTGTCCAATCAAAGTACAAATTACACAAAATTATTTTATTTGTTTATGTTGTAGTAGTAGTAGTAGTAGTAGTTTGCCCCACATCATTTTTATTATGGCATTAAAGAGGTCTCACGCTATAATGTTTTGCTCAAAAATGTAATTGTTAATTTAATTGTTGAGCTATTGATAGATCACGTCTAATATATCTCCAGTCATCACTGAATACGACGATATTATAACTTTTTCCATAATACAGCCCAATGCGCTGTGTGTTTTATTGGTATATACATACATTTTATATACATATACACACACACACACACACATATATATATATATATATATATATATATATATATATATATATATATATATATATATATATATATATATATATATATACACACACACACACACACACACACATATATATATATATATATATATATATATATATATATATATATATATATATATATACACACACTGTATATATTATATATGTATATAGTATACTATATATACTATACACATACTGTAAATTTTTTTGCTTATCCATTTCAACGCCTAAAACCTTATCAGCAATACGCTTTTAGATTTTCAATGAAATACACATAAAGATGAAACACAATCTGTTAACAAGCCTCTAATTCGTTTTCATCAGGTGGAGAACGAACAGGAAGCGCTTCACCCAGCGACAGGAAGTTCTGTAACCAGAGCTGGAGCAGCATGCAAGACTGTCTGCCCACTGGTTTCCTGTGTGACTAGCCTGCTGTCTGATAATCGCACAGTCTCACACACACACATACACAAACACAATCATGTGTAGCATTGCCCTATATTCGGATCACTATGTGTGAGCCAGGTCTCCACCTCAGTTGCATATGACACATCTTTGAGCATCAGTCGTTCATGGTTAAAATAAAAGCAGGGATCAGTGTACTCTGAAGCATGGCTTAATACCTACCTGATAAAGAAACGTGTGAAACAAATATAACGGTGCCAAAAAAAATGATTTCATGTGGTTTTAAGTCTGCACATTTTCAATATGGTGTGCTATTCTGAAACATGCACCTTGGAAAAAAAAAAAAAAAAAAGCCTCAATGGCTATATAAAGGTATTTAAAATGAGGTCAGGTCGGATTTAATGCAGTCTTTTCGTTTTTTTGTTCTGCACCACAGCTTTGCTTTGAGCTTTGAGCTTTTCAGATACATGTCTTACCGCAAAAAAAATAACATCCATCTCTTTCACACCCTCACTCACTCTCTCTCTCCTTCTTTCTCTCTCTCTCTCGCTTCACTCTCAGGTTTGCTGTCATCTCATTACACTGTGGGGAGACATTTGAGAGACCGGGCCTTTTTTGCTAATCACTGTAACATGCAATTCGCCCGTGTAGCAAAATAAGGCTTGAAGTGGGAAAATATCCATGCTTCATTTGTATTCAGGTATTTTGAGGGTCCGCCAGTGGTGGTGTCAGAGGTTTAGATCATACATAAGTAGTCTTCCTCATGTAGAGTCTTTCTTCGCATAAAGTCTGTACTTAATAGCCGCATTTAAATATTTAGATTTTTTTTTTCCAGGTAATGCAACACCAGCTAGCCAAACATTTCATAGCAGCTGATAAATTTTTCTGTCTACCTCCATTAAAACTCCAGACATTAAAGATTCCAAGATCTGTAATTTTAAATATCAGTTCTAAGATATAAAAATACTGTAATTTGCAATATTGGCACAAAATGGTTGCTCATTACAGGCTTCTGTTTAGCTGAAATCATGTAGATATGTAACTATGCTGTTCACATAAAGGTCATGTGCTGTCACGTGCCCCCCTTACTTATCTGCCTTAGTGATATACACTGAGAAGTATTTTTAATCATCAGAAATTGTGTAACTCTTCACTTACACTAGCTAAATTGCATTCAAATAAGGTAACTAGGTTTGGAAAGAGTTTGCTAGCTAAACATAAATAGCTAGCTAACTTACAGTGCTATAAAATGAGGTACTAAATACAGCTAACTGGTTAGTATTACACTGGGAGCCTGTCTTTTACTATGTTAGCTAAACATAAATAACTAGATAGTTTAAAGTGCTATGAAATAAGGAATTAAATATAGCTAAGTGGCTAGTATTACACTGAGGGACTGACGCTGGAGTATGTTAGCTTAACATAAATAGCAAGCTAGCAAAAATATTAATGAAAAAAAGTATTAAATACTTTTGCTTGAATACTTAAATAAATATACTGAATGTTAAATAAATACTTGCTACAACTGAGAGGCTGCATTGGAGTATGTTAGCTAGCTAGCTTATAACACTATAAAGTAAGGTTTTAAAGCCAGAAACTAGCATTACTCTGAATCTAAACTCCAATATGCTAAATATAAACAGCTAGAATTCATCTAAAATTAAGTTTTAAAAAAAAAAAATTAAAGTATTAAATAAACTACTGTGACATTAAACATAGCTAAATATTAGTTGCACTCTTAGCAAAAAGGGATCCTCCAGGGCTTTTTGGGCGGCTAGAGGTTCTAGCTCCCTAATGGGGTTCTACCGAGTGCCTTTTCTGTAAAGTAGACTCTCGGTTCTACTGTAAGGTTCCCACAGAAGAACAAAGAGAATACTCCTTTAAGGTGTTAGATGAAATTTTTCTGAGAGTGTATATAATTCTATCGTGATCTTGCTCAAGACTGTAACATTGGTGAGATCCTAAGGGGTTATTTTGGAATTTTCTGTGCTGGAAATGAGCTCCACCACATCACAGCAGAGCTACTCAGTTCTGGCTCTTTTAATTTAAAAGGTAACCTGTAAGGTATAGAGATTTCAACAGAGGGGACGGGGTCAGTTTAGGTATAGGGATGGGTCTAAAAATTACAAATGGATCCTTTAAGTGAGTGAGGAGTTTGAGGTTGGCTGTATTTATTAATGGTGTTATAGTGCTTCAGGAGACAAAAGCAGTCCTCCTTTTTGTAAAGAGTAAAGTGACAAAATGAATATCGATCTCTGAACGAATAAACATGCCTGTGCTGCGTGAATGAGTTCTCTGAACTTGCGTCACAAGCATTCGGCGAGTAAACAATGAATCCTGTGCTGACTGCGAACATAATAAACATGTCGTTTCTGTGGCCTGACCGCAGTGCACTGTGGTTTGCAGGAGCTGTATTTCTTCACATCATTTCCATCACTGTTTAGCATTTCTCCTTCATGCATGCTTCTTTACGCATGCATTTGCTCATGACTTCAGTTGTAGGCCACTTGAAGTGCTGCATATGTAATTGCCACAGCAAGGACCTCAGGCAGTGTGCATGTGTGTGGTGTCCCTTGCCACATTCTGGTGGTCTGTTTCACCTGGAGCTGCCCAGCTGTTGTGTGTGTGGAACACTGTAGCTTTGTCCTAACCTGGCACCAGAGAACAACGTCGGCCGGGGGGGTAGGGGGGGCAGAAGGGGCCGTAACCAGCTGTGTTGCATAGGGCATAGTCTGGTCTCTTTAACACACTCACACACACACACACACACACACACACAAAACACCATTAGCCCTCCCTGTAACCAGACCCACCCTAGATTTTGGCATAACCTAATTCGAAAAATATGTGATGACAAGCACATAAAACTGCATGATTCAGAGTTGGTCAATTTTAGGAGCGTTATTTTCTTGATTTCTTGCATATTGTTAAACATAAACGATTGTTACAAGCAGTCATTTAGAAACTATTCCAAATGCTCTTTTCTGAATTAGCTGAATGACTAATGATGTCTGTGTTGAGTTTTGTAAACAACAAAATTTTCAAATCTCCGTCTGCGTGCGTTTCTTCAAGAGGACCTCAGCGGAGAGACAGACAGAGACTGAATGGATCGGGAGACGGAAGCAGAATATACCCTATGAACAAAGTGGGAATACACCCAAGATGGGATGCCAGTCAATCACAGGACATCATACACACATACATTCCTACACCTAGGGTCAATTTATTGGGATGTTTTTGGAAGGAAACCAGAGAACCCAGAGGAACCCATGGACACTGGAAGAACATGCAAAACTCTATGCAGACAGTAACCTGAGGTCAGGATCAACCAGGGAGCAATGCTACCCGATGCAACACACATACACTACTGATGTAGAAGATAGGGATTAGGTTGAAAAAAGGCTGGAGTATAGCAGTGATACAGTGTTACAGTGATATAGTATATAAAAAATGCTGGAGTATAGCAGTGATACGGTATTACAGTAATGTAGTATACAAAAAATGCTAGAGTATAGCAGTAAGCAAGATATATAGCAGTATAATACTATAGCATACTCCTGCCTTTTTGTATACTACATTACACCATGCACAGAACTGCATGAACTACTGACATGCTACCATTATTATTGCAAAAATACTGTATGATGGTTCTACAATAATTAAGAATTCCAGTGATGTCATGTTGCAGAAATGAAGCATGGTGGCGGTTGTGTGTTGGAATGCTGAGCAGAGGTTGTGGTGCAAATGAGCTCATGATTTCTAGCCATTAAAAAAAGGAAAACAAACAAAAAAAGAAAAACAGCGAGCTCCTCTTCTGAACAGAGCCACTCTGAGACGGGGCCGAGGGCCTCGCCAGGAACATCAGGCCTCGCCAAGTCTTCCCTCCTCTCCCCCAGATCACACTCATACTCCCAGCCAACCTTTTATTTATCACTCTTCCTCCTCCTTTTAACACTCAGGCTTCTCTATCGGCTCTGTCGCACAGACGGCTTGTCTAGTCTGGCCTCCTCTTTTCTTCTCCATTCCTCTTTCTTTCTCTCTTTTTAATCAAAAGCTTAATAACCTCTCAGCGCTACATATATTATCAGTGCATGTGTAATGTTTATCACAAGATGCTTCCGATATGCTTACTTCCTGTCATCCAGGCTGATGGGCATTTCAGCCTACAACCATCTGGCTCTTCTGAATGAGTATGTGTGTGTACGTGTGTCTCTGTATTACTTATCATTCAAACATTCAGGATGAATTTTAGTTTTGATATTGTGATTGGATCTACATAATCACAAAGCTCTAATGTCACGTCTGCTTTTACATGCCTCCAATCTGAACGAACAAGGTTGTAAAATGCACTATTTTTCCTCTGAATCATGACATGTTTCTCTCTCTCTTTTTTTCCACAGGCCAGTCAGCACCCCCCTCTTTCACTCCACCACATGTTCTCATCGTCCGAGTATTCAACCCCGCCACAGATCAGGGCTGTCTCCCATTTTCCTGCTGCGCGCTGGGGGCTGCAAGGGGGCCGAAACAGACCCCAAACGACGTGGCAGTGCTTGTGCATGTGTGTGTGTGTGTGTGTGTTTGCTGTCCACACACACAGCCCAAACACACACACATACACACACACACACCCCTTGGCAAAAGTCAAATAAAAATCTGATGGGGATTCAGGGTGGGAAACATTTCCAATAAATGATGTCTGGCCACTTGGGTTTCTGGAGCGAATTAGCAGAGGATGCTGGAAATCCTTCATCAATGGCTGACTCGGTTAGGGGAGGAATTTCTCAACTACCAAACGTTCAATTTCAAAACCCATAATCAAGTACACACATATGCACACTCACAGAGTGTCAGCGAAATTGGAGCATTATTGATCGTGAAGCACAACAGCAAAAAAAAAAAATGGAGGCTGTGGGAACAGTGCAAATGAGGAAATGCTGTCTTCATATACACACGTGCATTTATATATACACTCCCTGACCCCCTGCAGACTCTGTGTGCGTGCGTGTGTGTGTATAAGGGGGAGTTGGTCTCCAAGAACAGTTTGGCAGGAAGACGCCTTATTCTAAGCCAGGGGAGTAGCGCAACGGAGGAAAAATGCATTATCTGAGAATTCCAAAAAACAAAAAGTTCCAAATAATGTCTGGATTTTTAAACAATTTGTCTGAATTGTTCTGTTTCTATGTCTTGATAGTCTGTGTATCATTTCTTTCCTTCTTTAACAAACCCCCCCCCCCCCATTCACTAGGCACAGAAAAAGTATTGATTCATTCAGGTTGAGTCTAGGTGCCTATTGATTCACCCAAGTTATAATGATTCACTTATACTGATAACGGTGGATGCTGGGAAGTGTAATAGTGCTGTGATCGAATCATAATCACTTGAAGGATTTGGAAAAGGGTTTCATGATAGTACATGGCCTTGAGAAATCACTTATCCTTATCTGTGTCCAATTATGAAGGCGGTATATATATGTGTGGGTGGGGGGGTGTAAATATGTGGGGTGTACCAGGCTTCATTCCCAAACACAAACATCTTGATTAGATCACCGTGGCAACCCTTGCTGTGCTTGTCCAGTGAGATTACAGCAATCTCAACCCCCATCACTCCCAGTATAGGGTTAACAAGAAAATTCATCTCCCATGTGTGTTCAGATAAGTATGGTGGCTCTCACACATCTAACATGTTAATTTACACACACACACAAACTCAGGACTGGGTTGGTGAGCAGATACAATTCCCCGATTAAAGCAAAGGACAAAAATCATCCCATGTGGAAAAATCTACCTTTAGAATCATTGGAATTTCTGCACTGGTGACTGTCGATGGTCCCATATGGATAACATACAGATTGCTGTGGATCTCCTTTCTTCAGTGGTGGAAGTGGAGTTATAATACACTATATGACCAAAAGTACGTGGACACCTGAGCATCACACCCATATGTTGTCTTTCCCTAAACTGTTGCAACAAAGTTGGAAGCATACATTGTATAGGATGTCTTTGTATGCTGTTCCAGTATGACATTGCCCCTGTGCACAAAGCAAGCACCATGAAGACATGGTTTGCCAAGGTTAGAGTGGAAGAACTTGAGTGTCCTGCACAGATCCCTGACCTCAACCCCACAGAACACCTTTGGGATGAACTGGAACATCGACTGCACCCCAGACCTCCTCAACTCGACATCAGTGTCTGATCTCACTAATGCTCTTGTTACAAGAACACAAATCCCCACAGCCACAAATCCAAAATCTATTGGAAAACCTTCCCAAAAGATTATTATAACAGCAAAGAGGGACTAAATCTGGAATGGGATTTTCAACAAACACATATGGGTGTGATGGTCAGGTGTCCACAAACAGGTGTCCACATAGTATATCTTATTATATTACATCCCTAAGCAGATTCAGTATGTCCAGTTGAAGGAAGGACAGTGATGACAAGGGGAACAAAAAAAAAAAAGTCAACGACAACATCAAAAATAGCCTGAAGAAATTCAACATCAGTCTCAACAACTGGAAAGAAGTCGCCCCAAACAGAAACACCTGGAAGAGATCCATCTAAGAGGAAACCATGTTACATGAGCAGGACCTCTGTTGTGCCGCAGGACAAAAGCGGAAAATCAACAAAGGTCAACCAACAACCACATCCACCCCTCATGTATACATTGTTCCAGAAGATAGAAAACTAGCTGTGGAAAAACTGTAGTTCTGGCAACAGTGTCACTCAACCCAATTTTAAACATACAGTATTTCACAATTTGTCCACTGTACTTAGGTCTTTTTCTATCTCTTTGAGTAGGACTGCAGATCAGAATTCAGTGCCAACTAACAGCAATCTTTATATTTGTTATTAGACACATGATAGTTACTAAATAATGTGGACTCTTTCTTTTACAGATTGAATGTGGAGCATTATACTCCTCTCGCTTGTCTATGTCATAAGTGGGAGAAGGATAAAGGGAGTGAGAGAAAGAGAGAAATGTGGCATGGGGGAGGTTGGAAGGTGTTCAGGAGTGTGATTATGGGGTTGCCGTGGCAGCAGGTCTGTCCTCCTCACTACAGATAGATAGATAGATATAGAGAGAGAGAAAGAGAGAGAGAGAGAGAGAGAGAGAGAGAGACTCCAGCCCACTTACAACAGGTGCTGTGCTTCAACAGCTTCCTAATAACAGACTGTGGTTACGAATAATTTACTACGACTCCAGATCCTGGTGAAGATCTGAGAGAGAAGATGAATCCCTTCTGATATATCTGCAGTGCCAGTGAGTGTATTAAGGCTGTCAGATTCCTCTGAAAGGTGAATTTGGATTTGTACTTTTAAGTATTTCAGTCCCTTTTACACAGAGGGAAAATCCTAAATGAGTATCTATTCACTACTATCTATTCTATTTGCTTACTATATAAGGTATAGCATAATGTCATGGTATGGAGTGCATAAATAAATAAAATAAACTACTCAGATAAGCACTTATTTAAAAAACTATGCAATATTAATACTATTAAGACATATATTGTTCATTTTTTACATCACGTGACAAAGATGTTTAGGCAAGAAGTTTAGAAAATTATTAAATTAAAAGGCTAAAAGAGGAAAATGTTATTCTGACAATCCTTAGTAGTATGTGTGTGGTGTGTGTATATATCTTTACACTTACACATACTCAACACACACACAAACACACACACTTGTAATGATGAATGGAAGACTGGTGAAGTTCGAGGAGACTCTGTTTGGCATCAAATCAGTGAGTGGCTACGATCATCACTACTGCACATCACTACCACATCTTGACACTGATATACCTCCAGAATAGCCTCAGGTTTTCATTCACACACACACACACACACACACACACACACCATGTTTTTCCCTTCATTAGTGTGGTGTCTGGGATTTGAGGGCAGGTGTTAGAGCAGTCAGGCATACGCTAGCCCCAGGCTTTACATTATTATCACACATCACTAGCTTTGCTAGCAACCTACCTACAGTTGCACTCACTCAGAGCTTTTCTTTTACTTCAGGGTTTTTCTTTTCCAGTGTCTTTTTTATCCAACATGTCTGGATGTAAATGGAGCTTAAGCTAAACCTAAAATATGGCTCACAGATAGATAGAGCTGTAGTGTAGCTCTGGATTTTACACAATCACAGGAGAATGCTAGGAAAGTGAGCAATTTAGCACAAATGTCTTTCTTCTAGGCATCAGTATTAAATTTTCATGTCAAGATACCTGCCTCAGTGTTTTTCACGCTATTATCCAGCAGTAAATAAATCATACGTTCATTAGCTAGCCTGCCATAAATGCTCCAGTGTACTCAAACACCATTAATATCAGAATGAAATGTGGAATTAATAGCAGTCATGTCTGTGCCTTTTTACTTCCTGTACTAAACAGGTTGGTTATTTTAGATGTTTTAAAAGTAAGGCTTTAGCAAGCTAGCAAGGAAGACAACAAGTTAGTTAGCTCATAAGGCAGAAAATGTTAGCTAGCTAGTTAGGCAGAAAACATCTTAGCTAGATAATTATGAAGATAATGTGTTTGCTTGCTATTTAGGCAGATAACATGTTAGCCTTTTATCAAGCTAATTGGGTAGCTAATAGAAGAGATAATGCTAGCTAATTAGTTAGCCAAAATAATTTATCTGGCTAATTAGGCAGACTGTATTAGCTAGCTAGTTAGGAAGATAACATGTTAGCTAGCTATTTAAGCACATAACATTAAATAGCTAATTATGAAGATAACTTTAGCTAGCTAGTTAGGAAGATAACGTTAGCTAGCTAGTTAGGAAGATAACATGTTAGCTAGCTAGTTAGGCAGCATTAACTAGGATTGAAACTGAAGGCAGAACTAGTAACAATAATTCTCCAGGACAATTTTATTATATTTTATATATATATATATATTATATTTTATTTGTTATATCATCTAACCAATTGTCGGCTCTTCCTTTTGAATAAGCATGATTCAAATAATCACTTGTGACACAATTTGTGTAATCATTTGTATTCTCATGGTGACAGTACAACTGAGAGCTAAACACAATCACCCTGAAAAAAGCACAACTTGTATTCAGATTACCTAAAACACATTTTTCTCACATTTTGTTCATTTGCCTGACACCTGTATCAACTTGCTCTCAAATTATATCATTAAAGTGAGGTAGAGGAAAATTATTTCCACAGGTCGCCATCTGAGCTACTGGGCAAACTCTGCAATCCAAGACAATAAATATACATTCTGGACTTTTCCACACTTTCCCAATGTTATCACAGTGCACGGGAATACACAAGCCATAGGAAATTCAATCAGAGGACTTGACGAGCCTAGGCCAATATCAACAGTCCAATCAGCTTGCTCAGTTATGTCTGATTGATAAAAAATAAACTATGCCACATTTTCAATACCCTCAGCGAGTGGATACTGAGTTTCAGACAGATGATTTTATAGACATTTAAAAAAAAAAAAAAAGCACACTTCTTTTATTTCATTTACCACCTGGGTGTTTAAAGAGGTCGATACAAATATGAATTTATAACTGGAAAGATTGTAGAAGCTATAAGCTGAAAAAAAAAAAAACCTTGTATTTCCATGAGCCTGTGCTCACTGTAGCCTCATATTCTTGTTCTTGGCTGACAGAAGTGGAACCCGATGTGGTCTTCGGCTGCTGTAGCTCATCCACCTCAAGTTTCGACATGTTGTGCTTTCTGAGATGCTTTTCTGCTCACCATGGTTGTAAAGAGTGGTTATTTGAGTTCCTATTAGGTGTTTCTGCCTGTAAAACTGCCGCTCACTGGATGTTTCTTTTTTCACACTGTTCTGTGTAAATTTTAGAGATGGTTATGCATGAAAATCCCAGGCGATCCGCAGTTTCTGAAATTCTCCTACCAGCCCTTCTGCACCAATAATCATGCCATGTTCAAGAGAGATCACATTTTTCCCCCATTCTGATGTTTGATGTGAACATTAACTGAAGTCCTTGATCTGTAACTGCATGATTTTATACATACATACATGTACAAATTTAAATCCATGACCTACTCCTTTCTTTACTCGAAAAAAAAACTTGCTTTCAAAACCTGTTTCCTGAGAAAGAAAGAAAGAAAGAAAGAAAGAAAGAAGAAAGCAGGAACAGCAGAAGAAGGTGAGAATGAGAGAGTGGGAGAGAAAAAATAAAGAGAGAGACAGACAGAAAGAACCCTCCACCTCCATACACACCTCCACAAAAAGACGGACACAAGGTGGAAGGCAGGTCGCTATGGCAACTGACGAGTGGCCTCCAAGGAAAGTCACTCACACACATACACACACACACACACACACGCTCCCTCAGACCTCCTCAATTAGCTCTGCCTGTGGCAGTCCCTCACTTACACACTAGCTCACACACACACACACACACACCAGTGAGTGGGCAGTGAAGTGAAGGGGCTCGTATTAGGTGAGCTGGTCATTAGCCGAAGGCAAAGTACCAACAAACCAACCAGCTACTCAACTGTAGACATGACACAAGGAAATAAAATTCTCTTTCTACTTCTTACACTGTATATGTAATTTTTTTTTTTTTAATGTTTTCAATTTGTTTTTGTTTTTTTCAAGATAAATGCTCGCAATGTGTTAAAGGAGAATGAAAATAGAAAGTTGGGCCATATGATGTAATGTTATTATAAAGTATGTTAATGTAGCATGGCTTTTTTAAAATAATGGTTAGCTTAAGATTTCAGCTAAGTTTCAGTTATCAGTGTACATAAACGTACCATCAAGCAAAACCAAATAAGGTCATGCACATTGTTAAATAAGTTTCAGGTGTATGGCAGCACGGTGGTGCAGCGGATAGCATTACTGCCTCACAGCTCCTGGGTCCCCAGTTCAATCATGAGCTCAGGTTCCTCTAGGTTCTCCAGTTTCATCCCATTTCCCAAAAAAGATATTGGTAGGTGGATTGGTGACTCTAAAGTGTGTGTGTGTGTGTGTGTGAGAGAGAGAGAGAGAGAGTCCCTCTGATAGGCTGGTATCTCATCCAGGGTGTATTCCCTCCTCACACCCAGTGCTCCCAGGATAGGCTCCCGATTAACCACAACCCTGACCAGGATACAGTGCTTACTGAAGATGAGATGATATGGTTATCACAGGTCTAGAAACATGTAAACATGTAAAAGCCAGCACCATTACATTCATGTAGACGGGGCCAGTGGTTGTGATAGCTGGCCCAGCGCTGACCCAGCAGCAACCCAGTGTGGGGTGGTAATCTTTACCGCAGTAGCAGTCCTGGACGGTTTACACCATGAGGAAACGCTCCAGGCTTTAAGCCCCAAATGGATTTTCCACCCTCCTGCTTCCAGCTGGAACACGGTCCTGGATGCAGGAGAGAAAAACAGGGATTTAGCCATTCGTGCACTTGCATCTCTTTCAGTTCTGTTTGTTAGTCTGTGTTTTTTTTTTTTTGTGCTCGGTTTCCTGTTACTTGAAATTGTGACTACTGGAAATCAGATCATTAATAATTAGGGGAAAAAAGCAAGACTGGGTGAAAGGGCAAGAAAGAACGGCAGCTGTGATCTTCAAAGCTTTGATCATTCTCCAAATCACAGGACACTGTCGTTTGAAGGTTTTTTTTTTTTTTTTAATTTTCTTAGATTGGGTGCCATTTTCAGCTTGGACAAACACCTATCTAGTCCAAAAGCTGCTGCTTCTATACATATTTGCCTGTTTCACAATAATCCAACAGTTGAAGCTCTGAGGCAATCTCTACACACACACCCACACACACACACACCACCACCACCTACACAACCACCACCAGGCTGGGTCTATATTGTCCTCGCCCCTGGCAGTCTAAGGGTCCACCCCCTCTCTTCATTCACAATGGTCATGTGATGTGCACTTTCAGAGTACAACAGCTTAGTGAGAGCTCCCCATTCATTTCCTCCTGAGTAGCCCACGAAGGAGGAGGGAAACGACAGAGGGAGAGAGAGAGAGACAGAGAGAGAGAGAGCTACAGACAAGAGTCTGACCGCACAGGAAAACAAGACAGAGAGCGAAAGAGAGCTAAAAGGACGCAATAAGGATATCACTTCTTGATCTCACGTTCCGAGACTTCAGACAAGGTCAGTTCCTAAAATCTCTACTGCATTGCCTGCTTCTTTCTCTCTCTTAGCTGTCAGCTGTCATTTCACTGAGTAGCCTGTCAAGTCTCTTCGTAGCTGTCATTTATGGACAATCCTCAAACTTGAGTGAAAGAATTCAAATCAGATCTTCAAAGGACAAATGGCCTTGAAAATATATATACATTATATAATACAAATAATATTTTTGATCTGTGCATTTCTCTACTGTATTTTTGATTAATTTATTATTAATTAATCTATGACACTTGAGGTCATATGACCGTGTCATCAATTTGAGTCAAATAAACAAGCAGCTTATTATAATTATAAGAATTTGTCATCATGTTACAAATTGTGAGTCACCAGAAAAATATATATATATATTTTTTTACCTATAGATGTTTCTCACTATATTATCACTACCACACCAATATGTACATTAGTTATAGATTTCCTTTGAACGATTTAGTACTGTAGTAAGAATACACTAAACATGCATATATGAGGCACATAGACAGCTATGTATACATTTTATGCACTCTGTGTGAACCCCCCGCAGTGCTACTCTTCCTTTCATTCGCTGGGTGATAGTTATGTTGGATCCACTCCAAATACCAAGAACGTCTCTTTAGAACAACAAAATCTGCAGCAGGATGAAGACTGGCCTCTCCACTTAGCAGAGTCAGTAGTAGTTAAGTGGAAGAGTGGTGGAAATAGTGGGTTTAGTGCATGGATACTCTAGCTTAAAGGGGCATTTTGTGAAATTTCAAAAAGTTTCTAGATCTGATATAATCATATAATTCCAAAGATGCCTTAAATTTGCAATATAGCAATGCAACATATTTGACCAATTTCTTCATTTCAAGCTTGTGTTTACATTTTTCTGGCCCAGAAACTAGCTCTGCTCCCAGCCAGTACATAGCTGCAAACATTTTGGCAAACAGGTCTGATAGAAATCAGATCTACCATGTACAAAAACTGCTGAGAAGAAGTTGCCAAGATCCTCTGTGATAGTTTACACTTTTCTGGTCCAGAAATTAGCCCTGCCTCTAGCTGGAAAGCAGCTGCCACTTTTTCCGAGAAGGAAACTTAGACGACATATGATATGACACAAGAAGTGGGGTTGGTTTCTAAATATTCTAGGTCTCTAAATATTATAAACTGTTCTTTTAAATTAATGTTATCACACCAGGACCCCTGAGTTGCCTTTCTTGCTTAACTGAACTTTGTCAAATGATGTAGCAAGGTAACATAGCTAGTTAATGTTAGCTAACATTAGAATGTAGGATGAGTGCAAACATAGGCATGAAAAGAGGGTTCGTCAAGTATAGTATTAATGTTACGTTAATGTTAGCTAACTTAGCTAATAATTGTAATATTATTGCCCCATTTGCCTAGATTCAGATTTTCTTGTACGTATAGTATGAAAACGCCCATTAACTTTGGAGAGATGTTCTGAGCTTCATGACACCCCCAGCACCATAACGTTCCCCCTTTTATGCCTATTAGCGTAGCTGTTCTGTCCTGTCTGGAGCTGTGAGTTATAACCTCCGGTCACGGGGCTCAAACTTGCTTGGCCTGCTCTTCTTTGACAGCGTTACACATCTGAAACAGCTGGAACGTAAGCAAACATTCACTGTGTCTTGGACTTCTGCTGACCCTGTGCTGGCCTAGTGTTCCTTGCAGGTCCACCTCTGGTGGGATTGTTGTTGTGGTTGGGTTACACGTGTACAATGAAGGAAGAGGCCAAAGGTCAGGGAACATGGGATGAGTGCAAACACAGGCATGATGAGGGGGTTGGTCAAGTATGTCAACATGACTAGGATACAGAGGCCAATGTGGACCTTGGGCTCTGCAAAACCATTCACTGATTTAACTCATTGGCTAATTATCAATCACGTCTTGAGCTACATCTTGAGAGCATGAACATCTGCTGCACCAAGGATTCCCAGGTGTAGGAATAGAAAATCTTTATTATAACAAGACGGAACGCTACGATTTATAGGGAACACAGTTTTCTTTGACTTTGTTGCAGCTGTGGCACTGCTGTTGTGCAACTGTCCTTGAACTCAGATTCTTGCTCTTCTTGATACGACGCACGACACGAAGACTATGAACTGGTCTTGGCTTGGATTCGAAACAGAACATATGATGCTTGATTTCTCAAGCTTTCTCGGCTAGAGACTGGTACTGCGTCGGATTGCGCTTGTTTTGGCACACCCGAATGATTCACACACAATCATGTTTGTCTTACTATCTTTGTAAGGACCTTTCATAATTATAGACATAATTATTAATGCAGCTAATTAATGCTATCCCTACAGTGCCCCAGTCACCAAAAGGAATCTTTTAGGCGCTTTTCATTGTTTGAAATAAAAGCAGCATTCCTTATAGGGAGCTCCCCACAATGTTACAACTTTCAGATATTCCTATCCTTGTGGGGACAATGTCCTCACTAAGCTGTAAAAACATGCCCCCCCCCCCCCCACACACACACACACATACACATAGACACACACGTCTATGACTCACAGACCTACTGAAAACAGAGTGGCAGAGTGATTTGTGTAGTGTACGGGAAATAGGGGCTCTTCGTGGCGACTGCCAGGCCCATTAAACAGAGCTCTGGAAAGAGCCGGGGGCCAGAACAGCACAGCGGATGCACTTCCTGTGGCCGAACTTTGACCCCTTGACTCCCAGGGCCCTCCTGGTGTTCAAGTCAAATTGCACACATCACCCGAGGACAGGGGAGCGCTGAGAGAGAAACAAAGAGACAGAGAGAGAGAGAAAGAGACAGCGAGAGAAACAGAGAGAGAGCTCCATGTGGAAGGGGTTACTGGTTAACAGTCTGTTACTGATCAACAGCTGTGTTCTGCCGAGTTGGCATTGTGATGGTGGTGTGAGCGCGTCAGTGTGCATTTAGGGTTTCTCTTTCTATATCTCTCTGTCTTCACACACACACACACACACACACACACAGATGCAATGCAAATGAAAAATAAATGCTCTCACTATTCCACTGTCGCATTTCTCTATCTCTCTGTCTCTTCCATTCTTCTCTCCCTCCCTGTTTGCAGCTGCAGTTCTTCCAGCAGTGCAGAGGGCAGGAGTGAGAAAAACAGCCCTTGCCCAGGACTCTAAGAGTTTGTGTGTGTGAGTGTGTGTGTGGTGCTGAAGGAAAACACAGCTGTCTGACTCGTTACGGCTAGAAGCCTGATAACGCTTGATTGCTGAAAAAGGGTGGCGAGACAAAAGGAAAAAAGTTTTCATAAGAACGACTAGCGACTAGAGGTGTCACTAAAGGTGATATTGGGTGCAGCAGAATGTGTTGCAGACTTTTTTTTTTTGCAGTTGTTATTTGTGTCTTGACTTTTTTTCTCACTTCTCCTCTAGTCTCCTGGCCCAAAATACAAAGTTCCTGTCATCCTTTCCTGTCTCTTCCTCTTCTGTATGAGTGCCGTTTCTCTTCTCTTCTCCCAGCGGTTTAGCATGCCCAGTCACTGGCACTCACAATGCTGCACGAGTGTTTTCTGGCATGGCTTTAGAAGAAGCCCAGGCTTTCCCACAATGCCGAGGACAGCTGTGGAGGGCCAGCCACTGCCCCCCAGAGCCTGCAGAGCCTGATGAGAATGTGCACAGATCTCTTCCAGCTGTGCTAGCAGACCAGACCATACGCTAGCACCTTTTGGTCGTTTATGGTCATGCACAAAGCAAATATCTGTCCTCATCAAACGAGGTTGGCTATTTCAGAATGGTTTCTAGGTTGCAAGTCATTCCACTAATTGGTAGGGTTAAAACGTTGATGGGAACGTAGAACGTAGTGCTGTAGAACATTAGAAATAGAAAATTGTCCAGGGATGCCTTCATTGTTGAATCTTCATTGGTTTGGCATGAGGTCCCTCACTTAGCTTGAGTGAGTGAGTAATGTCACCACTTGTAATCCTGAAGTGGTTGGTATGTTCTTGGGAGAAAAAAAAATTCTCTGCCATTTTATGAGCACCTTCATGTTTTTCATGGTCCTCTTTGCACCATTGCACAATATCACCAAACACTGATGTCCTTCAGTCATTGCGCAATCCTGGCCCTCTGATAATAAACAGTTTGACAGTGTGCGGTTCAACAGTTCAAGTCAAATTGCACACATCTGTCTTAGCCCGTCCAAGGGAACACTAAAGAGGCAGCCTCAGATCTTTCTGGCACACGGTCTTCATGCAAGAGCGTACGGCAGCACCAGATCCAGCCTGGGCCCAAGAGGCCTAGAGGGAGAATGGGCTTTTTGTGCTGATCTCAGATCAGTTTCTGACAACCCCAATCATAACCTCATTATTGTAAAAGAAACACAAGAACTCAGAACAGAGTGTTGACTCTGGTGACAGGCAGGGTCGTGATGAAGAAATGATCTGCATAAAAAGCCATGGAAAATGTCTTGTTCAAGCTTTTTGGATTTCAGCATGACAGGAAAGACAGCCTTGTGACATTTTTTTTCTTGCATGTGTCAGTCTGGAGCACATCCTGTCAGCTCTGATGAGTCTACTGTAAAAGAGAAAAAGCTATCCGTCTTACTGTACTGTACTGTACTATGCTTAACAGGCAGCATACATCCTATAAAAGCCTATTGCATACTTTCAGACTCCAGGAAGCTCGACCTGCTCTCAGCCAGGTTGTAGGGTGTCTGTGTGACTACGCAGACAGATAGAAACCGAGGTGTTCGGGCCATGCCCCAAATCAATAGCAGATGTGAGAAGGGAGTGTGTTTTGGCTAGCTCTCTTATAGGGAGAGAGAGACATCGAAAGTGCAGAAGCTTAATTTCAGAAGCAACTTAGTAAATCTGCAGGAGATAGTCTCAAATATTTATGTAGTGTCTTGGATGACAAGTGGGGACTATTTAGACAGTGCTTTCACTGTAAGGCAAGAAGGAATTATTTATATAGCAATACGAAAACCTATCTGTTTTAAGCTCCAGGATATTATTATGTTTATTACTGTATTCATAATGAATACGTTTTTTTATCGGTTCTGGTAACAGCTACAAGATTTGTGAACCTATGAAGTTATATTTAAACTCTAAAGAAAGGTATTAAAATGTAAGAAATATTGTGTCCTCATCTGTTGGCAGTATTCATGGAGTCCTTAAAAACCAAAACAGAAGGACTTTTGTTACAGAAAACTGTAACATTTTGATTTGTTATTTTGGTTCTTATTGTTGTTGGTTGCATCCAAAAGCCTTTCCAGTTATTTCTTGGACATAGCATATTGTCTCTCATAGAAAACAGACAGTGAAATAGTGCACCTCTCCTAACACACACACACACACACACACATATTGTGAGGCTGAGCAGTGTCCTGGCTCTGCCCGGCAGCAGCCCCCATCCGACTCGAGTCATCCGCCAAGGAAAACTAGCGCCGCTGAAATGGAAAGTCTGAAGTCACTCTGGGTTTTTTTTGGCGAGGTCTGATTACGCAAAGCAGGAGAATCCAGCAGGAGAGGTCTGCGTGTTCCTGAATGCAGGTCCAGTCCGGGAAGTCCGAGACGTCTCTGTTATCTGTCACTGACATCAGCTTCAGATAGCATGGGCTCCAAAGTAGATCCTTAGGTAGACCTTCAGCATGGACTCAGGGGAGGTTTGGGGTGGCCTTGATCTTAGATTATGACTATAAGATCCAGATCACTCTGTGCTGGAGATGTTTTATGACAATCCAGTCTTATACTCCTAGAAAACAAGGGTTACTCAAGGTTTGTTTTGAGAGTTAAGTAATTCTTTGCTTTTGTAAAGGGGTTCTACTTGAATCTCTTTCTGACAGGGCACCTCTGTTGTAGCAGTGGACATACTATACATGGAACTTTTATGGCTTCCCTTAGAAGCCAAAGAACCTTTGAAGCTTTGATATTTAAACTTTTTTCAGAGTGCCTCATGTGTGACCTAAACCATATAGGAACATACCATTATGCAAATTAGATCATGCTAACTAATGCTGATCTACAGTACACTTTTACAAAAAAAAAAAAAAAAAAAAAAAAAAAAGGTTTCTCAAGCGTTCCTTGGAAACATTTCTGAAAGGGAAAACATCTGTTGTAGAATTATACGTAGAGAGTTATATAAGGATTCCCACAGAGAGACAAACCAAAGAACCCTTAAGGGTCTTAGATGGAACTTTAAAGTATAGCTTTTTTAACTACATTTTTACACTTTTTTTTTTTTTACACTTTCTTTTTCACAGTTCCATTTGACAGAAGTTCCATTCTACTGTGGCCAGATCAAACACACAGTCCAATTTCCATTTACACTGTTATCTGTCGCTAACACGAGGGAGATTATTGAGTAGAGGTGGAGTAGGTTGTGTTTATCCAGGAGGCACAAAGCTCAAACTGGTTATTGGCGGAGCAACAGCGTGGAAGGAAGTTGTGCTGACCCGACTGAGGTTGTGCACTCGAAACTGACCATCTCCTTTACAAAAAACATTGACTCATTGCTTTCTTGTCTATGTGCAGTCCTCTGCACTTTGAGCCAAAAGATGACTTGCACAGTTAAATCTCTGTTGGCGAGTTTATCAGACTAGGATAAGGCGTACTCCTGGAATAAAAATGGACTTTGCAATAAGAATGCTTACTCAGTTTAGTATGTTGACCACAACAATTCAATTCAAACTAATCAAGTGCTGAACTAGGACAGATCTCAGTATGTACGAAAAGCTGACAACACTCTTAAGTCACTAATTTGTGAGAAGCATTTCTTAACCACATCCGAGAAGTAGCCCCTGATTCTTTCCCAAGTTGAGGCTAAAGTGGATTTTGTCCTTCTTTGACTTCCATCACTGACATGTCATGCCTCATTCTGAATGAGGTTGATCTTGGCCAGCTGTTCCTTCACCAAAGCTTCTCCCTCATCAAAACGGGTGCCAAAGAAAATCTCTCCTTCCCACATAGGCAATTCGATTCCAATCCTGATCCCAACCTCAGCCTTTCATTGATCCCATCCCTTCCCATTAATGCAAACCTGGTTAGCCATTTGTAACCATTACAATGTCACCGTCCGCGTGCTGATCCTGTGACTAATGCTGAGAGCCCGCTTCCTGAACCCTCGCAGTGCCTGGATATGGCAACAAACCCTTAGAGTGGGGATTTATTGATGCTCAGGGGTGCGTTCAAGCCTCATCTAGGTTGTATGAGGTGTTACAGAGGCACAGCTGTGTAACATACGGCTCTCGCAGACGTCTACTGCAAGATGGAAGGCATGATGCTGATGGCTGGCCTGAGGTAAGGTGAGCTGCCTTAAAGTGGGATTCCTCTGGTGAATATGTACACCATATGTATCAAGAAGGATTATGGTGCTATTAAAGTTGGTTTGGGTGTTCGCTAAACACACTTACTTTTTGGAGCTTGGGTCAAGGAATTATAATTGTTGTGCAGCCATCCAAGACCCCACCCATTTCCTTTGACATCCTGTCTGCTTCATTGCTCACACACACAACAAAATCCAGGTCAGCAGAGGCCAAAGCAGTCAGCATGTTTCTGCCCTGGGTTGCTCCTGAATCAGCGAGCACAGTAGAGAATTGGACGCAATCAACCATGGTCATTTATCACCATGCTACTGTATATGCTGAGCTGTAAAAGCATAGCTGACCTGCTCACCCTCCGACCACCACCACTACCACCACTGAAGCATGTGTGGCCAGTGTTTATGAGGGGCAGCTTCTATTACATTTCTGCCACATTTTAACATCCAAAACGAGGCAATGATGGCCAGCACACAGTCCAATAATTTAATCCAAATTGCAGAATGAATAGTTATATAGTAATAGTAACAGTAATAGTGCTGATAATGCTGATAAAGGTGGTATTGTGGTTGCAATAGCAAAGTACCTGAATTAGCACACTCTTTGCAAACAGGTAAATGTCTGTCAGATTTGCAAGCTAAGGAATTCTAGTATTGCCATTTCATGCTGTAGTTTGTCTCTTTGAATCAGACTCAAAAAGCGTTTTATTAACCAAGTAGGATTTCACCAAAACTGGATAGTTGAAGATTGGAAAAAGGTCATCTGTGAGCCTGTGCCCACTGTAGCCTCAGATTCCTGTTCTTGGCTGACAGGAGTGGAACCGAATGTGGTCTTCTGCTGTAGCCCATCCAACACTAGGTTCGACATGGTTTGTTTCCTGAGATGCTTTTCTGCTCATTGTGGTTGTAAAGAGTGGTTATTTGAGATACGTAGCCTTCCTGTCAGATCAAACCAGTTTGGCCATTCTCCTCTGATCTCTCTCATCAACAAGGTCTTTCCATCTGCAGAACTGCTGCTCACTGGATGTTTTTTGTTTGTTTGTTTTTCGCACCATTCGGTGTAAACTCAAGAGACTGTTATGCGCAAAAATCCCATGAGATCAGCAGTTTCTGAAATATTCAAACTAAACCGCCTGGCACCAACAATCATGCTACATTCAAAGTCACTGAAATGACATTTTTTCCCCATTCTAATGTTTGTAATTCTAACTGAAGCTCCTGACCTGTATCTGCATGTTTTTATGTACTGCACTGCTGCTACATGATTGGCTGATTGGATAACTGCATGAATGTACAGGTGTAAAGGTAGCAGTATTAAAGGGACTTAAAGTGAGAGTATATAGAGATAGATATGCAAAGATAAATAAAGATAAACATATACAATCCCTTTAATAAAGATAAATATATATACAATTCTTTAAGAGGGAACCCTTAAATCCTTGTTTTAATGGTGGTGGAGATTTTATTACAAAAGTGTCAAAGTTGTTATAGTTGTTCTTTAGTTATTATAGCTATAAACCTGATTGAATAAATTATTATGCAAAACCAAATCCAACTTCTGTGTAAATTTTATCATAGTGGAATTGGTTTGGGTAGAAAGTTCAGGAATAAAAACCTTTAATGGCACCAAAAAATTAATATAATGTTGCCTAATGTACCTAATATTTGAAAAGTTGCATTATGGTAATTTTTTATACAAAAAAATTTAAAATAAATCTTCTGCAATCATAAGGAGCTCTGAGGCATTTTATGAACACTGGAAGAGGTTCCTGGCTGCAAAAAAAAAATATTTAGTAGGTGTTGGAAGTGTATAGCTGAACCTAATGACATTTCAGTAGTATTTGTGCCAACACACACACACACAAACACACACACGCATGTCTCTCATCTACACTGTGGATAAAATCAGAATGAGACACACAACATACAGGACGAGTCGTTATTACACATGGAAAGCAAATTCAGGTTAGGTGGAGAGCTTAAATATCCAAACATCTCACTTAAGCACTACTGATTTTATGAGCTCCATGACTGTCAAAAGGATTCATAACATGACTCGAACAGTTCATTACACCTTACCAGCCCTGCCGGGTCTGGCTTGTCACATGCTGTTAGACTAAACACTCGTTCTGACTCTCTCTCTCTCTTTTTCAATTTATTTCTCTTTTACCCACTCATTTTTGTTTTTTATTAGGTTTGTCTATGTGCTTGGGCAATATTTTGCTCTGATTTTCACATAATCATTTTGTCACTTCTGGTGAACAGAAAAACCAACATGTCTCTTTTTTGTCTTGTGTCCCTGTGTGTGTCATGGTCAGGATGTTGATGCTGGACGGGATGCCTGTCCTGAGAGTCAGAGCAGAGCCCGTGCAGGTGCAGCGGCGGGTAAGCAGCTTCACGCTCACTAAAATGTTATGCCGTGACGTCACTGTGTAATCATTAGCCAGCTAACAGTTATTACTTAAAACTGGATGAAAATCAGATGGATAGAGATAAAGCCTTTTCAGATGTACCCAACAAATTGCTTGAAGTGCTACCAATAAGCTAATTATCATAAAGCAGTAACATTAATTAATGTACCCATGAACATTAAACATTAATTTTGAAGCATTAAAGCGTTTTAAATGTCCAAAACATCACCCTTGATTTTTACTTTCATTAGAAATGCCAGGAATGGGCAACACTTTTGAAAACACTCACAAGTCTTCCTGACAAATAGCTAGCGGCTAATAAACTGCTAGTTAATATAACATTAGCATACCAAGCATGATTCTGTTACTCAGTTATAAAATAAGCATGATTTTGTTACTAAATTAACTTGATTGTCTAGCCAGCCACTTCTTTAGCCAGGTGGTTATGTAACTGCTAGTAAACTAGCATACATTTGTCACAATCAGATTTCAATATCTGTTTCCATTTACATTGTCATTTTCATAGCAACTTATTTAACAACAGCCAGACCTCTGGAAGTATAGTGTTACCGCAGCATGACAAGCAAGACTTTGTTACTCAGTTACATTAAGTGTGTTTGCTAGCCAGCTATTTAACTTGCTTACCTAGCTAACCACCGCTCTAGGTCAGTCGCTAGCTAAAAAAAGTAAACTAGCATACATTTGTTACAGTTGGATTTTAGTATCTCAGTCTGTATTTATCTATTTATTTATTTATTTTTATCAATCTATTTAACAGAAGCCAAACCACTGAAAATATAAAGTTACATTCGATATGTTTGCTAACTAGCTTGCTTACCTAGTGAACCACCTCTGTTGGTAGGCAGCTAGTTAACTGCCAGTAAACTAGCTTGCATTTGTCAAGGTCAGATTTCCATATCTGACTCAATTTATGTTGTATTTTTTCCCCAGCAATTTATTAAACAGCAGCCAAATCTCTTAAAGTATAAAATGACCATAAAATAACATGATTTTGTTTCTCACTTACATTAGGTACATTTGCTAGTCATATTGCTAGATACCTAGCTAACTGCCTGTTTAGATAGACAGTTAGCTACCTGCTAGTAAACTAAACATTTGTCATTTCAGTATCCGAGTCATTTTTATGGCAATTTATTTAACAGAAGCCAAACCTGGGAACATATAACATTAACATGATAACAAGCATGATTTTGCTACTCAGTTACATGAAGATATGTTTGCTAGCAAACTACCTCTCTAGCTAGGTGGATAGCTAGAGAGGTAAAACTAGCTTACATGTGTCACTTACTTACTTTTGTTCAGTATCTGAGTCTTTTTGGCAGTTTATTTAACAGCAGACAAACCTGTGAAAACGTAAAATTAACAGAACAAGCATGATTTTTTTCCATCAGAAAATTAGGTAAATTTGCTAGCCAGCATACCTAACTAACTAGGTGGATAGCTAACTTCTAGTAAACTAGCTCAAATTTGTCACAATGAGGTTTCAGTATCTGACTCTTAATTTGATTATGTGAAAAAAAAAAAAAAAAACAATCTTTTCAGTGATATATTTAACTACAGGTAAATGCACTAAACTATTTTGTTCAACAATAACATTAGCTGGCTAGTTTAGCATGCAGGTTCTGTGGCTACTTCTCTGAATGCTGAACTGCTCATACTGAGAAAGCGAACGTCTGTTAGAAATAGAAAAATGTGATTTTGGCACTGTGTTAGAAACACAAACAACAATCTATATCATCAGAATCACCCATCTAAAAGAAGAAAGCTTTTAAAATTCACATTTTCTATTAGCATGTGGCACCGAATTCCATATCCATTCAAAACAAACACAAAAGTTTAACATTTTCTAAATAGGCCTGTTACTATTAGTTCTCCTTACCTAACCTTACCATTATTGTCTTTGGACATTTTGTTGGTTAATGTTTGTAGATCACAGAACACACTGCAGAGTGAGGACAGTGTGCACAGACCGATCCCACCTCCCCCCATGTCTCTGTCTCTGTCTCTCTCTCTCTCTCTCTCTCTCTCTGTCTATCTGTCCCATTGCGTTCAGTGTTGTTTGCGTGAGGTTTTTGTGCGTGGGCTACAAAGTCCCGCATTTGAAGTGCGAAATAGCGGAGTGGACGGTTGAAGCATGCGTGTGCTGTTTGATCAGGCTCAGTGCCAAAGCATCTTTTTTTATTTTCTTGGAAACTTTGCTCCCCCCCCCCCCATGCTGTCCAGAAGCTTTTTGAGTTCGGAAAATGAGCGGTAATAAGCAGGAGGAACCCCCTCCTTCGTTTTCTCTTCCGAATAAGGGGTTGGAAACGGGCTGTGTAGGAGGAGAAGAGGAACGATGAAGATGAGAAAATTAGACGAGCGTCGCCCGCGCGGGAGGGTGAGAGAGAGCGAGAGAGATATGAGGTTTCAAAACAAGTTTCATTTCAGTTGAGAAACCTCCAAGCCAGTCGACCGCAGGAAACACAGCGGAAAATTAAGGCACATTTTGTTTGACAATGTCTATAATATGAATGTGAGTGCTCTAACAAATAAGTTGCACTATAAAGATGCCATTTGTAATGTTTAAAAGTGCTTCTAGACTTGGGGGAATCGTATAATTTAAATGATACCCTGTGAAAAATGTGTTTTGCAATTTCAACATGCAATAGATCTGGCTAGTTTTTTCATTTCAGTCTTTTGTTGTTGTTTTTTTTCTGGCCCAGAAATTCACCCCGCCCCCTCATCTTAGCTCTGCTTCTTTTTCTTGTAAGGCAACTCAAACAGTATATGTAGTTTTAACAAAGAGTGTGAAGTCATTTGGGGGAATGGGAAGGATTGTCATTCATGACGTTTTTTCCCCCTCACAGGCAGCAGGGAGGCCAAACCTTATAAATGGCTTCTTTAAAGTCATACAACTAAGTACAACTAAGTTGCCTTACTTGCTAAACTGCTTAACTGAACTTTGTCAAAGAAGTATTTAGCAAGATAACATAGCTAGTTAAAGTTTGCAGAGGAAAATTGGCTAGCTAACTTAGATAATGATTGCTCAGGTGATTCTAGACAATACAGGTGCAAGTTAATATTTTAATATTTTTTTTGTTTTTAACAGAAATTTCAATTCACCTTACAAGCAGCAAAGGAAATTCATGATAGGAGCCATATTTAAATTACCTTTATTCCTTTCCTTAACAGTCTCCCGAGATCCGTGGCTATGCAGACATGGGCGTGTCAGTGATGGAAAGAAGGTTCTGGACTCATTCACCTGAAAAACGTTTTCCGTCAGACCTGTTCCAGATGCAGACCGAGCCTGTAGACCTTTCCACCAACAGATCCCGCTCTTCACCATCATCGTCATCGTCATCATCATCATCATCATCACCCTCCTCATCATTGCTGCGTTTCTCGCCACGCTCACCTCCAGTTTCATCCACCAAGTCTCCTTCATCATCATCTTCTTCTTCTTCATCATCGTCATCATCATCCTTATCGTCATTATCGCTGCCCTCAAACTCGCCTCCGTCCGTCATAACTCCTGTGCCGCGATTAAAGATGTCTCCGTCGAGGGTGGCGTCTCCACCCTCCATCGCTCGCAGGGGGCAGCCATTCCTGCACATGCCCCATGTCATGTCACCGTGCCCTAGCCCCATCCACCTGCACCCCCGCAGAGTCCCCGTGGTGGTACAGTCCATGCCGCTGGTCTACGCCAGGGTTGGTTCACTGGGACCTGGAGGTCTCATGGCACCCATGCTGGAAGAAAGCAGGATACATGGAAAAGGTGAGACAGAGTTCAGCATAAAGAGAGAGACAGAGAGAGACAGAGAGAGTGAGAATGTATGCTTTTAATAGACAAACATGGCAGAATAACTGATGGTTCTCTGTATAGTTTACAGATTCTCAGCTCTTCCCCTTCCTCAACATCTGTACCTTTCCAACTCTGGCACTGGCTTTGACATTTGTTCTGTTTTACCCTCCCCTCTCTCTCACACACACACACTTCCCCTTTTTCTATCTGTCTCACTTTCTTTGTCGTCTGCAAACTCTTCTCTGAGTCCTGCAATCTCATCAGTGTTAATGACACAACCCAGAACCCAACAAAGTGTTGAACAACCACCGCTTCTTTTTTGAGACTGCACTGTGTTTCACAGTCCTTCTTCAGTCAAAACAAGCTGGGATAAACCCGGGTTTATTTAAAGGTGCAGTTTATAAAGTATGAACATGTTTCTAGCTCTGTAACGATCCTATAATTTCAAATATACATTAGAAAAATTGTGATTTGCATTGCTGCTCTTTGTATTTTCGGCTCTGATTTATATTTTTCTAGCCCGGAAATTAGCTCCACCCCTTTATCGTAACAAGCATCTTACTAGGCATGTTGTTTTAATGATTTGTTTGTGGGGAAGGTGAACACTTGTCAATATCATTAATACGATTTGCAACACTCTTTGCAGAGAGCAGATGGCACTAAAAATTATGGACTGCTCCTTTAAATCAGAGTCCCTAGATTGTGAAAGTGTGAATAGAAATACAGAAAAGAATATCAGTGTTTTTTGAAATACAATTTGACATTTATGACCTTATATAATTTCTTTAGTATTATGTTTGCTTGAGTGTTTGAGTCTAGGTATGGAGATCTTACCTGATATGTCGCCTTTCAGGACACAAACATACAGAAGGGCATATACACACACACACACACACACACACACACACACACACACACGCACAGAGATATTTCTCAGGGCAGTCTGCCTGCTTTTCCGCACGAGTGCTGTTTATAACAGGCTTAGTGGCAGTTGAGGATTTTCTCGTTCCCTTTCTGTTTTTACCCTCGTTCTTTTGAAACAGAGCAGACAGAGGGGTTACCTAAGACCAACCTCCTGTAATGTCGACACACACACACACACACACACAAAGACTTTTTTTATACACATGCAGCATAATAATACATATGTAAAAAAAAAAAAAAAAAAATTATAAAAAATTCTTGAGGGTCTGTGCCCTCTGCTGTGTCTAGAGAGGTTTCCATGGTAACAACGTTGAACAACAAGGCCACAAGACATTAGCCATGACACTCCTGTAACTGTAAAAATCATTTTAAAATAATAACAATAATTTTAAAAAAAATAAAAATACAGACAGACACATCCGGCTACAGTTTCACAGGATGTGATTTATACGCTTTTGTGTTTACCAGGAAATCCTGTACCTTTCAGAGCACTAGTCTTTAGGTTTACCATTAATTAGCTGAGTCACAGACAGTTATTAGAAAAAACCTAAAAGGAAAATCCCAGCATCTGATCATGCACTAAAAAGTTCCTGGTACTGAAAGTCTTTTCTGCTTTCGAAGTAAATACTTTTTGTTCTTCCAGATAACAGCTTCATTTGTTTCAGACTACAGTAAAAAAGATCAGTTGATCTTTGATCAGAATCTGAGAAATCATTTCTTGTCACATCTGTAGGCAAAAACAATGCTGTTTCATTTTTTTTTAATTTTTTTTATTTCACCAGAGTAACTCCACATGCGCTTATAAACATGACTGAGGAAATTCAGACCAGGAAAATTTAGCAAAGATGTTAGCACAGTGTGAATCCTTAAAGATGAAGATTTGTGAGGTAATTTCTACACTTAAACCCTGAGTGTGTAAAATGTAAAAAAAAAAAATATATATACAACAATAAGTTTTTAAGAAACTCCCACGTTCTCCTGAAAAAAAAAAAAACTGCTAGCATGTCAGCTAACTGCTAGTCAACTAGCACGCATTTGTCACAGGTAGCCATGAGGAAGATTTCAGTATATGCACTGTCATATTTTCAGTGATTTATTTAGCCAAACCTGCCACAACATAATGTTACCCTAATACCCAAGATTTATACATTAGCATAGGTAGCTAGATTAGCATGCAAATTCTGTGGCTAAAGCTTTCAGTTACCACATCGTTACCAAGCTGTTGGGTCAAGTTTTGTCTATTTTCCGCAGAGTGACAAACTGGTTAACTGCCCCAAAGTATAGTTTTTTCTTTTTACTCCTTCTGTTTTAAATGTTAAAAATGTGACTTTAGCGCTGTGTTAACAGAAGAACCCAAACACCACTCTATATCATCAGAATCAGACATTTTAAAGACAAGTTAGCCATTTAACTTTTTTTTTTTACCAGAGGCCAAAAAATGGAATTTGCACCTGTTTTGTTCGTGCCCGTGTTCAGCATTGAATTTATTTGTTATCTCACAATACACAGTAGTGGTTAAAGGCTCATATGAAAGTAGACACTCAGGGCTTTAAGAATTTGCAGCTTTTCATAAGTATTTCTTTTTTTTTTTTTTTTACATAGCCTACTAGTTTTAAATTTTATAATTTTATTATGGCAGTTGTATACGGTATTTTACTATTTAAAAAAAAAAAGCTTTAGATGTGCTGTCTGTTTTACTCTGTACCAGTGTTCGTGTGGAGAGGTGTGAATTGTTTGCCAAGCAGGGGGCTCGCACCCCTCCCCTTTCCCATCACCCTGCTCACCAGCAGCTAAACACAGAGTCACAATACTCTACACACAGAAACCCAACAGTGTCCTGACCAGTCTTATAAAAGACTTGTGGCAATAAAATAATTCTTTTGTTTATACTGATTGAAAATGTCCGATAAGTCGATTTCCATTCTGCCAATGGAATGGACCGCCAGTGTACTGCTAGAAAGGGTTAAACACTGTGTTTTTTGACAGAGGTATTTCTAATGTTTTTGATATTCTTATAAAGACATTATGAGGTAAATAAATGAGTATAAATGATAAGTTTACAAGAAAATGCTTTTTAGCATTTATAGTTATCTGTCAATTTGGTTTACTGCAGCAAAAATTCTCACAATGACTTTTTTTTTTTTTTTTTTTACATAATGTACATTCATATCCATACCACGTCTCTAACCCCGCCCTCTTCATCCTTTTCTCCAGTCACACACAGAGTACCAGATGGACCATCTCCACGGCGATCTTTGAGTGACAGCGAGGACGATGACCTGCCCAATGTAACATTGGACAGTGTGAACGAGACCGGCTCTACTGCTCTGACCATCACTCGTGCTGTACAGGAGTGAGTTTACACACACACACACACGCACACACATACATACAATTTCTGAGATATTATATTTATACCACAAAAAAGTTTCTCATTGGTTATTTGGATGGTTATTAGGTCTAGCTTTTTAAACATGTTCTACTTTTCTGAAAGTGAAGCCTTTTTTTTCACAGTTTCTACAAAGAACCTTTAACCTTTACCCCAGATTGACAAACCCAGTTTCTTTTCTTTTTTCTTTCTTTTTTTACGTTTACATCTAACCTTAGTGATACATTATTGAAAGACAAACAGAAGAACCATTTAAGGTGTTAGATGGAACTTTTTCTTCCTAAGAAATGATGTATAGAAATACTTTCATACACTATTACAAAAAACAGTGCCTTAGTGGTTCTTTAGATAGGTAATGGGAAACAGTGTTGTAGGATTATATGTAGAATCTTTAAGGGTTCTCTCTTAGGGACAAACCGAAGATGTGCTGAAGTAGGTTTTTGGGGGTTTTTTTTGAGAATGTCCTTATAAAAAATAATTCTCATGGGTTCCTTGGATGTTTAACAGTTAACAAAAGGTTGCATACTTGGAAACTTGAATGGGGAAATCCTCAGTTGTAGGGTTCAACCTAGAACCTTTAAGGGTTCTCCTAATGAGACAAAACAAAGAACTCTTTAAGGTGCTCAGTGTAACCTCTCGTTTGTAAGAGTGGATGTATAGTAATATTTTCACTAGTTAATGTTCAAGATGTTCAAAGGGGTTCTACTTGGAACCATTTATGAATGGGAACCTGTGTTGTAGGGATATGCATAGAACTTTTAAGGATTCCTTGAGAGGGACAACTGAATAAACCTTAGGTTTATTTGGCGTGGGTTTTTTGCAGGAGTGTACTCATATGTTCTTTGTATGGTTAACGATTCAAGCTTTGTAAAGGGGTTCTACTTGGAAAATTGAATGAGAAACTCTCAGATGTAGGGTTCAACATAGAATCTTTAAGCTCTCTCCTGAAGAGATAAACCATGGTGTTAGATAGTTATTTTTTTTAAGTGTACGACTAACTGCTTGATTTTGTTTTTTTATACACTAAACAGTTCCAAAGCGTTGTTTAAAGGGTTCTACTGAAAGCAAACATCTTTGTTGTACGATTCTACACAATAACTTTAAGGGCTTCCTTTGATGGCGAAATCGAAGAGTGTTTTAAAGTGCGAAGCATGCACAATAACAAAATAACCGTACGTTTATGCATTTAAGGCACAAGTACAATTAAGTGTCTGATTCAGAAAAGGTTCCAAGTCGAACCTTCTTGGAAAGCTGCGTAGGTGTCACAAACACACGCAAGGAAACACAGCCACAAGTGTCTGCAATTTATAATATGTACAAAAAAATCCATGATGATCCACAATAATCTGTCACTGTCACTGTGTTAGAGTTACGTACGACACCGGACAGCCTGAAACGTGGCGCGCTCCGAAATGAGAAAATAAACTCCCACTCTGTGTGTGTGTGTGTTATCTGGCAGCTTTTGTCTCTCAGTTTGATAGAATTTTGTGGAGACACTTTCCCTGTCAGCATGAATTCATCATCATTATAAATGGGCACTTGTGAAGGAATGGCAGATGTGCAGGTGTGTGTGTGTGTGCACGCCTAGCTTAGCCCAAAGGGAAGCTCATTAATAAAGGAATTCTCCCTGGAGGGTGACAGAGGCTCCTCCATATTCAGAATGCCCGCAAGGCTAGAGTGTTGCGGTGCGGCCGTGCCAGCTGATGGGCACACCAGGGGGAGGAAGAGGAACATGGCTGCCAGCGGTGCTGAGCTCTGTGCCAAGCCTCAAGGCAACAATGTGTTTGAATGTGTCATGGGGGGTGTGTGTGTGTGTGTGTGTGTGTGTGTGAGAGAGAGAGAGAGAGAGAGAGAGAGAGGGAGAGACAGAGAGGCCGGATGAGCTGGCTAATGCACTCTGCCGTTCCTTAAAATCATTGTTTGCTCAGGTCTCGGAGGGAGTGTGTTTCAGGGACGCAGGTGCACGAGGCGACCAGGTTCATGTCATAAACTTGATTCACTTTTCCTGATCCTGGGTCAGCTGAACACACTGTACGCCATTGTCCTGTGTGCTAGAGACTGTGTGTAAACTGATCCGAGCTCAGTGGCACTGCCATGCACGTCCTCGCTGCAGGAAAGCCCCTTTCTGAGCCTCCAGGAGGAAAAATTTTTAAACAAAAGACGGAACAAAAGAACAAGCGCCACCGTTTTTAGATGCCGTTCAGCTGCAGCTTCCCTCTCTCTCATTCAGCCTTCATTAAAAACACAGCCTGAAAACAGAGTAGGACACAAACAACTCACAGATCACACCTCATTCAGCTCACAAATCTGCCGGCTCACACCTCCATCACCTCACAACTCCATCAGCTCTCCCCTATTTCAACTCACCCATCCATCAACTCATTCCTCCATCAACTCACACCTCCATCAGCTCAAAACTCCATCAACTCACACCTCCATCACCTCACAACTCCATCAGCTCATACCTCCATCACCTCACAACTCAACTCACAACTCATCAACTCACCCTTCCATCAACTCACCCCTCCATCAGCTCACAACTCCATCAGCTCACAACTCCATCAGCTCACCCTTCCATCAGTCACCCCTCCATCAACTCACACCTCCATCACCTCACAACTCCATCAACTCACACTTCCATCGCCTCACCCCTCCATCAACTCACGTCTCCATCAACTCACGTCTCCATCAACTCACGTCTCCATCAACTCACCCCTCTCCATCAAAACTTACTGAATACCTTATAATTCCATTTATATCTCACAGTGCTGGATTACACTTTTAGACAATAAACTCTCCAAGGGTCTCTCTCTAAAGTTTTGTCATTACCTGTACATCCATTTCTTTTTCTTCTTTATTATTTTACTAAAATATAATATAGTTATAAATACTTTTTCTGAATTTGAATTCCAACAGTTATCTGATGATGTCATAACAGGTTTCACAGCTGACCAATCAGGAGCTTTGATTAAATTAACTCAAACTTCTCTTTAGACTTTTCTTTCTTTCTTCCTTTCTTCTCTTCATATTATTTCTGCCATTGATTTAGGGCTTATTAATTAAATTATAGGGCTAATTTAAAAAACATCTTTCATTCTGGCACAGAATGATTTCTTTCCTAAAGAAATCTGTTTGCTATGACCCTGACACTACACACATACTCCTGTATGAAGGCTGAAAACCTGCTGATGATTCTCAAATCCAGCATCACGAAGATTTGAGGATCTCCTGAGACACGGACATGTCAGAGCCTCTTAAAGCCAGCCTGAAGACGGCCCTCTGCTCTCTCTCTGCTCCCTCCGTCATGTCTCGTGCTGAATCAGTGAATCATTTTCTCCTCTCTGTTTTGGGACAGAATGAGAGAAGAGAATATGTGGGAGTTGAGTGCTTCTTTTTTTCCCCCCCTCCATCTCCTCTGGGCTCCCAGAAGAGTTCGAGCTGCCAACAGCCACAGGTGGCCGTTATCCCCTTTCCACATCACACACACGCACACACACACACACGATGTACCCCTGTGGCCCAAGAGAAACAGGAAGTGAGTCTGCAGGGGGTGAGGAGCAACTCCCAAACTTCTCCAGATAAAGCCTGTCTGACTCAAGCCACTGATCCAGGATCCATGGGCTGTGTGTGTGTGTGTGTGTGTGTTGTTCATATGTACACAGATGAGCTGAGTTTGTTGTATGTTTTCTTGTGTTGCCATGTACAGTACGACTTGCTCAGCGCGTGTGTGTGTGTGTGTTCTTGTTCGGACATTGTTTACTTTGTTATTTTCATCTTTTCAAAGTTTCATGAGGAGATTGTTTACGGCTCTGGATTATGTTTATGGTTAAATACATCCCTTCTTCCTCTGTGAGTGGAGCTGGCTCAGGGAGGAGCTGGCTGTTGGTCGTTTAACAGCAGCGCAGCTCCCTCTAGTGACCGGATTTATTATTACCGCTAAAGCTGCTCCCTTATTTACATGATAGTCCAGTGAGGAACAAATTAATGTTACAATCACAACATACCAAAGCTGGGATACAGGGTTAGATTACAGTACAGACGTTCCTCTTGATTCCTGCTGCTGTCTGGGTGTTTTAGGAAAGATACTTCACTCTAAAGATAAATAAAATGATTAAAAATAGCTGTATTGGGTGAATAACATTTCTAATGTGTCGAATTAAGCAACCATTAAAACGTTAAACGTGTGTAGTATTACTGTATCAGTGCAACTTTCTTTCTCTTTCTTAGTAAATGTATTCATTAATGTATTTCTTTCCCTTTCTTTTATTTTTTCCCCCTTTCTTACATTTCTTTCCTTTACTTCCACTTTCTTTCCTTTTTTATTCCTTATATCTTTAATTTGTTGTTCCCTTTGTTTTGTCTGCTTGTTTATATATGTATTTCCTTTTTTCTCCCTTCCTTTCTTCCTTTTATTTTTCCTCTTTCCTTTATTCTTTCTTTCCTTCCTTTATAATTTCCTTCTCTTTTTCTTCCCTCTCTTCATTTTCACTTTCTTTCCTTATTGCGCTTTCTTTATTCTTTCTTTCTATCTGTTTCTCTTTGGGGGGGGGGTTTCTTTGTCCTTTTCTTTCTTTTTTTCTTCTCTTTTTTTCTTCTTTGCCCATTTATTCACCTTCCAAAAACGATCAGTGATTTAACTTTATCAACACTGCCTGCACTGCCTCACCTGTTTTTTTTTTTCCCCTCTTGTTTGTTTTCCCCTTCCTCTGTTATCTGTCTTTATTTAGGGATAAGGATCTGCCGTCTTTCACAGTGTATACCGTCTCCCTCATCTTTATCATTTTTTTTTTTTTTTTTTAAGTACTTATAGTCTTGGGATGAGGTTTAGCCTGACTTTAAGCCAAAGTGCTTCTCAGCATAATCTATAAATCACCTAATTCAGCACAGTAAAATACAGTACCTGAAGCATCTACTGTTTTATTACGGTTCTCTTTCTGCACCTCAGAAACATGTACCTCTTAATCCCGTGCTATAACCATGAGATATAGTAATTTTTTTAAAAAACATTGTCGTTGCAGCTCCATGTTGCCGTTCAGCATCGAGAGCATGCGAAGGTCGAGGCGGCCCGAGTCTCCTGACACCAAGAGGAGACGCATCCACCGCTGCGAGTTTGAGGGCTGCAGTAAGGTTTACACCAAGAGCTCCCACCTCAAAGCCCACAGGAGGACACACACCGGTGAGTCTGAGAGCGAGCAAGAGAAACGACTGAGCAGTAATTCAACACTTCTATATCAACTGTCTCTAATACACCGATTACAAACGATGTGAAGTGACACGTACTCGGGTTAGGGCCGGAAATAAGTCTTAAATACCAGGTGAAAGGATTAAAATCCTAAATACAAGGAGCAAAACAAAGAATCCAAGGTAAACCACATACCTGGGCACACATGACACAAAGCTTCGTAACAAAGGTGAAGAAGTGCAAACGAGACCTAGCGACGAGTGAGTGAGCATGAGGAGTATATGTGCACAGATACACAGAGTGTAATGAGACACAGGAGAACCTAATTAGAAATCTGTTGTAATTGGAGGAGCCTGGGTGTGTGGGCATGGTTTCTGACTGGGAATTCTGGGAATTGGAGTTTCTCTGAACCAGAGACCTCGTTCTAGTGCCTGGTGCATTGCTTGCACTTCTTTATATAGATCACTTTTCTGAGTCTCAATGAGAAACGTCAATCATTTTTATTGGAAAAAAAGTTCTAAAACCTTTATATATACATATATATTTGAAACTTGTTTGGTTCGATGATGATGATGATGTAGTCTGCATGTTACACACAAGGTAAAGGAAAAGCAGCAGTGCTGTGCGGCTGTGTTCTGGCTGGGGGCGGAGCTCATGTAAGGGCCAGAAAAATGAAAAACGAAGCCTTGAAATGAAGAAACTAGGCAGATGGATGAATGACAATGTTGGGAGTCACGTGTCTTTTTATCATGGTATGATTATGATATGATTACATGTCTGGAAAGAATTTTTTTTTAAAAATGACAAACAGCACCTTTAAAGGGTTTCTATTAACTGAACAGACACAGCGCTACATCAGTTCCTTCAACCCATATAAATGCATTTTGTAGGATTTCAAAAGCAAATCTGACCACCGTTGCACTCTTATCTTCTTTCCCACATTCTCTCTCTCTCTCTCTCTCTTTCTTAGGTGAGAAGCCGTATAAGTGCACGTGGGACGGCTGTGCGTGGAAGTTTGCACGCTCAGACGAGCTCACACGTCACTACCGCAAGCACACGGGCGTCAAGCCGTTCAAGTGTGGCAACTGCGAGCGCAGCTTCTCTCGCTCAGACCACCTGGCACTCCACCGCCGCCGCCACATCCAGGTGTGAAGACACAGACACACACAGACACACACACACACACACACACATGGATGGACCAGTTTTAGGGGGCCAGAGTCAGGATGTGGGTCGGGAAAGGCTGGACCTTTCCCTGAATGTGCTCATGGTATTAGGAGAGTTAATAAAGTCATGGATGAAGAGTAGGAGTGCTGATCAGTTTTTACTGTTTTTATCCTGAAGAATACATTTATATCTGTATCTATCTATATCTATATCTGTAAGGAGCTGATCTTGCTGATCATGCACTCATATTCTAAGATATTACAAAGACTTACAAAGTATGAAGGAGAAGAGAGAGAGAGAGAGAGAGAGAGAGAGAGAGATTATCAAATAATACCAGCGCATATTGCAGGGCATGTCAATCATAATCAGCATTTGTATGTAACTTCATTGCAGTTTTAAAAACCCAGTTTAAGAATAGTACACCAGTCTGTTTTAGCCAGTAAGAAACCTTAATGTAAATCGCTGTATTTTTTGTCTGACTGCATCAACATCAGTCGTGAACTGTGAAAAAAACAAGGGCAGAGATACAAAATCAGATCACCTCTCCAGACTATTTCGTTCTTTCTCATCAGCATATGAGGACCAGATTGTGTCATTTAAAAAAAATTTTTTTTTTTTTGGGAGATTTCATTCAAATCAAAAACACAAATGGATAATTAACAGGGTATAAACCTCAATGTGAACGAGCAAACGCTATTCCATCCACTAAATATCATTTTCTAAAAAAAGAAAAAAAAAAAAGAAAAAAAAAAGTCAGTGATTTATTTCCTGATGAAAAAAAAAAATGAAACTTTGCACACCTTTGATATGGAGTGAGTGTTCACACAGATTAGACATGAGGTCATAACAATCCTTTTAATGCTATATTATTATTATTATTATTATTATTATTATTATTATTATTATTGAATCCATGTACTGTGTTGCCCGAAAGAGAGAGAGAGAGAGAGAGAGAGAGATTCATTTTCATTTAAACTGCATAATTTGTGCACAAACATAGTGTAGCAGATGTCTGTACATTTTTTTTTTGAAAAAAAAAATTATCATGCTCTGTATGTGCATTTCATGTCATGTCATGTATTTGTTCAGTATTTTTATTGCACCCTTTTCTGAAAGTATGTGATGTCACCATTTATATATAAGTGTTGTATAGAGAAGCCTGATGACCGATAATCGAAAGCGTCATAGGGACCTTCCTTTAACCCTTAATCCTGTTTCTCAATTATGTATTTGTAAATGATGTTATTGTATACATTTCCCTTTTTTTATATGGATTGACTGTGAATTTATACATAAATATATATATATGTTTAATGGATTGAATGAAGGCATGAATAAAAAGTCACTTAACACTTTAATTCAACTGCAGTCTTTTCTTTTTCTTTTTTTTTTTTAACTGTATTTACTAATCAGACTCAGAACTCAGACTCAGTGTTTTTTGGAAAGAAAAAAAGAAAAACTGTGAAGGAGAAGTCTGATAAAGCTGTAAAAGCATCCATTCACAATTCCCTGCACTTCACAGTTCTAGTAATTCCTGCTCTAATCCACATTCAGTGTTATAAACAGTGATGACACACTCATATCCTGTAATAAGTCTGCACGTGCACTATTTTTTCATTATTAAAACGCTTAGAGACTGGCTGTGTGAGGAACAAGTACTTGTATACTGCACCAGTAGGTAATGTAAGGAATGAAACACTCGGGGGCATGCCGTTATAGGAAAATCAATCAATCAACAACATGGTGGTGTGTTTCTGCACATCACAATGCTGATTATTACCATTTTGAACTCATTAACGAACACCACATCGACATTTCATACTGTCTGTATAACAAGTTCGTTCCTGTTATCACTTATGTTATAGCAGCTATAAACAGTCGTTCCCTCACCAGCCTTTCTTTTGTCTCTCTTGAAGCTAATCATGTTTCCGAGAAACAATTAAGCAATATCACGCTCGCCCTCGTGCGCTTATACCGAATATCGGCACGGCTGTGCTTCAGTCGTAGGCATGAGTGCTGTAGCTAACCACAGCCGTGCCGATATTCCGTATGACCGCACGATTGCGAGTGGGATACTGCTTTTATTCAACAGCTCTATAAACACGAAATTAATATCGGTTGTAACTGACTGTATTTTGGATATAATATGACCAAATCATTTGTTTCTTTTCGCTCAGCTATTGGAAACCGATCCTGAAGGAGCTACATCGATGATTTGCTCACAATGATTTGTACTTTCCCGTTAAAGATGCTTCTGGCAAAAATGGCTTCTCTTATTCCTTTTCATTTTGTTCGGACCAGCGTTCATATTTTAAGTCAGAAGTCGTGTTCATGAAAAAAATGTTATCGTTTGCCGTGTCCGCTGATGATGTGGCTAATTCTACTGTAGTAACCGTTTCAGTGGGACTGATGCTAGGAAGTGGAATTTTACATGGCGAATACAGACGAGTGGAGTGATACACACAGTGAAATGTCCCAGTGTGGTTAGGCTGAATATAAGCACTGTTAGATCAAATTAGTGGACCGGAATGAACTGTTTGGATAACAAAAAAAAAAAAAAAGCATTAACTCATCTTTCCTGAAGACTTTCTGACTGTTACAAAGCACTGACACTGGAGACTCCTTCCATAAACATTAAATAAATGTCTCCTTACAGAAAACCTTACCACATCATATCGTACCATCTTGACTAAATAAGAACACAGGTGTTATCTGTCACTCTGTATATGCATACATAAAAGCTTGCATTAGGACGCATGATAAGCCAGTTAGAAGATAACTAAATTGTTTAGTGTTTAATATAATGATACTCATCGTTCCACATCTGCAGCCTTTTTTTTCCTGCTAGAAATGTGCATTTAGAACATTTTAGTTATCTGTTATGAAAGTTTTATTATTACTTTAAAGTACTGTATGAAAAAAATAATAATAAGGAGTAATTTTTATATGGTATATAAATATAAATGTTTACATCAGACACCCTATTTTTTTTTGTGATATGAAATATTACATTGATTCCATTCGATCCTCTTGATTTCAGAACATAATAATAATAATAATAATAATAATAATCATCATCTAAAAACGATTCCATACACACTGCACTATTTTGGACACTTTGGATATTTTTCATACCTACAAAATGACAGTGTGCCCATGAATGATGTGCCCTAGATGGTAGAGAATATCAATAGTACACTTTGACATTTATAGGGAACAGGGAGTAGGGCACTATTTTAGAAACAGCCGAGTTATTTTTGGTGGACAGGAAATATTCTTGCTCACATGCTGCTTTTGGGCAGGGTTTACTATGAATAACATTCATCATATGTCATTATTATGAAACCAGCCTCTTGCTTGTAGTTATGTGTCTTCTCTCCACTAGGTGACAGGATTTCCTAAGCCATATTTTCGAAGTGAAGTGACTTGTGGCCAAGTACGGTGACCCATACTCGGAATTTGTGCTCTGCATTTAACCCATCCAAGTGCACACACACACAGTAGTGAACACACACACGCACCGTGAACACACACCCGGAGCAGTGGGCAGCCTTTTTTTGCTGCGGCGCCCAGGGAGCACCATCCATACAGTTAAAAAGTCTTCAGGAAAGACGAATTAATGCTTTTTTTTTTCCTTTCTTCTGTTATACAACAGTCCATTCCGGTCCACTGATTTGATTGGACGAGTGGCGCTCTAACAGTGCTTATATTCAGTCTAACCGCACTGGGACATTTCACTGTGTGTATCACTCCGCTCATCTGCATTCCAAGACACATAAGACAAGTATTTGCTTATTGTGCCGTTCTGAGGCCTGTGTTAAGATGTTGAGATGTGGATAGCAGAACTCTTATTGGGTCAGAATAAACCGCCAGCCTTTACCCTTTATCCTTTATGAATTGTTTGTTTCTCATTAGATATCATTTGATGGAAAACACACAGTGGCCTAAAGGGCTGACCTTTGACCTGAGTCTAATGTTTTGTTGGCCTTTTCTGACCTTTGAATGCATTTAGTGAAGTATAGGCTGTGCTTGTGTAAGTGCATAACAAAGCCAACTGGGACTGGCTGCGTGATTTAAATAAACCAAAGTGAACAAAACCAGTCTAGTAGCAGGCGAATTAGGGGTGCAACGATATGACGATTTGAATCAATGCATCAATTTAAAAGGCAACGGTTCTATTTAAACATTAAATAAATGTCTCCTTACAGAAAACCTTACCACATCATATCGTACCATCTTGACTAAATAAGAACACAGTTGTTATCTGTCACTCTGTATATGCATACATAAAAGCTTGCATTAGCACGCATAATAAGCCAGTTAGAAGATAACTAAATTGTTTAGTGTTTAATATAATGATACTCATCATTCCACATCTGCAGCCTTGAATCAACGATCAACGATTTGAATCAATGCATCAATTTAAAAAGGCAATGACTCTATTTAATAGATGCAACAATTATAAGCTGAGTATTAGTGGTGTGTAAAAAATAATGCATATTTTTAAACTGATGCGTAAAAAAGGCTAGCGAGGTGATTTAGCTGTAACTCTACGTTTCAAATCATTATTAGCAAATTAACAGTAGGTCTACCTCAGATTTTGCACAAAGTAGGTCACATGTCAAACAGAAGCTAGTAAATTGAATCACATCAAAATGTGTCGAAGCAGATTATAGGTTTCTTCAAATATCAGATCATTGCCTTATGAATGAAAATCGTATCGTATCATCAATGAAGTTGTCAATCATTCAGTAACCGATTTAATTCATCATCTTCAGTAATCGATTTATCCTGGGAATACTCGGCACAAGACGAGTATCTGTTTGCTAATCCACCTGACGGCATGTTTTTGGAAGGTGGGAGGAAACCTGAGAACCCAGAGAAAACCTGAACTTACACAAACAGTAACGTGAGCTCAGGATTGGCAGCGCTACACACTGCACCACCAATCAGCTTTTTGCAATTATTTCACTAAAGCCCAAAGGTGTCTGTTACCTGAAGAGCAAAATGCAGCTACAAAAAGCTATATTTAAACCTTACTTACATTCCCCTCTTTGTCACTCCTACAATTAGTTTCACTATAGTTACTGAAAAATGCATAGCAGTTATAAAATAGTAAAATAATAACATATAATTGCTACATGATAATCCCTGAGTTTAAGTGGATAAAAAGTGCATTGGGTTTGCCAACAGCATTAAATTCTCAACTATTTTGGCCTCTACATCTTGTCTCTCAGAAAACCGATTATGAAACATGAATCTGTGGGAATATGTCACGAAGCCGATGCAAACATAATCCCGATTGTGGCGTTTAATGCTAACTTTGGCCGTTGCTTATTAAAGCTAATTACCAGATGCATTAGCTAATGCTCTTCTGAGCAAACCGCACACTTCGAGTACTTTAAGAAGAGCAGTCCAAGACATGGAGGGTGAGGAAGTGTGTTTGTGTGGGTTGCAAATGGATCCTGCATGTCTCAATCAGTCGTCTCTCTCTGATCGGCCAGCGGAAGGAGATGAGAAACACCTTATGAAAATATTGTTCCTCTGTCAATGAAAACAGCGCAGTGGACTGTTGTTCCTCTCGCCGCTGTCTCATAATCCAAACAAAAGAATCCCTGTCATAACACAACCCCTGGGCTCTGCAGTGCTCCAAGGAAAAACAGGCTGTTGACAAGACGTGAGAGAGAAAGAGTGTAAGAAAAAGGGAGCTAGAGAGAGGTACAGAAAGAAAAAGAGATGCTGGTGTTTTATTTGGCACCATATGTCCATTATTGTCCTCCTATGCACTTACTTTTTATTTTCTTGTAGGCGCTTAAATCTCTTTGGAAAAGATCTCAGTTTGTGCGCTGACTGATGAATGAGGAGCTACTTATCAAAAACAATGCTTAAGTCTGCTGGAAGGATCATTCGGCCTAGCTGGGTTTGGCTCAGGAGGCAGCGCTTACAAAACAGCAACAAATATCCATAAAAGTCCTTTCCATTCTTGATCACAGTTCTTGGGCCCCTCGACTGATTAAATATGTGATATTTGTGACTGTAGCTGGCTAACTGGCTATTAGTATTTATACAATAAGCACTCCTCATAAACAGATTAAATGTTTATTTAACATTTATGGAAGGAGTCTCCAGTGTCAGCGCTTTGTAACTGTCAGAGGTAAAGCTGTTACTTTAAGCTTTCTGACACAAGTCTGTTAGTTTTTTTTTGTTTTTGTTTTAAATTAGCATTAACTTCATGAAAGAGTAAAAAAGCGGCTGTCGAGGGAACGACTGTTTATAGCTGCTATAACGTAAGTGAGAACAGGAACTAACTTTTTTTCACAGAGGTTTCATAACATTAAATGTAACTATAACCAGATAAAAAGTGTGTGCCGTTGTTATAAAATAATTTTCTTCCTCCATTATTAGGTTTTATTGACAATTATTCTGTGGATCACTCACAGCTCAGACGGTGGAAGATGGTTTTATAATAATAATAATAACGTTTTTATTGTTTGTCCAGTCCTGCAATGACTTGCATATGATTAATAATTATTCCTTTTGAGAACATATATCGAGAGAGACATACAGAGACATATATTGAGAGACACATAATGCATTCTCTATATTTAAGATATTAAAAGTGTAACTACTTTACTCTTAAGCGAATAGTCATAAATAATCGTTATTTACATTTTTCAGCCCTGCTTCTGAATAAGCATCATTAAAAATTAGATACAGACATTTTTACATTTTTACGTGGAAAGCGTACCGTCTCTGTTGTAGGCAAAACTCAGGTATGCTCACAAACCTGTCTGTTGCATCCCTCTGAAAGATTCAGGTCAAACCTCGAGGCGGTGGGAGACAAGCCAACTGTGAACAACATGATCACCCGTCTCACACGTCCTACAGACTCCACGAAGTCTCTGCCATTAATTAATTACAATTACAAACAGTTTTACTCGAGGGCTCGAGTACTGTTTAGGGGCACTTCACAGAATCTGATCTAGGTGTCCATCTTTACAGCAGATCGCTGATAATCTGCCTCTTACAGACACAGAATTCAGTTCTAACATGATACTGTATGAGAAACCCCTGTAGCGATTAAGCCCAAAATACAGAAAAGGGAACTGATGAGTAAAAGATTAAATGGTCTAATGAGGTATTTTGACAATGTTCCTGAAGAATATACTTCTTTATTCTGAAAATAATGTGCTAGAAATGTGATTATAAGAACAAGTAATGATTATAAGAACAGTAAAAAGGTGTTTGATCGTAGTTTAGTTTGAACTAAATCGTGTATGATAATGGAGTTAAACGTGAAACTGCCAATTAACCCATTAAATCCTCTAATTATTCAATTATTCATCTTAAAGCATATCATTCAGTAACCACAGTGAAAACTCATAGAGTAAGGAATGGAAGTCTGGACCAAGCGATGAGCCCACAGAGACTGAGGAGTTTAATTAAAGCTTTTACTTTCTTGCAATAATATTGTAGGTGTTACTTCAGTATTTCATGTATTTATGTTGACACGGGCAATATGAATCCATTTTAGCCGGCTAGCTAACACAATCCAGCTTCGCTTGCTAGCTGTGCCCTTGATCTTTCTCTCATAGCTTGGTTACTAACTTACTTGACAATCTATAATTCATGAAAGATTCACCTCAACAAGAAGAAAACATACTATCTGAAATGTTTATGGCTGGCAGCGTTGTATGTTTGTTTGCTATCTAGTGCTGCCATTTTGCATTAACTTCACATAAAATGAAGGAGTAGGAAACCCCAGTGTTCAGCACAGTTAAGGTTTCCAACCAGGAATAAAGGTTGAAAGCCTCTAAAATACAGTATACACTCATAAAAGGGACAAAATGTTAAGTATGAACCCTTTTTCATTTTTCGCCAGGTCCCCATGAAAGTATTTCATTCTATTGTAACAATATCTCTGCGTTGGTATTTGGACATTTCAGCAGTGAGATGTCAAAAACTGCTAAAAATAAAAAAGATGTTCAAAATTAACTAATAAAATAAATGCAGGAAAAAATACACTAGCATATTTGGAGGCAAAAACAAACTGGATTAAATTAGATACATATGTCATGAGAGTTAGATTCGAGAGTTAGAAACATACTAGGCTAGTTTTCACCTAAGAAAGCTATGACCAAGTCTAGGTCTATTATATTGAGAGCCATATGGCAGTGCTGGGGAACAGAAAACCCTTTTTTGGTGAGTTCCCACAACAACCCATGTCATATTAAGTGAATACAGAGCTGGGAACATGGTTTTCGGGTTCCCATTATGTGCTATATAGAGCTGGGGAACATAGAACCCTTTTTCATGTGTTCATTATGAGCAATATAAATCTGAGGAACAGGACCCTGGGAGCATAGAAACACTCCCCAAGCTAGCTAGCTGCACTGCCTAGCTGACTGATCAACTGCTGCTAGTTGAACAAAACAAAGCAAAATAAACCTAGTTTTTACATGTTGTTTCTTATTTTCTTCAGTTTTCTACTTTTCCTCTAAACATAAAGTATATGTTTAAGATAGATAAGATAAATATGTTTAAGATAAATCCTTCTAGACTTTGTAAAAACCACTTGCTTGGCTAGCGCCCAAACAGGACTAAAGGCTGTGCCAAAAAAGAGCCATCAGTTGGTTTAAGAGCCTTAAACATCTTATCTGCTACAGAGTTCTTAACTTCTTCAACATTCAGGTTTTGTAGGCTGACAGTTTTGTGTGTTTGTTAGATAGCTAGCTAGCTAGTAAACTGACTAGCTGACTGACCAACTGCTGCTAGCTCGACAAACCAAAGTAAAACGTACAGACCTAGTTTTCACGTGTTGTTATTGCTTGTTTTTCTCAGTTTTCTACCTTTCTTTTTTCTAATATACATAATATAGGTCGCTAAATCCTTTACTTTGTGAAGCCACGTAGCACTTGATTCGTCAGCTGGATATTTCCCACACAATATCTCCACACCTCTTTTATTAGTTTCAATGTAGTTACTGAATAATTCATAATTACTGAATAACATGCCTATAATAACAAGATGTGCTATTATACTATTATTTATAATAATATAATATTATAGTAGTATAATATAGTGTTGTTATTAGTATTATTGGCCTAATTTTTCCGTCTGTGACAAGGCCCCCTACTGGCTGTGAGGCGATAAGCAGGAGCGTATAAAGGGCTAGTCGTGATTAGTCATGACGCTAAGACCATTAGTGGACTATTACACCCAGTGCGTGTTCAATAATTGCAGAGGTGTGTGTTTTCGAGTGAGACACCGATTTGTTGGATTACCAGTTGCGTCGCTGCAAGAACAGACATGAAACTAGAGAGAGAGAGAGAGAGAGACGGAGACAGAATGAGAGAGAGAGACAGGAAAATTGGGAACGAAGGTTTTGAGAGAGCTTTTGTTTAAAAGACTATGGTGCCCCAAAGAATGCTTTTGAAGTTTTCATTATGTCATACATTATGTACTATGTTGCTGCATCAAAGGCTTTCCATGTCCCATGACAGAAAGAACACCCACAAGGTTCGCAGACCAGAGAACACACTGTAAAGCCTGGATGAAGTGTGTTACAGTTCATTCAAAGCTAGACAATCACTGTCATTTCCCACAAAGACCAGCTTTTAAAAACACCACACAAGTTGACCTCTCAGCTGTAACTGCTAACTGCTTTTACATAAGTGTTGACCTCCTTTGCACAATAAGCCAGCGCAGAGATTGCATCAGTGAGCCAGGTGAGTTTAAGGGAGGAATGGCGATTTGGCATTCCTCCTTGAGAGAGCTACACCGATGTCCATATTTGTAAAAGAGTCTGTGACAATGAGTCGAGAAACATGTAAATCAATCATGTTCAAGAGTTAAACAGCGATGCCTCCTTATCCTCTAACACGGTACCATATTTCTCCTGCTCTGAAACACCTGAATCAAGTCAGGTGTGCTTGCCTAGAGCATGGAAAACAAGAATGTGAGTAGAGCAGTCGGCCTCGGTTATGGAATTGCAGATCTTGTGGAACCACTTTGCCAGGAGTTAGATTCTGGTCAGGATTATTCGACGTCCTGAGATCGTCCTGAGAACGTCCTGAGAACGTCCTTTATACTGTCCTGAGATCAGTTTTGTCTTTTCAAAGATCAACAAGCAAAGGAAGGGAAACAATGCTCTAAAGAACTTGGTTCTCATGGGTTTTTTTGGCTGGTTAAAGGTTCTTAAATTTTCTGAAAACAATCCTTTTAGTTTTAGGGTTCTACATATTACATTTAAACCAGACAACTATTTATGATGCTATATGTAAGGAATAAAACATGTTGGGGCATGCTGTTCTAGGGAAATAATCAGCGACAGGGAGGTAACACTGTACATTACAACCCTGAAGTTGATTTTTGTTTATCTACAGCAGCACAGCCTGTTGTGTGTTATTCCGCTTATACCACAACAATTTGCCAAAGATTACAATTTTTGATTAATTAATGAACAACACGTCACACTTTTCGAGCTACATTTAATGTTCTGGAATGTCTAAAAACAAGTTAGTTCCTGTTTTCATTGAGACTATAGCAGCTATAAACAGCCGTTCCCTCACCAGCATCTCTTTTATTCTCTCTTGAAGTTAATAAGACAAAAAAATGTGAAAAGAAATAAACATGACACTGACACATGACACAACAGAGCTGACTCTGGAGAATCCTCCCACAAACGATACCTAAACCATAAATGGTCTCCTAACCAGAATAAAACTTCACCATATTAACTAACTATAGTTGTTTTTCTTTGTTAAAGATTACATTCACGCCATCTTCCCTAAATGTAAGCCAGCTGTTACTATAGAAACAATAACATAGTAGTTTATTCTAGTAATTCTGGAAAATTAATCCACACCTTCTGTTTTGAGAATTCACCAGGAACTTTGTATAAGGAACTTTAGTGTACGTAAAGTGTAGGTGGGTCTGGAACAATATGCAGAAGGCTTTGAATGAGTAAATCCTTAAACACACAGAATCTGCCTACACATCCAGATTCATGTTTCTCACTACTCAACTAGTCGCCTTTCCTAATAGTTTCACTGTAGTTCCTGAATAATTCATTGAACTTACTGAGTAATGTACTTTAAAATGAATAAATAATAATAATAATAATAATAATAATAATAATAAAAGAGTAAAAGGATTTGCCTCTGGTGAAACACATAAAAGTTCCATTTACAGGAGCTACATATTTTTATGAAGCTAAGAACCCTTAATTATCCAAAAAAAAAATTTTTTTTTTTTTTGAATATTCCATATTTAATTGAAATTAAAGCAGTTAACTGTAGGTCTTAGCAATACATTTTAGTAGTTTAACATATAAGCCAACACCTGTGCCCTGTTTGTACATGACTTAACAAATCCTACTAAGATTACATGATTAGCCAGATTTATTAGTCAGGATAATTCCACACGGGGTAATTTGGTTTTTACGATTAATACAGTGGGATTGAGTTGTCTGAGATAACACGTCACGTTCCAATGTTGCCTGGAACGGCCGATATATTGAGGAAACCATGATCAGCCAGTCTAAGACTGGTTAATGTGAATGGAGTAGGTTAAACCATTTTTATTACAAAGTAACATCATTGTAGTTGAAAAGGTACTAATATTACCAAAACATTTAGGGGTATGACAGCATGACGGATCTGTGGAACGCCAGAAGGGTCACATTTCACTTCAAAAATAATAGCAGCAATTTACGGTGTCAAAAAATGTCAAAATGGTGTTTTTTATATTGTAATAAGAGTAAAATTGCTTATGTTGTGGTGCAATGTGACCCTTTTCAGGTTTCATACATATCAGAGCCATTTGGATTTGTTTTCTTGAAATACTGAATCAGAGTAATAATGTCTGCGCATGATTTAGCTACTCTGAGCTTCAAATTAATACAATTGTGCTGTACATAAACTTATGATATACTGTTTATGCTGCCTTTCCTCTGGTTTGTTCTCTACAGCTTTAAAATCCTGCAGCTCATTTAAGGGATATACTGCTCCTAGAAATATTTTTGTGATGTCATCATCTATAAGTGTATAACAGAAAGTTAAGAGCGTAACGATTTCCTTATTTGTGTATGCTGACATCAGCCATGGTGGAAAAATAAACAATAGAAATGCTGTTTCATTGCCAATCATTCATTTCTTGGGTGATCAAAATCAATAGCTGATGTTCTTGATCAATGAACCAGCAGTTGCTGTGAATTGGACTCTTCTTAACCTTTAGTAGGCCAGAGCCTTGACCACTGAGCCACCACTGCCCACTTCCTAATGTGAACTAACTTAATGGTTTACATTTGGCAGATGCTTTTACTCAAAGTGACTTACAGCTGAGCAGAGCAGTTGAGGGTTAAGGGTCTCGCTCAAAACCCCAACAGTGACAGCTTAGCGGTGCTGGGATTTGATTTCTCAACCTTCCGACCACTGAGCATCACCACATGTTTAATGCTTACTGGCTTACATTAAACATTTTCCTATCAATATCTATCAGCATGGTTTCTTACAGCCAACTTGCTCCTGATTAAGGTACAGACAAGGATATACTGCATTAAGTGTGCCATTAATTAAATTGTTGTATTTTAATGAAATTTTAAATAGTTCTTGCTACATAGTTATGAACAGTATACATTAGTTTGTATCTTGTTTTTCTGTGAAGGTCACAGACATCCATCAGGTCAATTGAATCACCACAAGACTACAGCCTAAGCACTAGGTCTCCATTACAGAACACCAGATTTCTGTACAAAAGCTTTGAAATTGATTAAAAAAACATCAAGAATCAGTCATCTGATAAACCATTAAACCATTTGGACCCTTTACCTTTACAGTTTGTCCTTCTTAAAACATGTCATGGGTCCCATATTAACAAAGCACCATCTGCCTCAATCCTAATTATCAAAGGAAGACACAGAGTATATATATATTTCTTTGCCTTCAAAAAGTCTTGAGTTGCTTTCGCAGTATGTTTAGGGTCATTATCCACCTGCACTGTGAATACACACTGTGGTATAAAGGCAAAATCACAAAAATTGTCCAAATACTTCTGGACCTAACTGTATACACACACACACATATACAGTGTGTATATATATATATATATATATATATATATATATACAGTCAGGTCCATAAATATTGGGACATCGACACAATTCTAACA
>CM075028.1:13453071-13463150 GCA_037576675.1 Pangasius sanitwongsei
GTGTGTGTGTGAGGAGGTCTGTACAAATCATCCAGCTGTCTGCATCGCTTTAATATCCCTCTCATTCCATTTATACGCGGCCGTTCAATAATTCAGGCCGTAATTGCAGCTCAGTAGAAGTACATTATTATCCCTTTCTTTCAGAAGCTATAAATACGTCAGCTCGCAGTCGGAGAGTGTGTCTCGGACTAAACGGAGTGATTGGATTTATACTCGAGGAGTCCAGTTTAAACAGTACTTGATCCAGTGACAGTCGAACCCATTTCCAGTCTGATTCAAGTGCAAAACAAAAGCGGCCTGCGGTTCATAGTGCGCTTTTACAGATTTCAAATACGAAGAGAAATCCTTTTGTTAATTCCAGTTCCAGACATTTTATTTAAAAAAAAAAAAAAAAAAAAAAAAAGTCCTAGCTTTGTGCACCATCTCTACCCGTGGAATTCTGGGTAAAGCAGAGCATGAACGAGCTGTTTTGTTAGCGTCGGATGAGAAGGGAGAACGTTTTCACTGCAATGCAACAAGATGTCAGGGAAAATGATGTTTGAGAAGCTTTTAAAGTTAAAAAAAAAAAAAAAAAAAAAAACTTTGAAAGCGGATGTTTTTTTTTTTTTATATGAATATATTCACACTGCCAGGGAAAAGCTTTTAAACATCTGGAATGAATGTTACAGTGTCCAGATGTGCATTGAAATAAGGAAAAATTCTCAAGTGTTACATCGAAACCGGAATCTGGATTTAAGAATGAATGAATTGACTGAACTCGGCGCGTAATAAGTGCTTTATTAAACTCAGGTGCACTTGGAGGGGGAAGTCGGTGAGATCTCATAGTTTGGTCCAGGGTACCTCGAAAGCATCGTCACGTCTCTGATTTTGTGGAAATCACAACATTAAAAAAGTTGCTGTGCCTATAAATAATGGCAACATGGATCTAAATTCGACTTGTCTGAAGTTCAAAACTCAGTGGCTCCGATTAAATCCGAAGCTGTACACATTTGAATAATGTGTCTAATATTTATTGATTATGTTTGTGAAAATGTATTTATTTCGTTTGTCTTTTACAGTTAAAGCGGTCTCTGCCTGCAAAACGTTTGCGAGTCCCTGCTTTAGATAAAAGAGTCGGAGAGAGTCACAGAGTCAAACACACATTTCTCCACTCACTCATCCATTGTCCTTAAAAGAAGCCCACTTAAAGTTTAACTGAAAATCCTACACCGTAAGCATAGCGTCCGAAAGCTTTTTACTGGCAGTGTAGGTTTAAGAGGCAGCGGCAGTCTTTATTGAATGAGTGCCAACAAACGAACGCAGCTGTTTTTTTTTTTTGTTTTTTTGCTTTTTAAAAAGTTACAGCCATCAACCGTGTCGACAAATCGCGCGAACGCTAGCATTAAAAAGCGAAAGCGGTCAGTCGGATTCCTTCCCGAGCCGATGCATGTTTAAGTACCGTATAAAAGTGACAGGATCAGATCTAATAAAGAGAGTGTGTGTGGAAGACGATTTAAAAAAAAAAACCAAAAAAAAAAAAACCAAACCATGTAATCGTGGCCATGTTGTAGCAATAAAGTCAGGAGCTCAGAGCTTGTTCAAACACGTGAGAGGAAAATGTTCACCCTCATACAGAAGGCTCGTCCTAGTACACATGTGTGTGTTGTTCTAGTGTCTCTTCAAATGCACAATTAACTGTGTGTGTGTGTGTCTGTGTGTCTGTGTGTGTGTAAAGAATGAACGTGATTGTCAGTGTGTTGTGTGTGAATACAGTAATTCCCTATATAAATGCATGTAGGTGTAAAAGAAGTGTGGGAAGTGTTTAGTGATTAGTTCTGGTGCCTCTTCATGTGCAGGGCGAGGTGGTCGGAGCGGGAGAAGCTGCGGCTGCACACGGCACACTGGAACGGCTTAGCGCCCGTGTGTTTGCGGAAGTGGCGCGTCAGCTCATCAGAACGAGCGAATCTCCAGTCACACCCTTCCCATGTGCACCTGTATGGCTTCTCGCCTAGAACAACAACAAAAGAAAACCCACGAAACAATAAACTTCAGATTCAGGGAAACGTTCCATGACTCCATATGAACAACGATCCCTTTTTTTTTTTTTAAGCAAAAAATGCTATATACAATTTGAAAAAAATGTGATCAGGGGTCATGTTGTCTCCTTTTGTTTTGTTCCATGTCAGTAACCACATTGACTAACACCTGTACACACAATGCCTTACACCTACGGGTTCAAATCCAACCTCCGAGATAAATCTGTTGTTTTTTTTTTTGTTTTTTTTTCTCCAAACAGAGATATGCAGCGTGCTAAAGGCCGGCTTGTCAAGATCAAATGCAAAGTCTGTCGAAGAAAAAGACTGCCACGACGCAGTGTTTGTCTTTCCCAAGCGCAGGGTTCAATGTTTTAAAGCCAGCTCTGCGAAAACCAAACAAAGCGTCTCCTTTTTGAAACGAGTCCCGTCTGATAATCTGTTTTGTTTTGTTTTTTGTTTTGTTTTTTTAAATGCCACGCAGGTACGGAATGAGACTCGGCCTAGAAATACAACGTGAGCTTTGACAGGTTTATCCAGCCTGTGATGAAAACATCTCTGAACAATTTTCATCACATGAGGCAAAAGAAGAAGAAGAAGAAGAAGAAGAAGAAGAAGAAGAAGAAGAATGCTGATGAAAGAGAAGATTAAAAAGCTGCTACATAACCAAAGCCTCGTTTTAAGATCAGAGCCAAGTGCTACATTCGGACTATTTCACAACTTGAAATGATTCGGAACTGAAGTTAATCAGTGTTAAAAGTCAGATTAACCTGTGATATATGAAAGGTTCTGTATAAGAGCCTGAAAGATAATTAGGCATAAACGGTAAGTAAAAGGTGTACGTGTGACGCTCGGGCACAGGTGAAGGGAGTCCCAGATGAGGAATCTTGTAATGACTTGTTTTGGCGAGCTCATCTCGGCACATGGCGTGCCTGGGGGGCTTCTTCCCCCTCTCTCCTGAGACACGGAGAATTAGAGTGTAGCTCAGGTGATTAGCCATTGTAAAGCCTCTTTCAGACAGTAGAGAAGCTTCCTAAAGAAAAAGAAGATAGACAGAGAGCGAGAGAGAGAGATAGAGAGAAAGAAAAAAAACCCGTCCTCCTTGTTGTACCAGTTCGAATAGCCTGCTTAATAGACGCTGATGAGGAGGATAATGTGGACTCCCAAACAGTTTGGAGGTTAGCAGGGATAATTTAGTTCCTTTTACAACACAACGACTGTGTGTGTGTGTGTGTGTGTGTGTGTGTGTGTCACTGCTATGACAACATTAATGAGTACACAAGACTTAGGAGACATAAAAGAGAGGAAGAGAGAAAGAATGGAAATCTGTTTGGTTTATATACGGTCATTCATGGACTGGATATATATATATATATATATATATATATATATATATATATATATATATATATATTTTAAAGTAGCTTTTTTAAAAATCTGTAGAGAATCAGTTTATTGTTATGGCCATGTCAGGAGTAATCTCACTGCGAGTTGAGGGCCAAAGCAAGCTGACACTTAGATTTATGGCTTGTTTGCGGTCATAAAGTCCGTTCTTAGAAAAACGGTCTAACAAGTGCCGATTGCCGTGTTTGTTTTCCCTCCATACGCTCAAGGTCACGCTGCGTGGCGCGTCAATTTCACTCCTGAATTTTACAACAGAGGTTGCGACACCAGATGTTCAGAGACTCGGAGGCTCGAATCTGTTTGTGCTCTGCAGAACTTCCGAGCTGATTCGAACCAAACCGTCAAAATCTCATATCGAGCCGATGGTGTGGGATAGCTTTCAGGCAGCATGCGGGAATGAATGCGAGGGCATGCCAGAGAGCTCCCTCCTGCCTAGCAACATGACCCGAAACACCCAAAATAAAGAAGTGGCGCTGCTGCGACAGGCCCAAATAAAATCCCAGCTTCAATTTGGGGTGGGGTTGAGGGGGGGAAAAGTTCTTACCAGTGTGCGTCCTCAGATGAGCTTTCAGATGCGAGGACTTGGTGTAAACCTTCTTGCAACCTGTAAAAAAACAAAAAAACAAAAAAACAAAAAACACCACTATGAATGGAAGAAATTAACAGGGCAAGTCACATCAATAGTAAACTCCAAAGGAAACTAAGTGGGAACATTTTCTTTGGCTTCAGTAATGTTTCCATTCCATTTGAGAAGCTAAAACCAATCTCATCTTGTTAGCTGTAAAACCTCCCCCTCCTCCCGTTCAGTGAAGCGGTGATGGCTTCTAAATGGCGGAGCGTGGCGTTTCAGATGAACTGCTTAGCGTAAATGCACTATTAATGGTGTCATGAGGCTTGCCTGTTTTACAATCTGGTCGGTCAATTTGATGCAACAGGATTCAATAACAATCGGGGGGCTGACGTCAGCTCCCTCGCATTAATTCAGAGGCCTGGTTAAAAGGCTTTGGCCTGGCCCTGAATTATTCAACAGTGGATCGGTCTTGGTGAGGAAGCACAAGGGAAAAAAGCAGAGAGTGCTCGGATAAAGGCAGGAGAGTGGAAGGGCGATCAGTGTGATTTATAAACGTACACCTGAATATGAAACAGCTCCTAAACATAACACTTAGGAAGTGAAAGACTGCAGTGGAGGGTACCTTCGATTCGATGTCTTTATGGCGTAAATACCGTTTTAAAAAAAGGTATGACCTCTAACAGTGTCAGTACCAGATAAGTTTGCAGTAGTGTGAGCATGTTAAGAATGAAGTACTACTTCTCCATACCTGGGAAGTCACAGTGGTGTATCCGCCTCTTCTCGAGGTCTGGATTTGTCCTGCGGTTGTATCGGACAGGCATGACCCCGGCGCTTGTGGTCGCGGGCGCTCGTGTGGATGCGGATGCTTGATGAGCGGGCATATGGCCAGCCATTTTGGACGCAATGCTGGCAGCGTAAGATGGCGGTGGCGTCAGGTTGTGCAGCAGCTCTTTCTGCCGGTCTGGGCTGCCCGGCTCGGAGGTGGGCGGCGAGGGAGGAAGGTAGGGCGCTTTGACTTGCGTGTGGCCCTGGGCGAAGTGACCCGAGGGGGCGAGCGGGTACCCAGGCGTGGCCATGGCGCAGTACGGCTTAGTGGCAGTCTGTGTGGCTACTAAGTGCAGGTCATGGAAGGAGGGCACCTCTGAAGACATGGCATGGGCGTGAGAGTCTGAAACGGCCTGAATGGGAACGTCAAGGTCCGAGCTGAGCAGCTGGAACAGATGGCCATCCTGGGGAAGCTCAAAAGAGGGCATCTCCTGCTTGATGAAAACGCCGTTTGAAGCGTCACCTGCATCCATGGTAGCGCATGGTGCCGAGGGCGAGCTGAAGATGGTAGTGAAGTCAGGAAGAGTGGGAGGGACGGAACAGTCTGGGCCTGAAGAGAAGGTTGAGCTCACTGGTTTGCTCTTCACCTGGCTGGGGACAGAGGGCCGTGAGGGGCGGCACAGACCGCCACGCAGGTAGGCGATGTCAGGTAGGTACACGTTCATGTTGATGCTGTAAGGGGAGCCCTGTTCATCGCAGAAAAACTCCACAGAGGAGCTATCCTGGCACTGCTTCTTGACTGCCGGGGAATCCTGCAGCTGAGGCGTCAGGTATTTGTCCATCTCTAGCTTTGCCTGGAGGGAAAAACAGCAGAGACCTCGCTTTAAACTCCTGCAGACAAGGATATGTCAAAGAATGATGATTTCGTGACAGGTGGAATGCATGCGCTGCTCGTTTCAGCAAAGATTGAAGGATTTTGTCTAACTTGGGAACAGAAAGCATGAATAACCTTTCAGTAACTCTCAGATAATGTGCTGTAGTCCTGACAGAGATTTGTAAATTCTTAGCGTTGACCTGGTTATAATTTCACAAATTACTGTATATATCTCTGATACGATTTGCAGCCGAATTTCATGAGCAGACCGGAATGCATGCTATGTGTGTAGCAGGTGATGCAGAGAACACTTGGGCATAAATATGCATGTAGAACAGCAGGGAAAGTTTTAAAATAGATGTGTAACAGTCACAAACACACCAGCACTCCTTCTCCAGTATAACTCTGAAACGAAAACGTGTGGACGCGGAATCAAGGTGGTGGCTCAGTGGGCGACTGATTGGAAGATTGCGACTTCAAATCCAAACACCACCAAGCTGCCACTGTTTGGTCCTTAAGCAAGACGCTAAACCCTCAGCTGCTCACCCTTAACCCTTAACCCTCAGTTCAGAGCCAGTATAAGTGCAGAAGATTCCAAAAGGTCCAATGGGACTTGAACATTGACCAGACTACAGGGAACCCGGCACATGAATACATTTTGTGCTGCGATCATACCTAAACTATGATGAGGGACGGATGAGGTTGTTGGGTTTTTGCAGTCAGCAGGCAAACATTTATCACACAGCCTTCAGTAGGTATCCGCTACATTCCCCCCTGCACTGTAAAACAGAGCTCATACATACCGCGGGCCCAAAACAGACTTTGCTGACGCGCGGAAACCTGCAGCTTCACTCCCTCACTCTCTCTCTCTCTCTCTCTCTCACACACACACACACACACACACACACACACACACTCACTCACTCACTCACTGCCTCACACACTCAGCTTTTCCATATAAACCTCAGCCAATTATCATTAGAGCGCAATCAGCGGGAAGTGGCCAATCAAACCCGCGGCTTATTCGCTTGCGCCTGCGCCGGGGTGACACCCGGAATGTCGGGTCTGCGCTCCTGAAGTGCACGGGCTATTTTTGGACTTTTGGACGTCCAGCTGTTCTCTTTCACTGTTGCTCGGAAGTTTCACTCCAGGATCGCCTGGAGGAACGTGTGAGGGCGAGGCGGCGGGGAGGAATCAGATGTTGGTGGTGGATTCACTGGCCAAGAGACCCCGAGACTCCACCGTGAACCCGCATCATCATCATATACACACGCACACACACAAAACCATAAACACACGCGGGGAAATCCCGAGTGGTGAAATAAACAAGGACGCATCATGGCACGGGAAACAGACATGCGTCTCAGACATGAGACAAGGACACACCTCTGATCTTTCATGCAAGACAGTGTTCACTAAGACATGATATTTCTAAAAAAAAAAAAATATGATGATGTTGATTATTATTATTATTTTTATTATTATTATTATTGTGATTACCTGCGCGTATTCGTTGGCCAGTCCCCTGTCGGTGTCGGTGAACAGAGCGGACTCCTCCTGAAAGCCTTTCATCAGCGGCAGAAAGTCCTCGTGTCCCGTTAACAGCGTGGCTGCCATAACGGCCCGCTACGATGGAAGGCGTCCGCAGAAGAAATTACGCTTTCTTTACAGACGTGCGGCGGAGGAGCGAGACGAGTGCGTGGCGCATGGACCGAGTGCACGCGCGAGTGTGCGTGCTTCTGCGTGTGTGTGTGTGTGTGTGTGTGTATATACGCGCTCGTGCTCACGGCGGATATCCCGGTTTCTGCCTCCTCCCGTCTCAGGGCCTCGATGATATGAGGCTGCTGAATGGGCGGGGCGTGGCAGAGCCGAGATTAGGAAAGTGAAGCAGCTACACCTCTCAGAGCTTCTGCTGGAGCTGCGCGTGTCTCAAAAACTCACTTGTACAGAGACTATGATGATGATAGGATAGGATAGGATAGGATATGGTGATGTGTCCTTCATCATTAAAGCACTTCTGTAGTCCTGCCTGCAGTATATCAGGTGTCCATGCTGACTGGATGCTTAAATTAAATCTATTTTTAATGTATTTTTAAATCCTCCTTTTTTTGTTACATTATTTCCTAAATAAAATGTTCGATCAAAAAAAAAAAAAAAAAAAAGAATATGAATCATACAGTTTTTCGTAATACAGTTCCACTATTTCTTTTATTTTCTGAACAATACACAGTTTTCCACCAGTTGCCAGCAGGCAGCGCTCCCCTACGGCACGACAGCTAGCACCTGGGGGGGTTCAGGGTGAAGGTTAACGCGCACTTCCTGAGAGACATGTGAAGCGAGCCAACCGCATCTGTCCAAACTGCCGCTCATGCTGCGTGACACGCTTGGAGGAAAGCGCTATCCGCCCTCTTCCACATACATGACCTTACAGAGGCGTACGATTGGCTAGTGTCGCTGTGGTTGAGAGAGAGAGAGAGAGAGAGAGAGAGAGAGAGAGAGAGAGTATACCCCTCCCACCCAGAGACCACAGCCAAATTTTGCTGGCTCCCAGCCACGGATGGGACTCAAACTCACAATCTCCAGCCGCTAAACAAATACCATTTCAATCAGGATGGTGGCAAATACGTCGTCTACCATGGCTGATACCAAAAGCAGCAGTGAGATACTACTAACCGAACATCCTATTTAATACAATATAATTAAATATTAAGATAATGCCCTACAATTATAAACTCAAATTTACTGTTTCGTTAACGCTGCACATTTTGTTTAGCCCAAATTGGGATGGTAGGTCTGATATAGCATACTACCAGTACAACAAAGGCGGGGTGTAAAATAAAAAGAAAAGAGATATATAAGATAGATGGATAAAAATGGGGGCTGCACGGAGGTTATTTTTTAAAAATGTAACTGGTGTTGTTCCCTTGCATCACTTCTCAAAATGAATCCCTAGTGACATGTACGATGTATCATGTATCACTAAACTATCTCCAAGCTTCAAGATATGACTTTCCCCATATCACCACCGCCGCCTACAACATAGTACGCGTCAACCTACATCCAAAAGTTTATGTCAAAACAGTATCTTTCACCATCACAGGTTGCCATAGTGACTCTAGGTGTGTACTGTAGGGCTTGCCGTCACACTGCACTGACTGGTACGTAGTTCACTATGGTGTTTGGATAGAAGTAATTAATAGGCGTTAAAGCACAATATCTAGCTAATGATACCATGTTATTATTTTTTTTTTAAAATGTTAATCTAACTGCAGTTTCTTCAAATTTAGAGTCATCGCATATTTGTGGTTTAAAAAAAAAAAGGAATTATTTTAGTTTTCCTGTGATACTGATGTCGACTGGGTTGAGTTCAATTTCCCTTTTAAAAAAAAAAAAAAAAAAGTATTGTAGTTAAGGTTGCGTCGCATACAGATTAGCTAGCTGTGGAACAAGGTTGCAGGTGGAAACAGCGAGTCCATGGGTGGCGCTTCTTTGGGATAGTTTCAAAATAACCCGTGGCCACCAAGATCTTGTTTTAAAGCAAAGAATCGGAATTAAATCAAATCAATTCATGCAAACACAGGCTATGGCAAACAAAGGGAAAGTGTAAGTGCAGACAGCGTTTCTGTGATGTACAGAATCATTTCTGCTGTACAATATATTTCAAAGATTAGGAAAGGAAAAGGGTGATTGTGGAACGCACTAGACAAAGACAAAAAAAGGCGCAAATCAGAAATGTGTGCGCACCACAGTGAACGTGTTTCCCAATGCCTTAACTTTACTCTCGTTTACTTTACTCTCAACTCTAGTTTCAGGTATTTTTGTATTTTATTTTTGAACTACGGTATGCAGTTCAGGACATAACGGAGTTCGATGTCAAATTTCTGGGCAGAGACGCCAAGGCTGAGAAACAAGTGTGGAGCAATTCACTACATAAAATGTGCAGTGAATGAGTGAATACTTTTAAAAAAAAAAAACAAATTTTTTTTGTAATAAAACATTTGTCAAAAGTAGACATCCCATGCAGAAAACAATCTGGAAAGCATTAAAATATTGTTGCAATGTAGGAAAATGGAAAATGTTTTTGGTGCAATGACAACTGTAATCCATTATAGTGTCAAAATCACTTGTAATGTACTTAAAGTGTATTTAAAAAAAAAAAAAGAATAAATAAATACATTTTGAGATGGTGTTTATATGTTTCCCCTCCCCCCCCAAAAAAAATGTTGAATGATAAGGACTACTACTACTACTACTACTGACCGAGAGAAGAGGAGACAGACGAGTCTTGTGGTATGCAAGGCTCTGGCTATTTATAAACATTACTGTGTGTAGCGCCTTCCCGATTAAAAAGAAGAGGCCGGAGACTCCTGTTACAATGAACTTCAGCAGACAAAGGAGCGCTCTTCTTCCTTAAGCCATCTTCAAATGATTTTTTCCTCACACACGCACGCAC
>CM075028.1:13463250-13485191 GCA_037576675.1 Pangasius sanitwongsei
TGAACTTCAGCAGACAAAGGAGCGCTCTTCTTCCTTAAGCCATCTTCAAATGATTTTTTCCTCACACACGCACGCACGCACGCACACGCACGCACACGCACACGACACAAATAATGCTCCTGTAATCACAGATCCAAACAGATTCCACTTCCACAGCAATAAAAAAAAAATTCATTCTTTTTTTAATTTAAAATGAGATTTTTTTTTTTTTTTTTTTTACAAGTACAAAACACACTGTACACAAAGTGAATTCCGGTGCCCATAAATAAAACCTGTACGCTGTGTTCCTCTGGCAAAACAAGTCTCCGCTGGTCATTTGGACTTCGCCTTGAGCTTTCTGTGCCACTCAGGAACTTCTTTATTGGTCTGTGAAAGAGAGAAAACAAGCTATTTTAGGCCGTTCCTTTGAACTTTGCGACGTATTGAGGTTTCATAAAAGGTTCGAAATCCCGGCCTGCCATAAGCAAACAACCTCAAGCCAATTACAGGTTTACTAGAAATATATAACGAAAGCTGACGTGAAACGGTCCACGAGTTATACAAGAATCACATCCTTTTTTTTTTTTTTTTTTTAAAAACCACAAATTAGTCAGATACAATATTAGCTCTGTATTGGAAGCATTCCTTCACAGAGATGAGTCTCAAAGCTCAAATCACTCTGAATATTCACAGTGAACATGATCAGACCTTACATGCATAAATTATTACATCATGATACTCAAAAAAAAAAAAAAAAAAAAAAAAAAAAAAAAAAGTTCCAGTTACATTTAGTGTAATTGAAAGTTAGCTCCCGTTACCACTTACGTTATAGCAAACGTCTCTCTCGTGAAGTTAATAGACCAAAAAAAAAAAAAAAAAGCTACGGTCATGTCATCAAAAGGCATAAACTCCTCTGTCCTGAAGACTTTCCCTGTGTTGCCTCTGATTGTAACAAAGCGCTGACACTTCCTTCCATAAACGTTAATCATCTGCTTGCAGAAAACTTCATCACATCAACAATTACAAACAGAGTTTTAAAATCTGCTTCTGTAACGCGTCTGTCATTGAAGTCTTGGTGCAAGCTGTTACTATAGAAACAGTAATGTATCGATATAAACCTTACTCGAGACCTTCTGACCAACCAGCATTCAGCATGCAACAGCGCAGTTTACCATTAACCATCCGCACTACAATTCTAACATCAAAATTGCGCACAAATTGTGTTTATTGTGTGTGGTATATTTTTATTAATATTCACGTCTTTTCATTTATGACTCCATCTGTTAGACTGAGCTACAGGACTTGTGGCAGGGAGCCATTTTGTGCTCACGTTAGCATTATCATGTGTACTGTTTATTATACGGAGTTCGTCTGCACTCACAAACACCGTAGGTTTGGGTCGGAGCTGGTTCTGCTCCCCGTCTGCTGTTCGGCTGAGTTCTCTGGGCCTCCGTTCCACTGCTCTGCTGCTGCTGAGCTCCGGTTCGGGCTCTCGGTTCTGCCGTGAGCGCATGCTGACCAGCACCTGCTTCATCGCAGACAGCTCCTGTGAGGAGGACGCGTGCAATCAGTGGACACGTGAATTCAGCTTTCAGCTCGATCAAAATGGCTGACAACGAAGTTACCTAAACCTTTACAATGCGTGTAAGTAGTTGACTGTTGACTCTGATAATCCATAATTCATATCTGTCACTTAGTCATCTCTACTGCTGTCTGACTAAGCATACAGTCAGGGTTAGGGTTAGGGTTAGGCAAGGAGTTTAATATTCAACACTGATTTATATTCCAGATTTTAAATCTCTGTGGTGTACAAATGAGAGTACAGGAATCAGGGGACAAATCGAGTTTCAGCATGGATAGAATTTTTCTACTATATATAAAATCTCCAAACGACAGACTTTCCTGAGCCGAAAACGGTGCCATAAGCACTATTCAGACTGTAGTAAGAATGATCGATTCGCTCAGGATAAGTGATGGGTGTGTGTTCGCGATGTACACGTGTTCAACACGCTAAAATACAATGCGTAACACATACACACTCGATCATAATGTGTCTGTGTCTGTAGGCCAGCCCTGCAAGAGGAACTCGACAACTTACCCGAATCCTCCGCAAGTGTTATTTCTACAGGTCATTTCATAGAAGGGACAATACGGCGTAATGTTTCCAGACGTGCGCAAGCACAACGTGTAAAAAAAATAAATAAAAATAAATTTACTGACGTGACTGAAAGAGAAAGGACTAAAAATCCCAGAGACACTCCAGTAATAATTGCATCATCCCACCTCGCAATGTAAAACTAATCCAATCAGATGAGGGTTTAAAATTTCATTTCATTTCCTCTGAACGATGCCCCGCCTACTTCTACATTTATAACAACACTCAACACTGCTGTAACTTGCATATGTAAAAATTATGATTTATAATGGAAAATGAAGATGTTACCAATTTGATAATGAAAATATATCTATGCTTTCTTAAAGTAGAAATGTTAAAGTATACTGTTGGCAGAAAAATCCGATTTTTGGTCATTTCTTTTTGTTTTCCATAATTCAGCCACTGCTCCATCCAAAGGTTTTTCCCAGACCGCCACACATACTGTTTGATAATCAAACGCAATTTATATATATATATTTTTTTTTATTTTAGCGTTTAGCTTTTACTCCATACTGCACACTCCTTACGTCGCACATCTGCACATGTATTTTATACTCTCATTCATTTTAATTTTATTTCATATTTGTTTACTTGCTTTAGCATGTTAGCAATTTACCATAATCTTACTGCAAGCATTTTACTGCACCTACAGTATATCCTAGACATATTGTAAACAGAAATGAAACACTTTCACTTTTTTTTTCCCACGTTTTCTGTGGTTGTGTTGAGAAATGTTGATATTGCCCAGCTCTGAAAAAGAAAAACCAAATAACACGCTGGCATTTTGCAAAGCGCCACTTTTTCTTTCTAACATGGTCATTCTTGTTCTTGCAAGATTTGTATACATCAATCAAAAGATACCTGAGAATAGACTCAGCTCGGTGTTGTGACATGTTTCAGCGTAACGCTTCCAAACCACATGGAAATCAGAGTTGAACTAAGTGTCTCTTTTTTTTTTTTTTTTTTCCCCAAAGATACCAAAATGTCTGTCATTTCGATTGCGTATTAAAGCCAAGTGACACTGATGAAATCATGCATAAAAGGTGAACACAATGTGACTTTAAAACCACAGGAAATGAGACGGCTCTCGACTAGGTTTTCGTAGCAGGGCAGTCGATTTCTGCTTCACAAACCTTCGTACAGTATTTCTTCGTGCTAGAACATCCAGCACCCTTCGGTGATGAATATAGATGTGCCTGGTTGTGTGCATGTCAGGGGTCATTTAATATTTCTATTTATCACTCAGCCACCATATGCGCTGGCATGTTAAAGCGCTGTGCGAGCGAGCAGCTGTCCGCGAGGACTGCGTGCTTTATGCCAACATGCCACTGGAAGTTGTGCACTCTGCAAAGGCTGCGCCAGCAGCAGCAGTGGCCGTGCTTGGTGGGAGGGGAATGTTTGGTTCAAAATAGCTCCAAATTTCACAAATGTGTTATGAGCTGCTTTCTTAGGCTTGGCGAAGGTGCAGTGGCGAGGGAATTATGTTCAGTAATGAATCAAAAACGAGCACAGCTGATTGTGTATTATTATTATTATTATTATTATTATTATCATCATTACTATTATGATTACTGCTTCTTCTTAAGTCTTGCGTTCGCACGCAGCCTGACAAAAATGATTAGATCCGAATCAGAGCGATCACACGGGGCAAACTCATGAGAACCTGTTAAGCGGTGCAACAGGAATTTCCAGTTACCTTCTGCATACAAAAAAAAATAAAAATAAATAAATAAATAAAAGGAATTCTTCTCCGGTCAATCGTATGCAAATAATGGCAACATTAAAAACGTTCTTGTGAAGGCAAGTGCTGTTGGGCAAACTGTTTAGTGACATACTCTGGTATTGCATATGCATCATCTTTCCCGGTGCCAGATCTCGTTAATTAAGCACCAATGTGACGTTGTGAAAGAGAAAGACTTGTTCGAGCAGAGGCCTGAAGTCACTAATGTGTGACTGGCATTTTGCATGTCAGCCCACGGTGTCTGCACAACAAAGAGGGAACACCCAGAGGCAACTGTGTGTGTGTGTGTGTGTGTGTGTGTGTGTGTATGATTGGGCAGCAGTTCCACTGAAACACTCCAGGCACTTCCAATAGCAGCATCTCATTTGTATTTTGTTTTTCTTATGCTCACTGTGTCTGACACACACGAAATTTCACAACAGTTCTTTTCTCTTTATGCTGGATTCATACTGACCAGCATACCCTGAGCTGAACCCTAAACAAATCCTTAATGTGATCTGGATCAAAGGCTTGTACCAAATTACACGACAACACCTCCCTGGATGACGCAACGCACCATCCCCTAGGCGCAATTTCCAATGTGCCGAGTCAGCCGTTACCTCTCTGTGGCTCAGGAGCCGCTCCAGATCGGCAGCCATGTTGTTTTTCACCTGCAGCAAAGATGCCCTTTCTTTCTTCAGTGCACTATGGAAAGAAATCAAAGTTGTACTGTCATTAAATTCCAATAAAATTTAAAAAAAAAAAAAAAAAAAAAAAAAAAAAAAAAAAGTACAGTACAAAAAAACAAACAAACAACAACAACAACAAAAAAAAGTACAACAAAATTATTAATCCTACTCTAAAACAGATTTCAAAAGACAAGGGAGGCCAAAACTACAGACAACGCGCCTCATTTATCAAGCTGCATACAAACAAAACGTGCTCGTAAATCATTCGCATGTGCATTTACACGAGAAATGTGGTGTTCGCGAAAATCCAGTTAGTTCGTAAAAACACTCGCATCCCACGCTTCTGTCCTGAAACTCTACACCGATTACGCTGTCAAGTTTAAATTAGTGTATTTACACACACAAATTGAATTAAACGCTTCTCAAAAAGAAATTCGGTTGTTTCATATTAATGACATTGAACCAAAACAAATCAATAAAATGTGACAAACATTAAAGGAGGCTTAGTGTGACTCTGTTGGCAGACGCGCTGCAATGGCTGAGCTGCGTTACTGGAAGATTTAGCACACGCAGCGATTAGGAGACGCTCTTTCACCGTTTAGTCATCGTTTTCAGCTCTCTTTGGTTTTTATGGAGTTTTTGGGTGTCACTAAATATAACTCAGTTGTATCGTAAACTGATTTGGTTATTGGCATTTATCAACACACACACACACAAGTATGAAGAAAATCAGCATTACCAAAATTTTCGCAAATCTGCAGGAAATTTCTTTTGTTCGTTTTGGCCTGCAAAAACACACACATGGCTTTACTAAACAAGTACCATTGCTGAGTGCAGATTTTGGCTAATTGTGTTAAAGTCCAATGAAAATACATGGAGCTGGGTTTTTTTTTTTTTCCTCTGGCTGAATTTATTGTACACGCTTACGAAAATGGGCTCCTCAAGGATTCTCTGAATAGTTAAGAATTCTCCGCTCGCTAAAGGGGTCTCTCAGACATGGAAACGGTCTCTAATAGGCTTCTACATTAACCTTTTTTTGTGAGTGTATGATCAACAGAACCATTGTGTTACCACATGTAGTGAGCATATGGTATGCAGTGAATAGGAATCTATGTTTAAGTCAATTTAGCCTCTTTAGCATAAGAAATGAGAAATCAAACTAAACACCAGCAGGAAGACATTTCTGCGGGTAGAAAAAAAAAAAAATACAACTTAAAATATTTTTTGTGATAAATTTGTAACGCTGCCTCAAAAAACAGAAAAGCCATTTAAGCCTTTTTTTTTTTTTTTTCCCTTCTTCCTCCAGTTGTCAGACTCGAGTGATGACTCATGACGTTTCTGTCAGGATTTCACTTGGCCAATCATTATCCCGCACCATTTCACCCACATGTCCCTGTTTGGTGCTACATTTCGCAAGAAAGTTAACCAGGTTCAGCACGGGTATTCACTAATATGTAAATACTTGTTATTGGAAATAACTAAAAGTGAGATCATATTTATTCCTGGTGTAAAAAAAAAAAAAAAAAAAAAAAAAGCAACATTTCTCTTGTTTTTCTTGCTGCAGAACCTTCAACCCCATCAGCCTAGACAGGTTCAGGTGTGTAATGACTGGCACATGTGCTCTCTCAGTGACAACCACACTAAATCATTAGTCAATAGATAAAGCAGACGCGCCTCTCCAAGTGCACTGGACCTCGGGGTACGACAAACAGATCCGTGAGCACTCTTTAGTTATTGCGAAATAATCCAAGTTGAGATTTGGGCCAGGACAAACTCAGGTCTCAGGTCAGGAAAAACATGGTGGTGTGAAGGTAAACATGGCTTGGTGTCAAGCCACAAACAACCGCTGTGGGATGCTGGTGGGGGGAAAAAAAAAAAACAACACTGTTTTTGCTGTTTGTTTTGTTTTTTTTTTCATTCTTGCCTCCAGCAATAGAGTGAAAGGGCAACACGTGAAAGGACCTGTCTACTTTTATTTGCATACGCGAGGACTTCAAGAAACTCAGCTGAACTTATTTTTGGTTCTGATAAGCCACGATCACCAGAAAATACAAATCAGCAGTAATTAAATTACAGTAATTGACTGCTTTGTGAATTCCTGGAAAGACACACTAGGTAGGAATCTTTTTCCTCAAAGGCAAAGGCACAAGTCTACACTCACATGGAACAACTAACTAATTTGCGTCACGCCGCCATCGAGCGCCTTAAACACATTTCAAGTGAAGAAGTCGCCTGCGTGTAAGGGCTAGATCTCATCTGCAGTGTCACCATGTCATTAGTCTCGATCTCTTGATCTGTCATCTCATGATCTCCTGGATCTGCTACTCCACTCCACAAGATCTCAAAAGGATGTGCATCTAAAGCGTTTTTATCACCAACGGTAGCTACGCTTTTAATCACCTCAAAGATTTAGCATTCAAATATTCACCAGACTATAACGTTACACTGCCACAAACAGAGTGAAGATCAGTTCAAACAAGACTTCTTGCTGCTAATACTTAGCTAGATTATGCATTTTTTTACGCTACATATGACACTACTTCTGTTTGTATCTGCAATGACACCAGCTGTGTCAGTGTCTACGATGACACTATTTGGTTCTGCTTAGTGCTCAGTCTGAGACTAGAAGTTCTTGCAAAAACAGATAAATCACTTTTAGCACTTTAATATTGCGACATGTTTTAACATTTGCACTGGGCCACCTCATTGCAAGCAGCTCTCTTTTTACACAAAAAAAAAAAAAAAAAAAAAGAGGGAGTGCTGCTTCACCAACTGAAATCTGGGCTACCGCTCTGAATACATACCTCACTTCCTCTTCCAGCTGCAAGAGGCGCTCTTTTAGTGACTGGATCTGTGTGTCCCTCTGGCGAACCGTATCGATGAGATAACTGTATGGCTGCTGAGCCTGCTGAAGAAGCTGATTGGCTGCTTGCAGCTGAAACAGACAAAATACAGGATTAAAAGTTAGAGAGAAAGAGAGAGAGGGGGGGAGGAGAGGGAGAGAGAGAGAGAGAGAAAGAAATAATGATCCAATCAGCCAATCATGTGGCAGCAACCTTCAGATTTTCAGAAGGGAAAAAAATGTGATCTCAGTGATTTTGACCGTGGGATGGTTGTTGGTGTCAGATGGGCGGATTTATTTCAGAAACTGCAGATCTCCTGGGATTTTCACCCACAACAGTCTCTAGAGTTTACACAGAATGGTGTGAAAAACAAAAACACATCCAGTGAGTGGAAGACCTGCAAGCAGAAACGCCTTGTCGATGAGAGAGTTCAGAGGAGAATGACCAGATTGGGTTGAGCTGACAGGAAGGATACGATAACTTAAATAGCCACTCTTTACAACCGTGGTGAGCAGAAAAGCATCTCAGAATGCACAATACACTGACACATGAAGCAGATGGGCTACAACAGCAAAAAAAAAAAAACAACAACAAAAACTGGACAGGTTACTAAAAATACTAAGTTTGAATGGTACGTTAAGTGATTCATGGTAGTTATTGGTAACATAGTAAAAATGTAATACACACTTCATGCAAGATAATTTATGTAAGTGGCACAAAGTCAAACCCAATTTAACCTATTTATCTTATCACAACTTACTCATAACATTTGATGAGTACAGCTACTTAATTGCCTCCTTTATCAAGCTATATGCTTAAACCCTGAGAGACAAACAGTGTTAGAAAACCATACTTGGATGCCTCTGATGGTGGGGGTTCAATCAGCTTGAGTGACAAAGTGAGCCTTTCAGTTAGGGAATGAACAACAAAGAAGCATTTTTAATAACAGGCCACAGCTGAAAGGGCAGTCTGACGGTGGCCACCCTTCTTATCGCCGTTGGTCACTGGCTCCTCCCATCACCCAGAGACTAATCTAAGAGAGGGCACCTGATTTGCTGAGATCTCACGACAGTGTAAAAGACACAAGAGCGATCACATGTGATAAAACGTGAGGAGTGCAAACACAACACTTCGAGCATGTCTGAAGTACTCCTTCTCTTTAGGCACGCCAGTCCTCACGTGTCAAGTCTGAGGAGATGAGCAGACAGCCAAGTCTTTCACTGGCGGCCTTAAAAGAAGTAATTAGCTATTTGTCCCTGCGAGCTATTCACAGTATATTATACTGCGTATCAACAAGCGATCTCACGATCGGCGCCTTCGTGTTGAGAATGTCCGAATATCTGAAAGGACACCGCCAAATACCCCGACTACAATCTATAATTAAGTTTTAAGCATATTAGGAAAAGAACAATGTCTACCTGGTTTAGTAACTGGAATTATCCTTTAATACGGGGAACTGTGTGAACCCAGAGTATCACGCACCGCTGTAGGACAGAGAGGAACAAGTGCAGACTTGTGTCAGTACCTGGTCCAAGTTTGACTCTGGGCGACTCCTCAACAGGGCATGAAGCCACAAGGAAGAATGAATGTCAGTGATACCATGGATCAAAGCGCTTCAGATTCCTCAACAAGTATCGGCGATGGAGTTTCTTTACTGCTTATGGGAACAAATCAAGTGCTTGAAGCAGCACAGGACTCTCTCAGTTGTGTGAGCTGGCTCTGTTGGTGCATTCGTGCAGAATTTCCACCGCAAACACTTAGGTCACTGCTCTAAAGAATACACCTGATCCTGATCCGGAATCCGCTTTAATAAAACGCCATATCGTGTGACTATTCTCAGTGTGAGTTAAGTTTAAATTTCAGTGTTTACACTTCACTGTACGTCTTGCAACATTTCCTCAAGTGTAAGGAGCTGAAAGTGATGAAAGAAAGGGATGAAATAAAGAAATAAAGATAGAGATGCAGCAAGGAAGGCACGAAAAAGGTAAGAAAGGGCAGGATGGACGGAGATGGTTAATGCGAAGGACTAGAAGAACGAGAAAGGAGGTTAAACACACTACGTGACCAAGCCTGTGATTGGTCATTACAGATTAGCGTGTCCAAGCCAATTCATTAGCAATTATCACATAGGCTTCACAAGCACGCTAAACTCGTCATCACAGACTTCTATTTATTTAATGGTCTTACGCATCACCTGCGTCTTTTCGTCTCTTTTCCTTGTGAAACTTTAGAACAAAATAAGCAGTTCCTCTTCTTCCTCCGCTTTCTGTAATTCCAACAACTTTATATAATTCCTGCTCGTTCTACTCTTCAACTGTTGTGAAATTTTAACAGCGCCACCTGCAGTACCAGAGCACCGGTACACGGCCAATACAAAGCTGCAGAGAGCATGCGAGCTTGTAAGCTTGTGAAGTTGCTTTTGTCTTCGCGTGACACTCGCAGCTGTTGTCGTCACGTCAGGTATCCTGAGGTCTTTCGGAGAACAAGGTGTAAAAAGTAGGAGAGAACAATACAGCGGTTGTTGCTTTACAAGCACTAAATTACTCTCCCTGCCTACACATCATTTAATAAATCATACTTTATTCAGAAGAGGGACACACCATATTCTGCAACTTGATCTTAAATCAAAATGTTTACTCAGTGCTCTGTACTGATCTAATTAAGAAAATCCTGAACGGCGCGTTTGAAACCCAGCGCACAAACGCAGTAAGCTCGCTGGAAACGTACTGCAACATCTGTGACTCATTCCCAAGTTTCAAGAGCCTCAGTAAACTCTGGGGAGTTTCTGCATGAATTTAGCAAGCGGAGGCGTTTGCACTGTTTGTCCGTGTGCCCTGGGACAACAGCAGAATGAAAGAGAAGCCATGAAGACTGAAACTGAAGTCTGAAATGAGTCAGTTAGTGGAAATCTGCCCAAATCTGCTGACCACTTTGCGATAACTTAAAAAGTTATAAATTAGATCGCAACACGCCTGACTGCACCTCGATGATCCGGACAGCTTTTAATATTGGCAATTTGCCCTTTTTGTTCAACAAGACTGAACAACATGATGAAGGATAAGAACGTCAGCAGTCAGTGAAACGTGATGATGTGTAAATATTGGGACATTCTTTGCCACTGTAGATCAGAAACATGATTCCACCACTTGTGAATGACCAAAAGAAAAGAAATGAATGACTCTTCAGGTTAAACCTGGAGTGATGTATGTGAGATTAGAAAAACACCCACTTCCTGAGCTCTGGGTGAGATCCCCCCCCCCCCCAACCACCACCACAAAGTACTTGAGGTTCTGACGCCGTAAAACCATTGCTGTGCTTTTTCCATTGACCATCTTTCCTCCAGTTGGATGGCTTTTGGCACTGACAGGAACTAACCGTATCAGAAACTATACAGATAAAAAAAAAAAAGAATAAAATAGTGCTATGCTTGTACTGTCATGGTGTTGCTCTCTCTCGCCTGTCAATCACTGCGACGCTAGCCAATCGGAACTAGATTTCCTCAACTCCTAGTACAGCAAGTGACATCAATTCAACATGGCGCACAGCCTCTTACCTTTAAATATACAAGTATTAGTTTTAGAGCAATCTACATATGGACACATTGTAATAACTCTTACTACACAGTTCACTGTTTGAGAAGGTAAATATACATCACTCGTCACATTTAGCTGACAAAATGATTTCATTCATGAGTTCTGACTTCCCACTTCTGAGGTAATTCGATTGCAGCATTAGTTCTTAGGTAGATAGGTGATGGAGGGTCACATGACTTTTTTTCAGGTTTTATTTCCTCTGTACTCTACTGTGCAGTCACATGCTGTAGTAAGGATGAGGTTTTATCCTGCCTTGCATTGTGTGCATAGAACCTGTCAATCACTGCGACGCTAGCCAATCTTAGGTGAAGAGGGCAGATAGCACTTTCCTCTGAGTGATTTGGTCAAATTACAGAGAAAATGTTTGTTTGTTTTTTCCGCTCAACCTGTGCAAAACTTTAATTTCTTCCAAATAAAAAAAAAAAAGTGTATCTTTACAATGCTATTTTCATTCTGTACTCTTCTCGAAATTTCTCAATTTTCAAACTTTTTCATCAGATAAATTAGTCAGAGCTGATACAAGTTGGTATCTGAACAGCCAATCATATACTGAGAATAGTGTCGATTTCTGTGATCATAAAATCTCGCTTATGCTCATCCCAGAATACTTACTCACAATTCACTGTTTGTTTTACTCTTCTATACAATCCTACTATCCGGCGTCCGCCAGAAGAGGACGGGTTTCAGGGTTTTCGAGCGGTTTTCATTGTCACCGTCTCCTCCAGCTTGTTCATTAAGGATCTAAAACTACATCCGGATTTCTGTTCATAAACGCGCTACGCAAATAAAACAAAATCGAACTGAACTACTGTCTCTGTGGCTGCTCTAGCCGTTGTAGGAAAATTGCAGGAAAATGAACTAAAACTAAAAAGGTTCGCTGTATTTCGTGCACTGATAATAAACCACTCCTGAGACAGAGTTTTAAAAATAAATAAATAAATACATAAATTTGCTTATATTTGTGGTTGGGCGTGAAGATGAATTCTGGTGTTTGGGGCTTATGTTGTCATCCCCGCACATTGATGTATGACTACGAGAGCGAGTGTTTGTGTGTTTGAGAATGGGTTTGAGAGTGTGATACCTCTTCTGAGATCTGCCCTGCATGGGCAGTGCTTCTCTCCAGGTCTCTCCTTAGCAGAGTATTTTGCTTCTCTAACTGCAGAACCCTTCTTGCCAGATGAACACTGCAAACACACACAAGCATCAATCGCGTTTAACAACAGCTTAGCGATCTGTAGAGACACTTGACCTTCTCCACTCTCACCTCTGCTTCAGCCTCCTCTTGGCCGTGGTCGGCACGTTCGCTCCATAACCGTACGAAAACAGCACCCTCTCGGCGTCGTCCTCATTTTCCACTATAAAACACAGAACGTGTTTTATAAAAACGGAACGTGTGCAACTTAACGTGTTTGGATGCCTCTCAGACCACCCAGCATCGGGAGCAAAGGGGAGAGGCTAACTATGCTCATAAACTATTATCTCTCCTGCTTAGAACGTACAGAAGTTTTCAAAACAAAGCAGAGCCAAAGTGATTTAATGAACTCTGGAATAAATGGCGTTGAAAGCAAAAGGTCATGAAAGCAAGATGTGTAAAGTCATTAGTGAAGTCGTACAATTCAGTGCGGAAGGCAGAAATAACTAGAGGGGAAAGAAAAAAAAAAAAAAAACAGTTAAAGGAGTACTCCGGTGTTTTTTCAACATAATCTCTATCCAACATATCTGTAGGGTACACGTACGATTAGCGTGAACAATAAATAAAACCCACAAGTTACTCCGGACTCAGAAAAAAACAGAAATCCTGTGTACTCAAAACTCTACGGGATGTCTAAGGGCAGCTTCTGATCTCATGAATTCTTCGACCAAAGAGCCATAAATGACCCTTTAAATCTGTATAATTCATCCATCTGTACTTGAGTGACAGCCGTGCAGTTTGATCGCACAAAGATACCAAAAAAACACTTTTTTTAAGAAACCAGAAACGTTTTTGAGGAACTTGGATAAAACCACATAAGAACAGTTTTGTTAGACTTTCTCTCATGTGCATCTCATCCTTTAGAGTGTAAGGGTTTGAAACATTTAACACATTAACATAACCCATTTTTGAGAAGTTTATTCATAAAATTGAACAACTGCCCTCAGAGTTCTATTATAAACGATTGTAGAGCAAACTGCTTTTTGCTTTTACTTTCTCAGTACAGGGAAACCTGGTAAAATTCTTGTCAGTCATAATCCCACAGACACTAAAGCACTTAAAAAAAACAAAACGAAACCAAAAAAAAAAAAAAAACCCTATTCTTCGTGTTCATCCTTGTTACTCAGTCGTTAAAACACAAAACAGTTTAACAAGTTGGTTTTCAGACCTGCTTTTCTCTTTCTAGTCAGAGCAGCAGACATTAATCTGTAACTGCTAACTGCATTTTTAAAATCAGGCCGGCCATTCAGATTTAAATCATAACACGGGATGAGTTTGAAATGAGTCATACGTGTGTTCTGCTTCCAATTACACTGTTATTATTTGCTTTTCAAATTAATGTTAAATGCTTCCCTTTAGACAACGTGAACTTGTATATACTTCCTCTTAAGTGGCCACAGCAACAATTGGCTGTTTTACTCGAACAGACAATAACAAAATGTGCGCTTTTTGCACATCACGCCAGGCTGTTTACTGCCCACTCCCACGTTTGATGGACAGCTAAGATCTTTCTACTGTTCTGAAACACTAGGAAAGCTCGGGGTTTTCTCAGAAGCAGTTCTAATGAAGCATACATCATGCTCAAAGGAAAACACCCCGAAAACCCATTAATATTAAAATATTTGCTGGTTGGTGCTATAATTTTCCTTATTCCTGTTAGGCTAGTTATTGATCTATGGGATGACGAGTGCGATCAGATTACCGATGGTGTGAGCATGAAAGCTTTGGAAGCTGATCTGATGGAGATTAGGAGGTGCGAGAGCTAGACAGACTGAAGCACTAAAGCGCCGTCGCATCTCTCTCTCTTAAGGTAGCGATGAACCTGAGGACTCGGTCCTACTGGCATCACTACAAGCAGGTAGTCGAATGGCATTGTGGGTAATGTAGGAAACTTCTAGCATTTAGACTTAAAAAAAAAAAAAAAAAAATCAACTCCGAATTTCATTAAAAAAAACAAAAAAACAAAACTTGGACGCTTCCTTTAAGCCTACAGGACAGAAAATTGGAAAGCGGGTTCCTGGATCAGCTGATAAATTGGCCTCACTCTCTGCTGCCTGCATGGTGATGTCATCCAGCTCCTTCTCCAGCTTCTCGTAGGTCTCCAGCCTCACCTGCTGCTCGGCATTCTGGGATTGCAGCTCTGTGATGCGTTTCTCTGATGAAGACTGAAGCGCGTAGAACTCCTTGGTTAGAACCTGAAAGAGAAAGACGTTGATGGCGACGGTTCTGCAGTGGGAGCTTTTACGGCTGAATTCAGCTAAAGGTCGTAACGCTGTAATTTCTGACCTCTGACTAGGAAAGACCAAAGAAAACGCCCCACCAATTCGGAATTGCTACTCAGGAACTAGATTTCCTCAACTCCTAGTACAGCAAGTGACATCAATTCAACATGGCGCACAGCCTCTTACCTTTAAATATACAAGTATTAGTTTTAGAGCAATCTACATATGGACACATTGTAATAACTCTTACTACACAGTTCACTGTTTGAGAAGGTAAATATACATCACTCGTCACATTTAGCTGACAAAATGATTTCATTCATGAGTTCTGACTTCCCACTTCTGAGGTAATTCGATTGCAGCATTAGTTCTTAGGTAGATAGGTGATGGAGGGTCACATGACTTTTTTTCAGGTTTTATTTCCTCTGTACTCTACTGTGCAGTCACATGCTGTAGTAAGGATGAGGTTTTATCCTGCCTTGCATTGTGTGCATAGAAAAAAAACAAAAAACGAAAAAAAAAAAGACGACACAGTTTTCATTTGGAGTTATGAAACAAAGGAACACACACACACACACACACGACACTGAAATTGCCAAGCTGATGACAAGGCAGCGTAAGGTGATGACAGGACACCTGCCTCCAGTTTCTTCTGCTGTTTCTCACACTCTATCTGGCACAGGCTGAGGTTCCGGGCCGTCTCCTCCTGCACGATCTGAGCGCGCTCGGCTTCGAAAGCCTTCAGCTTCATCTGGTTCTGCAGCTCTGACGCGCGGCTGTCGGAGTTCAGCTGCAGCTGCCTGAACCTGCACTCGTGCAAAGACAAAAAACACACATATTTCAAATTAGTGGTATTTATGCCTATAATACACACAGGCAGATCTGTTTACACTTCTTTGAAGGTGTCATTTACTTTTTCGCTTCCTCACTGCAACACACACCCATACACGCATTCACCCATAACCCCCACCCAAGCACGATGCCTGGGAACGCTTATGCACAAGCGGTGTAACAAAGAAAAAGGCAGCGGCTCACGCGCTTGGTATGTGGAAGCCGAAATTTGCATTAAAGACAGGACTTCAAAAACAGCTATGAGGAAGTGCTGGCATCCAGCTCTATTATGAAGCACTAAATATTGGTTGATATGGCAGCTCGGGTTAAATACAGCTCTGAAAGACAGGTGATGCACTTTTAATGCTACAAACCCGATCCACTGTGAAAGAGGGAAAAAAAACAAAAACATTTTGGCTTTGAACTTTTTGTACGTTTTCCTGTTCTAATTCGTCTTGAAGCTCGTGGATCGAGGAGAAATATGCCATAACCTACTTTATGCAAATACCGTAGCCTGTTAGGTAATGGCACAGGTGGTACACGAGCATATCTGTTCACACCTTTTTGAGTGTGTCATTTCCATTTTCTTCCTCTCTCGCACACTCATCCGCACAGACGCCCGACACAATGACTGAGCACTCTGACACACTGTAATGATGGCACGTTTTTTTTTTTCCCCCTCTGCAAAGAAACATCCACATCTCAACAAATCCTGGCACGTTCGCTCGACCGCTTAAACTTGGCAGGTCACGATAAACTTTTCATTTGCGTTTTCCTCTGATCATGGCGGTTGAGATGATTACTACTATAATGGCATAATGATTATTTTTTATTATCCTATTAACACAGTATCAAGGCAACTTGCAGAAAGTAACTGTATAAAAACAGATTTCTTGCACACACACACACACACAAAAATAAATAAATAAATAAATTTAAAAAAAAAAAAGACGAAGCAGAATCACTTTTACCTCGTCATGTGATGCACGTCAAGCTCCAAAGAGCCTGCATTTCACACCACATGACTTTCCAAATCTCACTGCTGACACGACATGACTTTTATCACTTGCGATCTGCTGTTTTGTTAACTTAGGAGTGTGTACACTACATGAGTGATTGCAGACTTGGCTCACACACACCACACCATCTTTCAGCTGAGGATCCCAAGCGAAGCACACCTGAGCCCCAAGTCACTCTTTTGCTCGAAAATAACGCAAAAGTTGTCCATCGTGTGACTTTGTCATAACCAACTGTCTGTGTTGGTGGTTTTGCACCATTTTGTCTGAAAAGATTTGTGGAGGAAGGAATGTTGCCATGAGTCATGTTTTGGAAGTTCCACAACCATTTGGACTTGACAAATTATTCATCACAAAAGCAACATGACATTTTGTCGCCCTCGCACACAAAGAGATGAATGATAAACTGGGTTCTGGGATCTGCTGCGCATGACAGCAGATGAATTAGATTGGACTCTCGTTGGCTGCTGCTCATCACTAGCACTTACTACTTGTCATAGAGGTGCTTCTGTGACAACTCGCAGACTGAGGAAAAACCAAGCCGCTGAACCTCTACAAGAGCGGTCGCCACGGGGTGTGCAGAGATTTGACGCAGAGTGGGATGTGTATCCAAAAGTATACTATTTGAACAAGCTCAGGTGCTAACTAGCAAGAAACTAGTCTCAGTCTCAGATGCTCAGTTCGTATCTTTTGTGCATGTTTCTGCCCTCAAGCTTCAAAATCGGAGCTGCAATCTGATTGGCTCCCTACACCAACAGTTTCTCGGAGCGAGATATATTCACTGATAAGAAAAACATTCACAGAAATCCATGTTTAGAATTTACCAGAATTGGAAAGGAGTGGTGGAAAGGAGTATGGAGAAATGCTTTACGCGTTCATAGTACTTCAATCTGGTGTTTTTTTGCCGTAGTGAGAGAAAGCAGTCAGTCAGATTCATTAGAATTAGTCAGATTTAAGTTTCTTAAAGTCCCTAATGAGTAAACATGGATTTCAGATGAAGGTCTGTAACAGGCCTCTTAGTAGAAAGTAGACGGATACTGGTCACGCTCATTCGTGAAACGTACTAACCATTTATTAACGGTCCGTGTGACTTGCAAATAACCGACTCCGCAGATTGGACAGGATGATTAATGGTGACAAAAAAATTAAAAAAAAAACAAAACAACAAAAACATCTGCACTGCTGGTCATTTTACTAGTATTATAAGATTCTACCTGCCATTCATTCTTATCCCGCATAGAACCCGCATGCTAAGTATTCATACATTTATAAGAATACCCACTCTCAGGCAATTAGCTCGCTCTCTCGAATCATTACTTAAAATAAGCCTTTGCACTAATCCATTATTTTATTTTATACACACACACACACACACACACACACACACACACACACACACACAGGTTATGGCACCTTACATACACAGCAGGGTGCTTAAGGATTCAGTAGCAGTATGATCATTTTTAACAACACACAGAATGCAGCTCTACCTGTCAGGGCCCGAGAAATTTCCACTCTGCATCTGAAATGGCACGAGGAGATGTTATCAGATGAAAGCACTTTTAATCATGCTAAATTTAGCTAAAGGATTTCAGAATGTCTTACTTTTCCTGAAACCAAACGGTCATCGATCAGTGTTTAAAATGTCATCTCAGGCTTGCACGTCTGCGATCGAAACCTACATCGAAACGTAAATTTACGTCAGAATTTCACAATATCTACTGTGGACGCGCTGTTCAAATAAAATGAAACCGCATGAAACTTTGTGAATGTAAGGATTAGGGTTAGAAATGAAACGCGGCGTGTTACAATCTGAATAAATGTACATGAAATTTACTGCAGCCTAGATAAAGGAACTTCTCTGCAATAAATAATACCAGTTCTTGTGCAACGATAACAAGACATAAACATGTACGTGTTGTAAAGCCTTTAACAGAGATGCCATATAATCGAGTCACAATTGATCATGTAATCCTGACAGCGTGTATACTGCACTTATTTAAAAAAAAAAAAAAAAAAAAAAAGTTACAAGCAAACAGAACTAATTTAATGCAATCGAGTTAATAAAACCAAAATCTAGCCTTAACTTAGCCCGCGAATACCACTGTAATTTGATTGCACAATCTAGAGAATGCTGTCACGGTTAACATCTGATTAAAGGTTCAGCTCTAATCTGATCTTAGCTTTGTTCACTGAATGTCATCCAGCCCTTATCTAACCCTAGATACCCTCTGCCACAGACACAATGAGACGCAATCAGACAAAGACACAATGAGATGGACGTTTTTTTTTTCTGCCTAATATCAATTGTCTCCTATATAATAAGTAAGAGACAATGTATGAAGTCTGCTCATTAATGCAATTATCCTGTCAGCCAATCATGTTGCGGCAGCAAAATGCATAAAGGCATGCAGATATCAAACACCAGAATTGGGAAAAATGTGATCTCAGTGACTTGGCATGGCACGACATGGCATGGGCTGATTTGAGTATTTCAGAAACTGCAGATCTCCTGGGATTTTCATGCATAACAATCTCTAGAGTTTACACACAGTGTTGTGGGAAAAAAAAAAAAAACATCCAGTAAAACAGAAGCTCTGTGGCTGGAAACACCTTGTTGATGAGAGAGGTCAGAGGAGAATGGCCAGTCTGGTTTGAGCTGACAGGAAGGCTGACGGTAACTCAAATAACCACTCTTTACAACCGTGCAGAGCAGAAAAGCAGCTCAGAACACACAAACACCGTGAACCTTGAGGTTCTGTCGGCCAAAAACAAATATCTAAGGCTACAGTGGGCACTGAAACTGGACAGATTGGAAGAAGTCACTGAGATCACATCCCCCCCCCCCCCCATTCTGATGCTTTGTATGAACATTAACTGGAGCTCTTGATCTGCATGATTTTATGCATTGCACTGCTGCTGCAACATGACTGGCTGATTTGATAACTGTATGAATAACCAGGGGTACAGGTGTTCTTATTAAAGTGTCTGGTGAATATGTGAGTATTCATTGCACTAGGCTCATTTTAGAGACATGCGTATAAATCCTAACATACATTTCGATCGTTCGCGCAGTACGGACAATGAACACACTGAATACTTCCTAGCCACTCAGTCAGCCACTGACATTTTTGTTTGTCTTAGAAACCTTTCGTACATTTCACAACAATGAGTCAGAGTGACCGTTACACAACTCGACACAATGCAACCTACGATTCACTTTTTCCCCTCTTTTCCCTTGTCAAAACAGAGTGAGAGTGGCACGACCAGTCGGCCGCAAAGGGAGCCCTGAGTCGTTTATGGGGTGGAGGGCAACAGCGGGAAAGGAGCATGTGTCACTTGCCCCCTCCTCTCCGCCCAGCTCCTGGGTGAATGCGAGCGATCCGTTCCCCGGGGCCAGAAAAACGCGGGCTATGCCCAACAACTGTGCACCGAGGAGCTGCTGGAATGCCAGGCATGCGTCTGGAGTGCAGTGACACACTGCGAGCCTGTGACATGGGCAAATAAGGGCTCGACACTGCTGAAGAACGGGGGAGGATCGGGGGTAAACACGTGTGCACACACTCCCCCTACCGGAAATGACAAAACGGTAGAAGCCTCTGGGGTTGAGTGTTGAAAGATGTATCCCTTTACACCGTTTACACCTGCTGCTTTGGCACCAAATAAATTTTATTCTTTTTTTTTTTTTTTAATAAAAAAAGGGTGCAAAAGGCTGTGGAAAGTTACAGCTGCCAGACAAGGAAGTCATACATCACATGTTATTTAGGAACAATCTATGTGCTTTCGTATTGTTTTGGTGAGGTACTTGCAATGTTTAAAAAAAAAAAAATATATATATATATATATATATATATATATATATATATATATATATATCTGAGCATTTTGTGATGCCAGTAAAACCATAACATTTTAGAGAACTAGCATGTCATTGAACTCCTGCAGAACTTGCTGTATGAATTAGTCAATCAAGGTGACGCGTTCGTTAACTTTCTACTTGAAGTAATTATCTCGTGATGCATGACTGTCTTTAAGAAATTAGTAAAAATTCCCCAGAGTATTTATATATTCTTCCAATCATTACATCTGAATGAACTTGCTGTATTGGGTTAAACAGGCAAGGAGAGTCGGTCCTAGATCGGAACCCTGAGGTACCACATACTTTTGAAGTTAAGTAGAAATTGTGTTCTGCAAAGCTGCTTAACTGAACTGCTATCCGGTTACTTTAATCGCCATGCTTTAAATGTCAGGTTGACGGAACTAATGAAATCTGGAGGATAATTATGGAAAATTAGGAAAAAGAAACAGCAAGTAAAAATTTTAATACTATGGCCTGTCCATATTACATACTGGATTGATAGACAAAGACAAAGACGACCAAAAAAAAAAAAAAAAAAAAAAAGTGTTTGGGCCACAAGAACAGCTTCACTGCACCTTGGCATGGATTCTACACATCTCTGGACGTGCACGGAACGAATAGAGCGCCAGATTTCCAAAAGATATTCCTCAACTGGTGTTTTCATGATGGCGGTTCTCAAGCATTGTCCAAAACTCTCCCATAGGTGTCCAATGAGGCTCAGATCTGGTAAATATTGTGCCCTATGGATGGGGGTGGAGTTATCCTAGACCACGCCCACTGACATAGAAATGTTTCATCATAGGATAAAGGTGATCGGTCAGAAAAACGTAGTATTGCCTTGCAGTGACGATCCTCTCTAAAGAGACAAGCGCACTCAAATCATGCCAGTAAAATAAATAAATGCCCCGTCCTCACCAGTTTTTCCCTTGAAGTTGTCATCATTCTGCAGTATTTATAACTGACTAGTTTTTAATATTTATATTTCTCTTTCCGTTTTTGGCTAGGTTTAATTGGGAACAGTTACAATTTCAGGTCATAAGGACCGTACAATGCAAATAAAAATTAGATGATAACTACCTTCATGCAACACCTGGGCCAATATTAGAATTATTCACTTTAACTGTAGCAGCTAACGCTATAGTACCATCCCTCTGTCAAATTGTTAGCATCAGTTTGACACAGACGCACCTACTGACTCATCTCAGTTCAGTTTCTACTTGATAAACCGTTAAAGCATGTAGAACTAGCCAGTGAAGTCACCAAATGTACAGAACAATTTGCCATCCACCCTCTTCCTCCTCCTCCTCCTCCCAAAACTCGGTCAAGTTCAGACACAGAACCATGACGCACTAATTCAGAGATCCATACAAATACAATAGAAAGTTAAATTGTCATTCAACGTCTGAAACACTGCAAACTGTGGCAAAGGTTATTTGGTAAAAACCAAAACCGCAGTCTGTTCACATAGTACTATTTTGGGAGCAAGATACAGGTAGAAAGTTTAGAAGGTACACCAATCTAGGTACATACTAAACAATCGACTTAGTGTGTATTGATGCTCCAGATACACCAAGAAAAACTAAGATAGGCTGGTACATGGTAACCAAAGAAAGGATTGCGTGCTGTGTATCAATTGGGTGTACGGGCTTAAGACAAACTGCCCCAAGAATTGGTGGAGTTTTTAAAAAAAAAAAAAAAAAAAAAAAAAAAAAAAAAAAGGGGGGGGGAAAAAAAAAAATTTTGAAAATAAAAAAAATTTTTTTAAAAAAAAAGTTGAAAAAAACAAAAAAAAAACCCTGGAAAAAAAAAAAAAAAAAAAAAAAAAAAAAAAAGTGAGAACCA
>CM075028.1:13485291-13507502 GCA_037576675.1 Pangasius sanitwongsei
AAAAAAAAAAAAAAAAAAAAAAAAAAAAAAAAAAAAAAAAAAAAAAAAAAAAAAATAAAAAAAAAAAAAAAAAAATATTTTTTTTTTTTTTAAAAAAAAAAAAAAAAAAAAAAAAAAAAAAAAAGGGGGGGGGAAAAAAGAAAATTGTGACATGACTAATAATGTTGTGTCAAATGCTGGTGACACACTCGCTCTAAAAAGCCTGGAAAAAAAAAAAAAAAAAAAAAAAAAAACGTGAGAAGCGTCAGTGTCTGTCTCTCCTTTAAAGAATACCGCTGTCAAAGATAATTATAGGTATTCGTGTCCAAAAGACAGGTCTTTCTTGCTTGGCATTTCGGTTTGTCGCTCACCAGACAACACAACAAAGTAGTAAAAGTAAAACTTGTGTTAGTAAGGGAACAGCACGTATGGAGTGTGTTTCTTGCTCTTGTTTTAGTCTCCGTGACCTCGACCGAACTCTAATTACCAAACTCAGAATGCAATTATACCATTAAAATGTACCGTACCGCATGTGATGTCATCAGCACAGCGAAATGCCTTGAAGGAGTTAGTGTTGGAGGAAAAGATACAGAGTTCCCACTGTGTTAGATTCCATATAGCCACACTCATTGGCTAATTTATTATGTAATCCAGCCATATATATATATATATATATATATCAATTCGCACATATCCAAATAACGACTGTATGCCATCTGCTGCTATATACAAAGTGTTTAAACTTGTCAGTATCACTTCGGAGTTGACAATGGCGTCCAGAGCCTACAGTCAGGATTTGAATACATACAAAGTGTCTTATTTAGAGTGCACTCAGAGTTAATACTAAAGAACTTTCTCTACCAGCTCCGTCCATCCAGAACACCGACATGGGTGTGTGAGGAACAAAGTAATTATGAAAAATGTGTTGTCTCGAAGGCAAATATTGGCGTGTTATTGCTGCCTGCTTCCACGCCGTACACGACGCTGGTGCATGACAAAATGTGCCGTCGCTGTTTCGTGCTAAACATTCCTGCTGAGAATAGTGAACGGGATCAGAAAGGGAAGTCATTCAGACTTTTCAATAGGCACCGTCATGTCTGCAAAGAGGTGACACGTTGAAAGATTGCAACAAGGTTACAACGGCAGCCTAATCCATTTGCACGAAAAGCTCCTGTTTACAGCTAGACCTTAAAAGGCGTAGTGTAGAGTTATCCAGAACACTACTGAAATCCCACAATGCACTGCAATAGGTACCTGGCCAAATGAGGCAGCCTAGAGCAGTGGTTCTCAAAATAGCTGGGATCTGTGATTAAAAAAACATTTTTTTTTATTAAGGGTCAGTGTATTTTACAACATTACAAATCAGAAATGCGTGCACACCACGGTGACTTAGAAAAGAAGAAAAATGTGTCTCCCTTTTCCAATGCCCAAATGTTTCTGGGCTATTTTCTGGTCTTTTTGTGTGTTTTTTTTTTTTTTTTAAGATTTTAAGTAGTTAAGCTGTATATTTTGCTGAGACTTGGCAACCCTGCTCATAAAGCACACTGCAGTAGGGAATACGGTGGCATTTTGGACGCAAGACTTTAAGGATTGATTTTAAAGGATATCGGCTTTTTCATACCAATTAGAACAAAGTAATATTTAAAAAAAAAAAAAAAAAAAAAAAAAAAAAAAAAAAGAATTAAAGTACTTAGCAAGAAAAAGGAGGGGAAATGAAACACTGGTACAAAAATTGGTCCAATCAGCACTGATACAGTGTCCTGATGTCAATATATCACTATATCGATACTATATCATCCAGCCCTCATATCCAAGTGACCGCCTGTACTAAAATCACAGAGTGTACCTTTACTCTCAGTATACAATTCCCAAATTTGGAATAGTTCTTCTAATAAGGATCACCCTGCCCTAGATTAACGTGATTTATGTGCAGCGGAAACGTCTTCAATCTATAATTTACGTATTTATATGCCATGACAGTCTTACTTGTGAAACCTGCCACCCTGTGAATTTACATATTAGGCCTTGAATGTTTCCACAGAAACATCGTCACGTGTGTTAAGATGGGGCTGAGTGACAGATGTGGCTGCTTTCACATCAGCATCGGAGAAAGCGTGGCTCTGTCAAGACTTTCTCTTCAAGCAGTGAACATATTTGGCTTGTACAGCTCTCTGTGCATGATTTATACATTACACGTGTAGCAGCTTGGCAAAAGCATTCACTTTCCTGTACTAGAAATGTGTCAAGTTATAGAACTTTAAAGGCAGTTTCCTGCCTTTTCACTTTTGGGCATAACCAGATTTAAAAAAAAAAAAAAAAAAACGCAGGAGAGTTGCAGACATTTTGACAGCCGGTTTCTGATTACAATCTGAACTGATTGCGCTTATGTCTGTTTCGCTAGGACACATGATCAGATTGCGGCAAGTGAAAAGAAATCACACTTAGCTAGCAAGGTTTGTCTCCTTATTTAACTTGATCTTTGCAGGATTTCAGCCACAGTGGCATCAGATGGGTTTTCCCAGACCGCCGCAGAAATCTTTTTAAATACGCTTTTTTTTTTTTTTTTTTTTTTTGTTGAACGTTATTAAATAAACAGCTCTGGGTGTCTACTGAAGAGCTTCAACTGCATAAATTCATCCCAGGCACACCTACACAGCACTGTACTGATTGGGCAGTTTGGTTTCTAACTGATTAACCCTTAAAGCTTGTTGAACTGGCCTGAGAAGTCACCAAACCTATGTGAGCTGAGTAATTTAACATCCTCCCTCCTTCTCCCAAAACTCCATCAAGTACAGACACAGAACAATGACGCATGAATCGATCCAAATCCATACAAACAGGACGTGAACTAGATGTCTGACTCATACAGCGCTAAACAGAAACGAAAATGTACGAACATTATCAATAGTATTTTGATAGACATATTCCACATTTCTGAAAAAAAAAAAAAAAAAAAAAAAGGCTTGCATGAGTTTAGGACAAATAAAGCAAATCAGGCAGCTTTCGAGATGTGTCGCCTGAGATATGGTAGCAAAAGGAATGTTATTAGATCAACACTAGGATTATGCGCTGTGCATTGTAGGCGCGAGGGCTTAAAATGGAGCAGCTGAATCAACTATGTGCTAATAAAACAACAACAAGAACAGAATTATCATGTCAACGCTGGTAACGCGTTCACGCTAAACCCTGAGAAAACACAGAAAGTATTTTTAAAAAAAAAAAGAAAAAAAAAAAAAGAACTGATTCACTTTTCTATAGAACCCCTGAAGCTAAAATACCATCCGGCACTAAAATATGCCTCACGTTTCCTGAGAAAAAAAACCAGTCACTTGCACTCAGGTTGGAGTTTGTGACAGTAAGAGTTTGAGAAAAGGAAGAGCACAGGCATGGACACTCACTGCTCTAGGAGCCGATCGTATTTGGCCTGGGCATCTCTCTCGGCCCCGGCGGCTCGCTCTTTCTCGAGGACGGCGTTATCCCGTGTCTCACGGAGGTTTCTGTGGAAGAAAAAAATAAATAAATAAATAAAATCAGAGACACACTGGAACAGGCAGGCACAACGTCAGATCAAAACGTATCATCACACGGAAAGGGGAACTCTGATTTAAATTTTATTTAAAAAAAAAAAAAAAAATGAATTCTTCGCTTTCTTATTTATATATATATATATAAGCATGGATGGATGGTTGGATGGATGGATGAAGAATTTTAAATATACACCGAACTCGTGACTGTCAACAAATCAGCCCCTTTTTATCGATTTTAAAAATGATTAAAATTGCAATAAAACTATTTTGTTCTTAAATCTGAATACTGAGAGCGATAGCCATCCTTTGAGCTGTCCCGGGTTCCGCATACACAATAGCCTACACAATAATCTTAGTCAAGTCACCTGACAGTCATGACTAATTCCTAGGGAAGGACGATGTGCCAAAAAGATTCTAATCAAAAAGTCTTTTTTTTTTTTTTCTGTTTTGCATTTTATAATATTCAAATGTAGTTTCGCTGCGCGTCAGCACAACCAGTGGAGCCACGTTACGAAATATATGTTTAGAGATTTTAATCTGATCTTTACAGCCATAAAAAGAAGGAAATCAAACAATTAGCATGGTGACACTTCACTACTCAAATTACTCAGAACAGTGCATCTCGGTTTTTAAAATGTCACACCGTTCAGTTTGTCTACACTCACTACACTGAAAGGACAAATTCAGCCCTGAATTAGAGATTCTGGTGCTAATTTCTTGGCTGGCGCTGTATTTTTGTTGTTCCCGTGAGACGTGTGCGGTGGCGGGCCGACAGAAGGACCCTGTTATTACTAGCGCGGTTACAGTGTGGTGCGACAGTCGTTACGGTTTTTTTTCCCAATTATCTCAAACAAGAGTTTCGACAGGTTTTTCTGTTAGAGAGCGAAAGAACAGGAGCTTCCTTTCTCACTCACCGTTTTCCAGCAACATTTAACGTCATATTCATTCAAAAAATTCTAACGTACAATTAGAGAGGACATTTGTGCAAACGTTGGACTCCAAACGCTGCAGCTATAAGAAGCTATAAGAAGCAGAGACTCGTCTCGGCTACTCGGTGATCTTCGAGATGACGAGCGCGACAGCACTGACGGCGGCGTTCACGTGAAAGCTGAAGCCTTGGAAGCTGATCTGTTTGAGCAGAGTGTACAGATAAGGAGGTGACAGAGCTGGACAGAATAAAAGACTAAAGCGCTGCTGCATCGGCTCTCTTTAGATTGAGATGATGAGAGGACCAAATCCCAATAGCGCCACTACCAGTAGGCAGTCAAGCGGCATTGTGGGTAAACTAATATATTAGTTAAAGAACTTTATTACTAAATAAATCTTGGACAGCACTGACAACCATATATTTTTGTTCTCTTTCACTAACCCGAGCACTTAAGGGTTAAGAGTCACCAGGGAAGAACTTTAACGAGTTAAAGAGTTGTTTGTTACAGACAGCAAACGACGGTATGATCACAATACGCTGCCATTTAGCTCAATGAGTTCACCATTAAAACTGCAGCGCACCTAGTGGCCGTGTAGAGAACTGCACGTGGAGTTTGCTGGGTTGTTGGTTTGATTTGTGCTCCTGTTACAGAAGCAGAACAGTGCCTTCTAGCTCCACATGCTAAGGGAGAACAGAAAACAACACACTTTCTCCAGAAGCTTTAAAACACCTGATACAACAAGCTATATTTATTAAGACCTGAGTCAAGGTGTGTGCGAGCACAGTAAGCACAAAAAATGTGCGGTCGGACTGAAAATAAACAAAACGTGCAGTTTTGGAGCCACAGGTCAAGAGTCGGGGGGGGGGGGGGGGGCGCACGTGATACGGAGTGTAACTATGATCTCAACACTGCGGTGCTCCTAGGAGTCTGAACACCAGGCGGTTGTGTTTGGACAGAAGCTCACCTGTTCTCTCTCTCGTACAGCTCTTTAGACGTGCGCTGCAGGCTCTCGATCTCCTGGCTGGTCTTCAGTCGGATGTGCTCCAGCTCGTCCCTCAGTTTGTTCTCGTACTCGGTCTTATAGTGATCCCTGGTGGAAAGGCAGATTGTGGCTTTACACAAAAATACATCACAGTGGGTTGATCCAAAAGTGTAAGCGCACCTGAGAAAGTGTCTTTTAGAGCGACTAATTCAAAAGTGGTGTCTAGAGTGAAACTGCCTGGTTTGAATGCTGGAAAGAAAGAAAAAACCTTCCTGATGGCCATTTGTGGCTGTACTCTTTCTTTCTTTCTTTCTTTTTTTTTTGTGAGCAACAATTACAGAAAAAAAAACAGATAAAATGTTAGACAAAGCTACTGTTAGGTTCAAAATGTAGGTTAAAATTCCACCAACTTGAAGCATTTAATGTTTCCACGCAGCCCAAATTTTTTTCCCACTGTTGATCTGCTGCTGCTCAAAAAGTTTAAACACGTCTAATTTTGTAATAAGTTTGATAAGGCTGATAATGCTGTAGCAGCACACTCCAATGCTAAAAATGCATTCAGTTTCATAGGTGTGTTATTGTGATCAGTTTTTCGCATTACTTCTCACCCAAGACCTCTTATTATACAACGACTTGTTTCTTATGATGAATATTCCCATGTATTCCATGTATTTGTTAGGACTTTTCAGACACTTTCAGCATAACACTCAGTACGGTGCAGACCTAGAAGCAACGTATTTGTCGTAAGCCTCCTCCCTGGCCTTCTTGCAGTCCTCCAGCTGCGCCTGCAGCCTCTCCAGCCGATCCTCCTCATGGGCACAGCGCACATTCAGCTCCATGTTCTGCCTGTTCAGATAGTCCTTATCCTTCTGAAGCAGAGTCACAGACTGCTGTAGTGTGGCCACCTGCATGATGGAAAAGACAAGATAAGATTAAGCAAAGACGAAGAAAGTTCTCAGGACCTGCTATGTTCTTGTCTGGTCTGTTTATTACCTCTTTACTGAGATCGTTCCTCTCCTTGGTCAGGGCGGTTTGCGTCAGGTCCATCATCTCCTGCTTCTTCCTCAGCTCCCGGACCTCTGTCTCGTAGCTGTCTCTCTCTCTGAGCCGATCAAATTATTAATTACTTTTGTACTTAGTGTTTACACGCACACTAATAATCCGATTTCGTTAAAAGATTAATCAAGTTGTCATGTCAACAACATGCAATATTTCTCTAATTAAAGCCATTTTGAGGAATTAAAAAAAAAAAATAGATATAGAGACATTAATCTTAGGTTATTTAGTGCACTTATGCCGTTTCCTGTGTATTATTTTTTCCTACACTTTGTGTGTTTGTCTCTGTCTTTGTTTTTGTTTTTAAATAGAGAAAAGAAAAAGTCAAGAAAGAGAAAGAGTCTCTCAGTCTGCTTCTCCAGTCAGCTTTGTTTCCAACCATCCAACGAAGAAAAAGAAACGCACAACATTCGGGATATTATATACATTAAGAAGATAAAACAGTGCTTGGCAGCTTCACCAGCTTCACTACTCAGTTTAAAGACTTATACGTTTTGTGATTTAAAAAAAAAAGTTTCAATGCTACCACCTTGTGCTGATCCATTTTTCATTTTTTGCAAATACACCTCACCGTCACATTTACTTGTGCTCTTTGAACATCTCATTCCGGAGTTATTCCCCCCTTTTCTGCTATAATAAGCTCCACTCTTCTGGGCAGGCTTTCCACTAGATTTTGGAGTGTGAGGATGTGTGTTCATCCATGTCCTCACCGCTTCACTTTGTCATAGTTCTGACGTTTGTAGTCTCCCTCCTGGATGAGCTGCTTGGTGTCGGCCAGTTCCAGCGTGAGCCTTTGGCAGCGGATCTCCAGCTCAGAGCGCGCTCTTCTCTCGTCCTCGTAGCTCTAGGTCGACGCGAAGTAAAAACCGATCAGCGGACAAATCAGTTTAAAGCCCAGAGTGCTGAAAAACACCAAACTATATCTTACATTAGAGGGTGCGTCAAATAATAACCTTAGAAGTTTAAAAATTAGAGAACAGTACATTAATGTTGGAGTTGCAAATCTGACAACGTACTACTGGTCCATTGCTCTCAGTAACTCCTTCTACTGCTACCTTTTGACTCACCCTCATATTAAGATCAAGCTGACAGGTGTGTTATTTTCTGATTATCTTTGTGGTTGCAGAATATGGCACTTACACATGGCACATGGCACATAGCACATGGCACTTACCAGTCCTAACTAGTACCAGCGAACTAGCCAGCCTAGCTTGCTCTCTAGATTCAATTTATTATGATCATTAATGCAGATTAAATGAAGACTGGCATGACTCTGAAGTCTGATGTTGAAAGGGAACGATAAGGACTTCAGCACCTCCATGAGGGATTTGATTTGCTTGCGATGGCTGTCCAGGTCGTCCATCAGGTCGTTCTTCTTCACCTGTAGCTCAGTCACTAGAGCTCTTAACGGCGTAACCACCTCGTAGAAGCGCACCTGAAACCACAGTGATTAAAGCTGTAATCATTCACACACACACACACTTACGAGCAATATGTGTACGGACGACCTGGCGTGCTCACCGCCACATATTCGGGGATGGAGAGCTTGTCTTCAGGAAGATCTCGCAGTTCCAGATACTTCTCCTCGCTCAGCTCGACGTCTCTCAGGCTGCGCCGGATGTCGCCGGCCCGCTCGCACAGCTGCCGGTTGGTGTCCTCCAGCTGCTTCTGCCGCACCAAAATGGCGTCCATCTCCTGTTTCATCAGAGCTTGCTGCTTCCTGTGACCAACACGAGAGGCGCCATGTCAGTGTCAGTGCTGTGCTGAGTACTGAGTCTGCTCATCGCTCGACAAACATGTGTCCACCGACAGATACAATCAGTTATCATCTCTATAAAGTGGTCTCTACGAGAGACAGACGTTTCGAAATGGCCACTGAATTCCAATATCAGACTAGAAAGTGTAAAAAAAAAAAAAAATGATTTCATTTAACTTAAAACTTTGTATGCTCTTCTTCCTGCTCTTTAGGTGTGCATGAATCATAAGAATGAAACAGAGGTGTTACTTGCTCTAAACAGTGCAGCTGACTATCTAGGCACCCTAAGTAGAGGTCTGGATTAAAGAGATTACATTTTTTTTTACGAGATGATGAAACAGGGTTTGCACAGGGACTCGAACTTTGAGCAAAGAAAATTAATAGAGAACATATCTGTCTGTGTCTTTCTGTCTGTCTCTGTCCATCCACCTGTCTGTGTCCATCTGCATCCCTCTGTCTGTCTGTCTCCCACTATCTGTCCGCTTCTGTTTTATTGTCTGTTTCCATGTCGGTCTATCTGTGTGTGTGCGTCCATCCATCCGTCTGTCTGTCTGTCTGAAGCCTTCAGTCTGCGTCCTTGTTCCATCTGTCTGTCTGGGCGCTTCTGTCTATCTGAATCTGTCGTCTTGTCTGTCTATCTGTATCCATTCTTCCGTCAGTTTTTTTCTTTTTACATCAGTCTGCCTGTCTGTTTACCTCTGACTACGTTCATCCGTCTGTCTCTCTGTGTCCATCATTCTATCTGTGCCCCTCTGTCTGTCTGTCTGTCTGTCTGTCTGAGTCCATCTGTCTATATGTCTGTGTCCTTGTCTGTGGTCCTGAGTCCATATGAACCACGAGAACATGAGAGTTCTGATGTCCAGTTTATTCCAATCTGCATTTAATTCTAAATCATGTGCAGAAGCTACTGGGTTTAAATATTGAAACATGGCCAGTGCAGGGAGAGGTGTGTGTGTGTGTGTGTGTGTATCAGTACTAACTACTAACCTGTTCTCATCCTGCTGCACTTTGAGCTGGCTGTCCAGGCGAAGGGCGAGGATCTGCTTCTGATGCAGCGCATCATTCAGCTGTTCCTCCAGCTCCTCCATCTACATCACACACACACACACACACATCAGTCCAATCCCACCTAAATCAAAATAACCTCACAGCATCCTTGTGATTTCTCACTTTGGTCAGGTGTTCCACTTTGAGGTTGTCGATGATGAGGTTTTTCTGCGACAGCTCGATCTTCAGGAGCTGGATGTTGTGCAGAAGCTCCTTCCTCTCCAGCACCTGCTTGGTGACTTTGTGAGCGCTGCTTTTCTCGTCCGAGGATGAGATGTCCTCTGTAGGCACCGTGGTCTCCAGACTGATCTCCTCCGACTCCATTGAGCTGGAGATGTTCACCCGCTGACTCTCCTTCTGCTTTTTAGGGGGCATGTTCCAGCTGGCCTTAAACACGGAGGACAAAGTACATGAATAAACAAGTGTGATTCGTAGGTAAACAGTCAAACCCGACGCACACCGTCGTTCAACAGAGAAGTGACGCGGGACGTTAAGGAAAAGAACGTTAGTCGTTTACACTGCAGAAATGCAAACAAAGCAAGGCACATGTGTGTTTACTTTATAGAAGACTGGAGAAGTAAACGTGTAAATAGAAAAGGTAAGCAGGAGCGATGTGAGCGCCGTATATTAAGCAGGAGACTTACGTGAGAGACAAAATAAAGCAAATCTTTATACAGTCAGTTAGCGAAGTCAAGGGCATAAAGGTATATCCCCTATAAACTAGTACATCGGTGTCTGTCTGAAGAAAAGAGAGAGACAGACGGAAAGACAAAGAGAAAAACCAAGAGATAGAAAAATAAAAAAAAAAAGTGAGAAAGAGAGAAGCAGTGAGAGAGGAAGAAAGAGAGAAAAACAGACAGAGAAAGAGACGGACACAGACAGAGGGCCAGAGCCAGAAAGAAAGAAAGAGAAAAACAGACAGAGGCAGACAGTGATTGAGAGAAAGAGGTCGAGAGAGAGAGAGAGAGAGAATCAGAGTGTAAGAGAGAGAGACAGACAGAAAAAAAGACAGGGTCAGAGGAACAGGTAGACAGAGAGAGAGAGACAGAGAGAGAAACAGAGAACGAGACAAAGAGATTGAGAAAGAAAGAGAGACAGACAGAAAAAAGACAGACAGAGTCAGAAAGAGAGAGAGAGAAGACAGGGTCAGAGAGAGAAAGAGGTAGACAGAGAGACAGAGAGAGAAAGAGGTAGACAGAGAGACAGAGAGAGAGAGAGCAAGACGGAGACAAACAGATTGAGAGATTGAGAGAGAAACAGAGAGAAAGGGAGGGAGACAGAGAGGGGGGGGGGAGGGGAAGAGAGAGAATACAGTTACACTTTACTGTATAAACAGTGTTGTATTTTGCTCATATGTAAGCTCTTGGCTGTTAGAGCAGCAGTGCAACATTTATCAGAATATGCTGGAAATTAAAGCTGATCTTACTCTCGCGCTTAACGTCACTTCACTTCACTTCCGGTCAAAACTGACGCGAGCAAAGTCTTCAATAACTGCAGTAATGCTAACTAACCTAGCAGCCTGTTGACACTGCCATTAAAGCACTACACAGACAGTTTATATATAACTTTCCCGGCACGCCATCTGTCTTCTTAACAAAAAAAAACCCAAGGTAAAAATCTCTTAATTCAAATTAAACCCACCTACAAAACTCTACTCTGTTCAAGCGTCCCGCCGCTTAGAGACAACAGTAAACAAAGCAAACCGGAAATCGGCTCCCGCTGACGTCACCGCCGTCTTCTTCTTTAAATTGAAGGGGTTGCCATCCAACGGATATCGCCGCCTATAGGACTGGAGTGTAAACAAAGCAAAGGCTAAACTGTATACTTTTAGTACAAACAAACAAACAAAAACAAAATCTAATTAATACATTAAAAAAAATAAATAAAATCTCACTAACCACCGTATGATCATAGCTCATACAAAGTTATCTTACGCATATAATTCAACTGCGAAAAATATAAATAAATATATTAAGCAAATATTGAATCAACATATGTATTTATTAACGTTTCATTCCAAACCAACATAACGCGAACTATTTGCTATTCATTACGAAAATGCAGATTGGTTCAAGTTGACGTTTTTTTTAAATGGTTTGAGCGCCCTCTACCGTTCACCGACGGAAGGAAGTGAAATTCTACTTCCGGACTTTTATTCTGAAACCGGAAGTTTGTATTTTTATGTGCGCTGGTAATAAATTCCTAGCTTATTATTACTATATTTGAATGAATTTGTAGCCATGTCGAGTGATAATATAATCGGACCTGCTTTGCCACCGGGGTTACGAGCGAGCAGAAGTGATGAATCAGATGAAGACAACACGAGTAGGGTTAAATAATGCTAATTATTTAGCTCATATGCTACTTATCTGTGCAACAAGTTAATGTACGGCTTAAACCAGGAATCCTCCTAACCTTGCGTGATTTGCATGTAATTTTAATGCAGTTTATTCTTTTGTGTGTTCTAATATTATTAATATTATCCTTTGCAGTCATAGGTCCAGCTCTGCCCCCGCTTTATAAACGCACAGAGTCCTCCAGTTCATCCAGTGATCAGGAACAGGTGGTGTTCAAGAGAGCCAAATACTCAGGATCAGGGGACAGTCTGCCTTTTAAGTATAAGCCTTTTACTCATTATATTTAGTCTATGTCCTGTCCTGAGTGACTAATAAGCCAGTGATGTCTGAAATGCAGGAAGAGAGAAGCAGCTGGGAGGTGTGATGATGATGATGATGATGGTGATGCAGTGGATGAGGATGATGGCTTCTTCGGTCCAGCTCTGCCTCCAGGATACCAAAAGCAAGACAGTTCACCCGAAAGGTGAGACAAAACAACCACCGGTAGAACCGCAGTAATTCTGTAGCCCACACTGGAGAGCACGCTGTCCTCTACGTCTGAGTGTCTTCCGTGCTTTAACACGCCTGATTCAGGGCTGAGAATGAGCTGATTATTCGAGCGAGGTGGGTTAGAGCAGGGAAAACACTCAAACGTGAAGGACAGGGGGTTGTTCAGGACAAGAGATGGGAACCTGAGGTCTACCGCTTTCTCATTAATCCCATTTTTGGTGTGTTTTTGATACCTGAAGCTGATACCATGCTGATATCATCCTAAGACTCCTTGGTGCTCCAGTCCTGGACCATAATCAGTGCGTTTTTACTGGTTTGTGTCAGCAGCCAGTATTATTTTACTGGGTCCTGTTACAGAGAATGTGACGTTTAACAAGTCAATGGATTTAAAGAAAATTTACCTCTTCATTCTGGGAGTGTGCTTGTGATTCCCATACGAACCGTAGCATCATTTCTGAATCCCTTCAGTTTGCTGTTGTCATATTTCTTGCTTCAGTAAACTAATGTTTTAAGTTATCAAAGGATATCAGTGAGCTTTCACATCAGCCCTCCTGATGGTTTCCTGTGAATTGTATTGAGTCTCTATGAGGACCTGTTTAAGCTTTCATCATGTTATATCATGTTATCATGTTATGACCTACAGAACCATTACCAGTACAGTACTGAATAATTTATATGGTGGTGTCCCTCAGGGCTGAGTACTGCCCCCCCTTTAAATTTAATTTCCTTGTACCTCTTGTTATGTGTAGACCCCCAGTCCTTGGACCCGCGCTGCCTCCAGGCTTTAAAAGGAAGCGTCATGATGACGAGGATGAGGAAGAGGACGAAGGAAGAGGGGTTCTAGGACCGGCACTTCCTCCTGGATACAAAGCGGAGTCTTCCAGCAGTGAGGGAGAGGACGAGGACATCATCGGGCCCATGCCGTCCACAGGGGAAACTCAGAGCAACGTGGCACTGGACTTTGAAAGAAGAGCGCAGAGAATGAAGGACAGATTACAGGGACGGGATGTGAGTGTTCTGCGTTCTGTACTATTCCATTAGGAACAAGAACTTTGGCTTGGTCTGATTCACCCAGTTTGTGTTTCAGGACGAGCCTGAGAAGCCGCAGAGGGAGAGCTGGATGATGGAGCTGCCTCCTGAGCTACAGCACGTCGGACTGGAAGCACGAACCTTTAAGAAGAGATCAGGACCCGAGGACAAGGACCGCTCCATCTGGACCGACACGCCCGCCGACCGAGAACGCAAAGCCAGGGTCAGGTTATTTCATTGCTCAGTTGTTGTTGTTTTTTTTTAAATAAATAAACTTTTGCACAGAAACTGTATTAGATGTATAATTAGTTTATATACTACTAATATAATAATGTTATAGATATGTAGGTATTTGTATTACCAGTATACTAACATTATTCAAATAATATTTTTCTGTGCAAAAGTTTACACCCCCTGAGACTGGGCTGTGGAAATGAATGTCTCGGTCAAAATTTAGCCTCAAAAAAAAAAAAAAAAATCCAAGATGTTAAAAATGAAATGTGGATGTATACTGCAACAATCCTAAACATTAGGCAAAGTTTAAAAAAAATTTTTTTGCTGCAAACCTCTCCATCTCCAAACCTGTGTTAAAGAAGTCAGTGTGTAGCATTTGACAGATATGTTGTTAATTTATAATAAATGTTATAACAGATACATCGTTAAGAAGAATGTGTGGGATTCCGAGTGCTACAGGTGCCAAAATTTATGTCAGAAAAGATCCATTCTCAAATCTGATTGGTCAGAAGGCGTTGATTAATTTTCTATAACTGCAACTCTGACAGTAGTGCAGCTAATTGATGTGGTGAAGTTTTTTATAAGCAGATGTTTATTTAATATTTATGGAAGACTTTGTAATAGTAAGAAAGTCTTCAGGGCAAAGGAGTTTATGCTTTCCGGGTTCCTGGTAACTTGAAAAGCTGCGTTTTTCTATCTATCTATCTATCTATCTATCTATCTATCTATCTATCTATCTATCCATCTATCTATCCATCTATCTATCTATCTATCTATCTATCTATCTGTTTATGGTGAGGGAACGACTGTGTATAGTTGCTATAACGTAAGCGATAACAGGAACTAACCTATTCAACGGAAACCTCACAGCATTAAACAAATAAGCACGACTTTCATTCATTAAAAAAATTAAATATTGTAATCGTCTGCAATTTGCTGTGGTGTAAGAGGAATAAAACACTTCAGCTGTGTTTAGGAAAATAATTTCTTATACGATTAATTTATATTTGTCGTAGGATCAATTTCCTATAAGAGTACCATCGTGTTTTATTCTTTACTTAATTCTATCACATTTAGAGAGGGAGATTTTATTTCACATCTCATACCATAACACAAACTATTTGACCATTTATTGTTGCTTGCGCTAATGAAGGTGAACTTCAATCTGTGAAAACGAACACACTAAATGTTTTTGTTTTGCTCTAAATTCAATTACTTTGCCGTCCACATTTTGCCATGAGGGGTGTGCAAACTTTCGCACTCAACTTTTAAAAAACAAAATTAACTTAAGCCTAAATTTCTATTGTAGTGTCAGTATCTGGTGTGTTAGAAGTGAAGACCTGGACACGTTATTCGTTTATTCCACTTTACTCATCTTCTCGATGCTCGAGCTTTTGCTTTGTCTGTATCAGTAAAAAAAAAAAAAAATCTGTCTGTCTTTAAGGAGCGACAAGAAGCGAAAGAGAGAGGTGAGACAGCCAAAGACGACGGCCCTCGTTTCTCCAAGAAAGATCTGGAAATGGCAGAAAAAGTGTCCAAATACAACGTAAGTGTTTATTAAACGTTAAACATCACATTCACAGCCGCTCAGCACTAAGCAGGTTACGGTGTTTATGTCCTTACTGGATCACGTAGAAATTATAGCCCTTTATAGATACGCAGTCAACTCCAGAATTATTGGCACCCTTTGACTATCACATGCAGAACATGATCTATGGAGACGGGGTATAGTTTAATTTTAAGACAGTAAGGCTTCTTAGGTAGCGTAATTCTGTCAAAAAACACTAGTTTTAAAATTACTGGCAACCCCAGAGTGAATATTGTTTGAAGCCACGTCAAGTTCTTGAGCAATTTTTCGTTTATAAACTTGTAAGCAAAATGAATCGGGGGAAAATCCCAAAGCAGACATGGTCTCATCCACTGTTTATCATTTTGCAATCGCTGCTTCTCCTCATCAGGAGTCCAAGAGAGGCGAGTCGCTCCTGAGCATGCACGGCAAGAAAATGAAGAGGAAAGCCGAGGAGGACTCCAAAAAGCCGGCGGAGAGGAGGCCCTTCGACCGAGACGCCGACCTGCAGGTCAACCGCTTCGACGAGGCGCAGAAAAAGGCTCTGCTGAAGAAGAGTCAAGAGCTCAACACACGCTTCTCACACAGCAAGGATCGAATGTTCCTCTGAGGAACGAGAAATGCTGTTAAAAACATCAGCCAAGCATCTCAATAATTGCTCGACTGAAATCAAGGACTCCTTTAAAGGTGCAGTTTGTAATGTCTAAAGTTAATGTTTATTTTGTTATCATATATCATCACAAGATTCATTAGAAAAATAAACTAAGAAATACAACACATAATTCCACATATTGCCATGCGATAGATCATTCTGCTTTCTTCTGTTCAGATTTCTGGCCCTGAAATGAGCTCCGCCCCCAGGCCTTTTCCGTAAAAGGCAACACAGTGAATATAAAGTTTTCACAGGGTCTAGGGTCGGTTGAAGAAAAGTTAAAGGCTTGTTCATTGTTTTTATTTTAATCGCAGTTTAGTGGGCTGTAAAAGTGACAAACAGCTCCTTTAAAGACAGCAATGTACTGGAAATCTGAGCGTCATGCTGCAATATTGGTTATGTTTACGGTAGAATGAACAAGTATACCAAAACGATGATCATTTCAAAATAAATTGAACCGGGTCATCTTGCGTAGTGATAAGTCGCATAAGTGTGTAAGCTTGTCTGATTTTAAATAATAAATCCCGTTTAGTCATCTCTGTTTTTTTTTTTTTGTAAACTAAGCAGTACATCAACAGGGTTTAAGACATTGAAAGACAATGTAGAAACTGCACAGGTGCAGAAAAAATATACAATTCCAGTTACATTAGTATGAAATTGTACAGGAAGCTTTACTTTGTTGTTTGGGTTGGGGTTTTTTTAATAAGTGGAAGTGATGTCAAATTATTTTGTGGGTTTTTTTTTTTTTTTTTTCTGTGCTGTATTTTCACGCTTTTGTTAAGATGAGATAAATAAACATTTCTCAGAGGATTTGGATATATATATTTAATTTCCTAATGTTTTTGTCTTTACTTTCTCACTACTAAGCGCAGTGTTGGACTAGACAGATTTTTTTCCCCCCAAATATCTATCAGACATGCGATAACCGTGGAGACGTCCCAGTTCCTCCAACTGACTGGCGATGAAGCTGACCACCCGTTCAGGATCACTACAGCGTCCACAAGTGGCATTCGGACAGCTAGACCAGTAAATAGATGGATGTACTTTATTGATCCGGAAGGAGAAATCTGGGAAAAGAAAAATCAAACTCGTAGTCGCCCAAGCTCAGGATCGAACCCAGAACCCGTAAACAATAAGGCGATTTATTTTTTTTTTCATTCCAAATAGTTGTACAAGTATAAATACAGTCACAAGAATTAAAAAAAAAAAAAAAGGAAAGAAATAACAAATGGCCTTTCTGGACTTCTGTACAAAACAGTAGTGTTGCATTAAAAAAAAAAAAAAAAAAAAAAAGTAAAAATTGTGAACTGAAAAGCATTTTAATTAAAAAATGAACATACATTTAACATTTTAACACCAAATCAGTTGCTTCTAATCAGTTTGTCATTGCTATTTAAAAAAAAAAAAAAAAAAAATTGTGATATCTCTGAAACGTGTAATAATTTACACTTAATAATTATTACAATAATTGTTATGTAATAATTATCTTAATAATTTATCACGATATTGTTATTATATCATTCTATTGCTCAGCTCAAGCAGCGTAGACAGAAACAGGAAGTTGTAACGAATTGACAATTACAAGTATTTTAAATATTAGGAAATTTAATGGAAAAATTATAAAGGCAGTTATTGAATTCAAAAGAAGGATTGTTCTTAAAAACAGGATATAAGGAATCATTCATTTCAGCCTACACTGCAGTCTCTTCACCCTCCAGCACAGGAGGTGGCGCTATGCAGCGAAAAACCCGCCATTAAACCCACTAAAGAAGAAGAAAAAAGGAGTTGTGTCCCAAATCACGTACTATACACTTACACTATGTCCTCTGTACTCTATCGTCTACTGTATGAAGTTTAAAAGGGTAATATCATCTCTAATGGAACACTAACAGTTCCAAATTTAAAATACAATAAAATAAAAAAATAAATATAAAAACAAATTAGAAAAATAAAATAAAACGGGTGCAGGAGATTTTACATTACAGAATCTCCAATAGAGAATACAAATATTTAGCTTTGGGATTTTTCTTCCCTCTCAATGTCTCCAAATATATTGAAAATTCCTCTGAAAAGCTACATTTGTGTAAATGTGCATTTGTGTATGTAAAATTTCAACAAAAGCAATAAATTATGCATTTTTATCCTTGATTAATAAACCAAACTTAACAATTTCCCAGGAGATGATCAGCCTAACGGGCCACTAACGGTTTGTTTTTTTCACTAACCGGAAGTATAAGCCGTTTCCCCGTCGATGGCAAATGACGTCAAACGCACGTAATGCGACGCCGCTAGCTTTAGCAGAAATACCCAGAGTCAACGAAAAGGAATTTTTTTCATTTTACTGTTTAAGTCAGTGTTACCTTTTATGTCCAACATGACCTTTTTAGATTTTGAGCAAATTTGAGCCAGCGTCAGCGCCTGGTAGCCCCGCCCCTCTTCCGCTACGTAACAAAGCTGCGACCGTTGAGGGCATGAAGTGACCGAGTGCATCATCCGGGTACTTGAAGTGCACTTCTTGTTGTTGGAATTTTCAGTGAACACACTATTGACACTATATATACTACAAAATGGCGTAGAATAGTGCATAAGTGTGCGATTTGGGACGCAACTAGGAAGTTACGATAGTCACATGACATGACACGGCCACCGTACTAGCATCACACTGGGACTCCAAAACACGCAGTACTAACTATACATCTGCACCGTGTGTGTGTGTGTGTGTGTGAGAGAGAGAGAGAGAGAGAGAACATACACAGTTCTAAAGAATAAAAGATCCTGATGAAACTATAAAATAATAAAAAAAATCTAAAATATCGACAGGATGTCAGACAGAGGAGATGTGGATTTAACCGGAGCCAAACAAAACACAGGCGTCTGGTTGGTTAAAGTAAGTAACACACACACACACACACACACACGCACGTAGCCTAGCTAGACTCATTAGCATTCAATTCAATTCATTTTTATTTGTATAGCGCTTTTTTACAAAGGTCATTGTCTCAAAGCAGCTTTACACAAACAAAAGTAAAGTGAAGGTATCATTAGCATCGCTAACGCAGTGTAGTAGTACAGCTACTTTATATATGTCCTAAATATAAGAGCACTAGATAATGTGGAATAAACACTTCCCGCGTGTATATGTAAGGAATAAACCCCTCGGTGTCGTGCTGTTACAGGACAATCATCAACGACAGGATGGACAGACTTACTCTCACGTCACGAGGTGTTTTGTTCCTCTTATACCACAGTGATCATGTGGAAAAGAAGAGCACGTGATTATATAAACATAAACCTGTGATGTGCAGCTGCACCACCGTCAGAGCTGCTGTTAGAGAAAATTAATCAACACCTTCCGACCGATCAGAACTGAGTATGAGGTGGAATTAGGTTTATATTTCAGAATAGATGCTGCTTTATGTAGTGGGTATCAGCCAACTTTAACCTTCTTTCTTACAAGTCACATGGCTCAATTTGAGCCTATTGTTAGAGTCAACTCCAGAATTATTGGCACCCTTGATGAAAATGAGCCAAGCATGAATAACAGGCAATGAGTGACATATGATGAATTGTCACTCATTGCCCGTTGGATAGTTTTATTTTAACACGAATAACACTTTTTTTTTTAGTTATTTTTCTGCAAAACGCTGTTTTAAAAATTATTGGCGCCTCTTCGATTACTTTTTAAAGTTTTCACTTGACTCACCCTCGTGGTATGTATTGAGATGTGTATCGTATCTAAAAAAAAAAAAATAATAATAATTTTTTTTTTTTTAAGTAACAGATTTCACAAGCATGTGTGGCAAAATTATTGGCCCCCCTTAAAAAAAAAAAAAAAGCATTGGCCATGGATGGAGTTTCTGACAGAATGATGCCTCAATTATTTTACTGATTACTGTTTGTTTTCAGTAGGGTTCAAATCTAGAAAGTGACATATTCGTAGTAAAATCTTGACTCTGTCTGTTCTTTTGGTTTGTAAATATTTTTGGAGGCATCATTCTGTCAGAAGATCCATCCATGGCCAAGTCCTTGCCTTTCTAGAGACAAAGGTGGTGCACTAAAATCTCCTGGTGTTCAGAGGAATTCAGTGTTTTATTTTTTTATATGCTTTACTGATTTAAATGCTTTTTTTTTTTTGGCAGGGGGAGGATACGAAACGAAAAAAAAACACAACGTTGCAGCTAAACAAGTCGCAATTCGATACAAAAATGTCACAATTTACTGCTGATCTGATAGGATTTATTTCAGCATCACTATGATTCAATTCAGACACGATCCACCATGGGTCGTGTCTGAGTTCGTTTTCCTCCATGGGAAACTAAAATCCTCAGGACTGAGTGCTTTCTGGGTTTCTCAGTAACATGACAAGCTGATGTCAAGAGTTTTGTCATATTAACTTCAAGAGCGAGGGGAAAAAAAACGAAGTTAGTGAGGGAACAGCGGTTTCTAGCTGCTGTAACATGAGTGTGAACAGGAATGAACTTGTTCACAGATGTTCCACAACATTGAATGTAGCTATAAACGGATAAAAAAAAAAGTATGACTTGTCCTTTTGTCTTACTTTGTCTTTATAACAGTTTGGGAGTTGTCTATTGTCTTTAGGCTCTGAAAGACATTCAGGCTCGCGCTGTCTCTCTAACGCACGCACACACACACACACACACACACACACACACACACACACGTATCTTATTTTCAATTCAGACCAGGTCTTACTTTGTACAGCCTTATTGTAGACTGTTGTTTTTATTTACATCATGCAGTTTAATGGTCAGATAGATTGAATAGAAAACATATGCAGTCACGTTCTCTAAAAGGGAGCCATTTTGTGTCAGGCTGTGGACGTAACATTAGTCATTAATTGTCACACAGGTACCGAAGTATTTGTCTCAGCAATGGGCCAAAGCGCCAGGAAGAGGAGAAGTGGGAAAACTCAGAATTGGCAAGTATGTGACGTCGTTACAAGTGTTTAAAGGGATCTGTTCAGTCCAGAGCGGTGACACTGAAGAGTCTTTCTGTGTTTGTGTTATTGACAGGAATCAGGGGAAGGCGGAGGTGAGCACTGAGCTTTTTCTTTCGCTTAAAGGAATACAGTGTTTTTCAATCCGATCTCTAATGTCTAACACATCTGTAGAGGAAGGGCAGTTGTTTTTAATGATCGATGGTAGGAGATGGTAGGACGTGGAAGTGTCGTGTCCTCGCCCTGACTCTGTCTCCGTCAGGTGTCCTTCACGCTGAACGAGGAGTTGACCGCGATAGGCAGCATGGGGGAGAAGGCGTCCATGGTGCGAGCGCCTCGTGAACACCCGTTCACCCTGCAGACGGTCGGGGGACAGACCCTGGCTGTTTTCACCGAGACGTCCTCAGGTAAAGAGTCACCTCCTGCGTTATGAGGGTTAAATTACAGCTTGAAGGGCCCAAGATCTCAGACCTAAATTGAGCATTTTAAAAAAAAAAAAAAAAAAAACATGGGTGTGGCGTCCTTTCTCTTGTAACCCAGTATAAATTTCATATTTGTGCTGCGTCTGCGTCTGTGTCTGTGTCTGCGTCTTGCTCGTCACTGTACTGGAGTAAGTCACAGATTTATATTGAAAATCCTGCTATAGTTTAGCCAACATGCTAAACTTAAGTTGTTTTACTTACTCACTTAATATCTCTCTTTTTTTTTTTTTTTTTTAAGTTTGTGCTAAATGACCGTTGAAGTAGGAACAATGCTTTGAATCACTGTTATTTACAAAAAGCATTTCTGTGACACATTTTATAAAATGTACAGTATATTAATGTTAGCTAGCTTGTTAGTAAACCTGTTAGCAAATATCATATTTAACTCAATGTTAGCTGTCATGCTAGCAAAGCTGACTTTTATTATGTATCGTACTCGTATAGTACACACTATAACAGTTAGCTGGCGTGCTAGAAAACCTGGCTACTGGTTTTAAGCACCATATCATAGGTAGCTTGATGTGAGTTAGCTTACTAGCAAACTTGGCAAACTGCGCTGTTAGCAAGCTTGTAATTGAACCTAGTTAATGATATTAACCAACATGCTATAGTAATATTGTAGTATTTTAGCTTGTTAGAAACCTTAGTTAATAATTTTAATCACCACATTATTATTATTAGCATTATGTTAGCTAGCTTGCTCAAAAACCTGGCTAATGTTTTTTGATCACCGCATCATTATTAGCATTATGTTAGCTAACTTGCTAGTGAGCCTGCTTCCATTTTAATCACACATTATAATAGTTACTCTAATGTTAATTAGCTTGCTAGCTAACCTGGCTAAAAGCATTAACCCCCACTTCATTACTAGTCTGTTGTTAGCTAGCTTGCTAGAAAACTTAGCAAATGGTTTTATCCAACATATTATATTAGCATAATGATTGCAAGATTGATTGTGATTAATGCTTATAATTACACAATATAACAGTTAGCCTAATGTTAGCTAGCTCACTAGCACTTGAATATGAATTGGGTTGTTAGATAAATAAAGTTTTTTTATGTATTTATTTTATATTTACAGTCAGGTCTGTAAGTATTTGGACAATGACAGAGTTTTTGTGATTTTGCCTTTATACACCACCACAATGGATTTGAAATAAAACAATCA
>CM075028.1:13507602-13555318 GCA_037576675.1 Pangasius sanitwongsei
TTCATTTGTCTTGAAGTAACGAGGGAATGGACCGCACCTGGTCAATTAACTTCTTGTCAGTCAATTGTCCAAATACCCTTGAGCCCCTGAAAATGGAAGTACTTTGCTTAAAATGGCTGTAATTCCTAAAAGGTAAATGCCATATACCTCTTAAAATAAAGCTGAAAGTCTACACTTGGATCACATCTTGATTGTTTTATTTTAAATTCATTGTGGTGGTACATAAAGGCAAAATCACAAAAACTCTGTCGTTGTCCAAATACTTCCGGACCTGACTGTACTTTTATTATTTATAATGAATACATAGTAGATCCACTTGGCTAGCTGTTAGAATCAAATGGCCACTATTGCTGAGGTAACATTTAGCTAAAGCGACTGTGTTTAGGTCAATTCTTTATTTTCTGAGCATGTGTCAGTTCTGTTTTAGCGTTTGAGGATGTTAAGAGAACATTAGTGAAGTGTATGAAATGAAACTGAAGATAGACTGTTATATTCTTGCCTTGTTCTAACTTCTGTTGTTTGGGATGATAAACACGGTGTAGCGCTGCTGCGTCCATGTCCCTGAGGAGCTAATTCATTCAAATGTGTAAAAAAAATTTAAATAAATAAAAACATATAATAAAAGCTCAGTGTTGGTCTGAGAACAGAGCCCTGAGCTGTGGAGATGATAATGATATTATTAAAGAGCTAATGTGTTAGAAACATCTGAGCTGCTGTGCTGGTAAGTCTTTAACGCTCGCTTGTTTGGGTTTGCTGTCATGCTTTCAGCTCTAGTGATTTTCTCTCTCTCTCCCTGTCTGTATCTGTCTGTATATATCTCTCTCTCTCTCTCTCTCTCTCTCTCGCTCTCTCTCCGTGTGTGTATCTCTCTCTGTATCTCTCTCTCTGTATCTCTTTCTCTTTGTATCTCTCACTGTATCCCTCTCTCTCTCTGTATCTCTCTCTTTCTCTTTGTATCTTTCTCTCTTTGGCTCGGTTTGTTATTTATACTGGATTTGTTTTCTCGATCCGGGCGATTCACAATGACCGATCGATCCAGCGTTTTTGGTGTGATGATCCTGTCCGTATGTGTCGAGCTTTCTGCAGCTGCGCCTGCGCGACCTTCGCGTCTGCTTCATTAATGGATCAGTGTGTGTCGTGCCGTGTTGCCGTGCCGTGGGTGTGTGATTCGATGGTGCACTTCTATGACAATAACCTGGTTTCCAAAAGCCAAATCAAGCTTCGCTTCTCTCTCTCTCTCTCTCTCTCTCTCTCTCTCTTACTTGACCGGTGTTTCTGTGCTAAGCTTGGGTTTTCTGTGTGTGTGTGTGTGTGTGTGTGTGTGTGTGTGTGTGCATGATAAAACACTGCTCACTGACTTGTGTTTGAGGGTGAGCTCGAGTCTGCTTCAGCGTCAGGACTGAGCTTGGGGGATTTTCCTCAGAGAGACACTGCAGGTCAATCTCAATATGAAGAGGTTTTCTTCTCTCCTCACTCCAGCGCTCGGGACAATCCGAGTATAAAATCATTACTGGAAGCATTTTTCTTTTTTTTAAACCTAAAACCCAGGACATTATCTCCGCATCTCTTTACTGATAATGTTTGCATTATGCATCATTCACACAAGGGATAAAAATTCTTCTCAACACCCCTACATTTCAAAACCACTCTCTTTTCCAGCGCTGTTAAATTGAATTCTCAATTCTGATTGGTCAGAAGGTGTTGATTCATTTTCTCTAACAGCAGCTCTCACAGTACTGCTGGCTGTAAGGCAAAGCACAGGGTTATATTAATGCGCTTATTCTCATGCGTTATCGTTTCTATAGTAACAGCTCATTCACAGGGACGTATAGGGAAGGAGCCTCCAGTGTCGGTGCTTTGTAAGAGTTATCCACCATGGGAAAGTCTTCAGAATAGAGGAGTTTGTGCTTGTGGTTTCTCAGTAACATGATAAGCTGTGTAGTGTTTTTTTTTTTTGTGCTTTATTAACTTCAAGACAGAGAAAAGACACGCTGGTGAGGGGACGGCTGTTTATAGCTGCTATAACATAAGTAATAACAGGCACTAACCTGCTTTCCAGACGTTCCACAGCATTAAATGGTTAAAAGTACATTGTGTCATTGATTAATAAGTTGGACATCACAATCATTGGGAAACTGCTGTAGAAGAGGAATAAAACACTTCAGGAGATTCTGATATTTTAAAATAATAAAATTCTGGATGGTAGCAGTAACTCCGCTTCAAGTTGGGCCTTGCCTATTTTCTCCTAACAGCACACCGTTTAGTGTTTTATTCCTCACCAATCAGCCGCCTCAGAAGGTGTCCGTGCATCCTTCCCAGTAATCTATCCGTTTCTGTTCACACATGAACCCTGTTGTTCATTTCACATTCACACCTTGATTAAGTACTGTTAAATTCCCATGTAAAAGTAAATGTATCAAGGAGACTAAGCGGTTCTTACTCATCTCCTTGGATCTCCCATAACTCTGTGCAAGTGTGTTTTGATGTTGTGAGTGCCCCCGAATATCCTCCACTGGTTCTGGTGGTCACTAGGCTCTGTGTCTTAGACCTGTTTGCCCGTTTCAACCAGAAACTAACCCGTAACAAGAGTTTGAACTTTTTTTTTTTTTTTTTTACTGGAGAGACAAAAATTGGTCATGCTGGCTGGGTGGGAGGGATGGTATACTCTCCCTGCCCTGTCAATCACAGCAACACCAGCCAATCATATGTGTCTGTGAGCTCATGTATGCGGAAGAGAGCAGATAGCACTTTCCTCAGAGTGTGTTACATCGCCCTGTGATTGGGAAAAGAAAATCAAAAATTTTAAAGATGCTTGTCTCAGAAGATGCACGTGTTAGCCTTCACACTTTCTGGTTGGGAGCTGGGAATTGTGGCGGGTGGGAAATGGGGGGGGAAACTCATGACATTCAGGGCCTTGGTGTTTATCGCCATGACAAGTTACTTACAGATGTCCATTTAAGTAAAACATTTAATTTAAAAAAGCGTGGGGAATGTTCATAAAGTAAGTGATTATTGCCCGATTAGTGCCCCACAGTGTGTTTGTCTGTTGTTCGAAATTACATCACATTCATAAATACAGTTTTCTGAGGTTTAGAGTCTGGCTGTTGGAGTAGGAGTGAAGTGAACGTGCTTCAGAATTGGGATTGGGGCGTGGCTGTGCAACTGTGTTCACATTAGACAGGTTGCACACTATGAGTGTGTGTGTGAGAGTGATGAGGGAAATTTGTGAGCAAGCTGTGAGCCCTTAATTGACTCCTTGCAACGTGTGCATCTGTGTGTGTCTGTGTGGGGCGTGGCGCTTAGCTCGTGACAGTGTGTGTGTGTGTATGTATGTATGTATGTATGTATGTATGTATGTATGAAGCTTGGCGTGTGTGTCTGTGTGGGGCTTGGCTGGTAGCACTGTGTGTACGTATGTGTGTGATGCTTGGTGTGGGTGTGTGTTCCTTTGGTTCTCATGTTGCCATCCCTCTCATAGGCCAGTCAGACGCTGAAGGCAGCGGTTCAGGTACTGGTACGGGCCCAGGTGAGTCCTCTGTCTACTCTCAGGACTATTGGAGCGTCTTTAGAACAATCAGAGTCTTGACACATGAGTTTTAACTGATGATGCAATGAGTTGTGGTGTGAGCTGATAAGAATATCACCCAAGCCATCATCATCATCATCATCATCATGATGCAGACTGTAAGATTTTTTGGTAGGTCGTGTGTCGGAACATGGAGCATCCAGAGAATTTTGTAATGAGAGTTATGGAAAAATGGCGTCTCTGACTGAACGGAAGTGGTCTTTGGTGTCGTCACAGTGTGTGCTGCTTTCAGATGAGATGATGATCTTTTAATAATTCACTCTGTGTGTGTGTGTGTGTGTGTGTCTCTTCACAAAGACAAAATAGCACTGGAGGGCGTGGTGGTGCAGCGAGCCGAGTGCAGACCAGCCGCCAATGAGCACTACATGAGGTTAAAAAGGTAAGCGTATACTCTTAAACATACACATAGGACGTCCTGCCCTGCAGTAAAAAAAAAATAAATTGTTTGCTCTCGGATCTCTCATTTCGTTTCAGGCTGCAGATCGAGGCGTCATCGAAGCCCCACCGGTTCTCTCAGCAGCTGGACAAAGCCGTCACAACTAACTACAAACCTGTGGCCAACCACGCTTATAATGTGAGTCACGCTGGGTTTATCGCAGAAGAAAGGGTATTACGCACATTCCTAAGTGGCTTTGGATTAAAAAAGGAAATTCTTTTATACAGATTTACACCCCAGTGCTGTTGAATTCTCAAATCTGATTGGTCAGAAGGTGTTGCTTCATTTTCCGTAACGGCGGCTCTGACAATAGTGCTGGCTGTAATTCAAATGGCTCGTTCTAATACGTTACTGTTTCTATAGTAACAGCATGGACTTGTATGAAGGAAACTTCACACAATAGAAGACTAATATTAAAAACATGTTATTTCACAAAGAAAATGTATCATTGGAGAAGTGGTTACGTTTTCTTTACGTTTTAAAGAGAAATTTATATTAAGTTTATGGAAGGAGTCTTCAGTGTCATGCACTTTCTAACAGTAGGTTTTTCCACCATGGGAAAGTCTTCAGGACTGAGGAGTTTGTGCTTTCTGGTTCACAAACAACTGTGGGGTTTGTTTTTTTGTTGTTGTTGGTCTTATTAAGTTAGAGAGAGAGAGAGAGAGAGAAAAAGAGAGACTGCTGTGGAAATGACTATTTAAAGCTGCTAAACTTGTTTTAAGGACGTCCCTCAACCTTAAATGTAACTATAAATGGATAAAAAGCGTGAACAAAGTTTAAAAAAAATTATAAACATTAGTAAATTGCTGTGGTGTGAGAGGAATAAAACACTTAGGGGGATGTGCTGTTGGTGGAAAATCATCAACTTTACGGGGGTAAACATTGGCTCCGCTTCATCAGACCACCCTGTCATTGATTAGTTTCCTAAAACAGCATGCCCCCAAGTGTTTTATTCCTTACTTAAAAATCTTTTTTTTTTTGTCACTGTATAAATCATGTAAACTTACCATGAAATTTCAATTTCTTTAGATTTATAACCTTATAGATTTTATATATATATATATATTTAACTTTTTAGATTATATATATAACAGTGTGCTTGCTGTATATTGCTTGCTGTCATGGGTAAGAACATCAGATACAGCTGAAAGTTTCCACGGTTGAACTGTTTTTTTTTCTTTTTGGTTGTTGTGGAGCTTCATTTTTGTATAAAGAGTCTAAATTAGGATGAGTTTTACTGATATGAATTCACGCAGCAGTGCAGGAGTGTTAGAGGAAGCAGCGGACGTGAATGTCTCCTACAAGCGCGTTAGCAGGAATCAGTAACTTCCTAGTTGATACAACTCATTCTATGGTTTTTTTTTTTTCCCCCACACAGCTGGATTATGAAAAAAAGAAGAAGGAAGAAGGCAAAAGAGCACGAGCAGACAAGCAGCAGGTGCTGGACATGCTGTTCTCTGCCTTTGAGAAGCACCAGTATTACAACATTAAAGACCTGGTGGACATCACCAAACAGCCTGTGGTAAGAAACAAGGGGGGCGTTTATTTCTTATCCCATAATGCACAATACTTATATAAATCATTTTAGCTAAAATAAGAATAAGCTTCTGAGTATAAACTCTTGGAGGTGTGAATTACACCACAATGCTATCATTCAAATCACAGGTTTCTATTAATTTCCAATACATTACCGTTTCTATAGTAACAGTTTACACACCCAACTGTACAAGTCCACAACCACAAAATTAAAATGTAGCTATACGCAGATAAAAAGTATGATGTGTTCTTTAATAAATAAAACATTGGTAGTTTTAACATGGTAGTTTTGGCAAAATGCTCTAGCATGAGAGCAATAAAAGACTCCGGGGCATGATGTTTTAGGAAAATAATCAACTTCTTCACATCAGGCAGCATTACACCACCCTGTCGAAGATGAAGTTCCTTTAAAAGAACATTAAAAAGTGTTTATTCATTACATATTTCTGTCAAAATTACCACCTCATGAGAAAAACATGTAGGCTGTGCTAATATCAGCGTTTTACGGATCATTAACAAATAACAAAATTCAATTCGACTTCGCACAACTCGCAAGAAAGATTTGATATTTTTATCTACGTTACATCTCAGGTTGTAGTTAATCTACATGAGCTGCTTTACTACCTACAGCGCCATCATCATTATAACATTACAACTACTTAAAATATCTTTTTTTTTTTTTTTTCCAGCCCCACCCCCTCAGATCTGTCGAAGCATTAAACCATTAAAAATGGCGAGATTAAATTGTTTACCCATCACAACTCTTGAATAACTGTGAACCTTTTTTAATCTACACTATATCATGTTTAAAAAAATAAATACATAAATAAATAATAAAAGCTCATTGTGTTGCTTGTAATCAGATCCTGAAGCTCGTGGCCAGAAAAGTGTACAAAAGATATGAGACTCTTCGTCTCAGTCGGAATCTGAGGCAGCTTTTGATCAAGTGTGTGTCGTGTGTGTCGTGTGTGTGTGTGTGTGTGTGTGTGTGTGTCTACACTCAGATTTACCTGAAGGAGATCCTGCGTGACATCGGTATCTACAACGTGAAGGGAACTCACAAGAACACTTGGGAGCTGAAGCCCGAGTACAGACATTACCAGAACGAGGAGAAGAGCGACTGAGCAGCTTCACTCTCTCCTGATCATTAAACCGCTTTCCTCATCGTCTTGTCTCACTATAACGCCGGCAGCCGGTAGACGGGTTGTTACGGAAACCGTTCTCACCTCCTTAATACCGTATAGTTAAAATCTAACAACTTGTGTATGGATGCAGTTTTTAGAGTCTCGTGTTTTTACTCCTTTTTATGAAAAAAAATCGCAGGGCATTGTAGAGTAAAGATTAATGAGACAACGGCGTGTAGACAAACCCTTTCAGTGTTTATGATTTTAGCATCAGTACTGTATGCACTGCTGAAATAAATGTTTAGTACAAAAATTCAAACCTGCATCCTCCTTAATTGTCTGCACCAGTCACTCGTCCTTGTTTTTCACCTTTCTGATCTTTTAACGTCGTTATTTACATAGGGATTTTGATTCAAAAACTTTGTAAAGAAAAAAAAAACACTTTCTATTGTCCATCCACTCGCATTATCGTGCAGTTGAAAATCACAACCCACCATTATGAAAGTTATTGTTTAATAAATTTTATTATTGAGTTAGCTTGTTGTATTAGTTATTAGCCTGGTCACTTGACTAGAATAGATTTAATCCAAAACATGCGGAATGTTCAGGAATAAGAAGCTCCGATAAATATATTAATCTACACATTTGAATAATGAGCGTAGTGGTTAAATCATTGCGAAAAGTTACTAATGTAAGCGGATATGCACACAATTAATTTCATTTGCGGATATATTTGCGTATCAGTGGTGACGTGTTTTTAGACATGACTGTAACATTCAGCTGACAAGACAAAACTACACTCTCTAAATGTGTAGCATTGGATAATCACATTTTATCATAAAGACTAAACAAGGCTGTATTAACTATTCCAAAATGGTACGGTCTGTTGCAGGGGTGTAAAACTCCCTCCCACTTGATACAATAAGGCGACCATGCAGTATTTGACGATACCACTGAAACTGCTACAAATTTAGTAGCCTCCGATTGACATTTGACCGGCTTGGAATGTGGAGAAGCTGCACTAGGCATGTGTTAATAACATGAATGATGATGTAGAGAAGGATCATTTAACACATCAGAGTCATGGGCAAAATCACGCCGTCGGCCTGTTAAATTATTTACATGCCAGTTTAAAAATATGAATTATTTACACCCCACTTGTCTGTCCTTTTTCAATCATTTATAACCAGTTAATCTATTTATGATTTTTCTGGCAATTTCAGTCGCTAACTTTTAGTCACTCCTACCTTTTAAGCGTAAGACATATGGAACAAATTAAGTACATCGACATTGACTATACAGTGGATATAAAGTCTACACACGCCCGTTCAAATGGCAAGTTTTTGTGATGAAAAAAAAAAATTAAACCAAGATAAATGGTGAAAGTGCAATGTATAAAAAAGTGAAAATCAAACATTTTAGTGAAAAGTAAAAGCTTACAATAACCTGGTTGTGTAAGTTCGCACACCCTGTTATAATTGGGGACGTGGCTGTGTTGAGAATGAACCAATCACGTTCAATCTCGTGTTCAGAAGTAATTATCATACGGCTGTCATCAGCGAAATTATTCTGATTAGACACCCAAGCCCAACTAAATCACCCCAAACCATGTGGCAAAATGTGTTATGGTGTGATGAGACCAATTCCAAAAGATATGTTTGGCACCAAAAAAAAGCACATCAGCAAAAGAACACCATCCCCGCGGTGAAGCACGGTGGTGGCAGCATCATGCTTTAGGGCTGCTTTTCTTCAGCCAGAACTGGGGCCTTTATCAAGGTGGAGGGAATCATGAATAGCTACAAATTCGATTTTAGTCCAAAACCTTCAGGTGTCTGATAGTAAGCTGAAGATGAAAAGGAATTACACCTTTCAGCACGACAGTGACCCAAAGCATACACCCAAATCAACAAAGGAATGGCTTCACCTAAAGATGACCAATGTTTTTGAATGATCTAGCCAGAGCCCAGACCTGAAATGTGTGGGGTGACCTGAAGAGTGCACAGGAGATGCCTTTACAATCTGATGGATCTTGAATGATTTTGCAAGAAAGAACGAGAAAATACTACCATGTCAAGATGTGCCACGCTGATACTCTTACCCAAAAAGCCCGAGTGGTGTAATAAAATCAAAAGAACAAAAGTATTAGTTTAAGGATGTGCACACACATGCAACTAGGTTAAGTTTTCTGCTCTTTTTTTCCCCTAAAAATTTTTTTTTTTAGATTTTTCACTTTATTTGTATACTTTGTACACTAGGCTTAATTTTTTTACATTACAAAAACCTGCCACAGGGGTGTAGACTTTTATATTCATTGTATATAAAAACGAGCATTTAATTTTTAATAATAATAATAATAAAACCTTTACAATTCTTTTAAAAGCTAAGTGGAAGTGTTGTATCAGCTTCATCCATTCTTCTTCAGGGTCAAAAGTCTACAGTTCAGTAACTTGAACTCAGAATTACTTTATATATATATATATATATATATATATATATATATATATATATAAAAAACAAAAAAAAAACAACTTACAATTCTGAAGTCGCAATGCATCAGACACACCTGGAGAACCGATTTAGCGTTCACTATAAAATGATTTAAATCTTCACTTAAAAGAACCTTCCTTAACGTGGTCTCCGTGGAGTTTAAAGTGTAATTAGAGGGGAGTTGAAGGACCTCGCCCTAAATTCACACCCTGGCCTTAGCATTCCATACACACATTGGTTTTTCTTTCTCAGTACAGAGACATTTGTCTGTAATCACACACACACACACACACACACACACACACACACACACACACACTGAAGTATCAGTTACTGCAGTGTTCATTTACGGCAATACCTGAAGAGCTGACGATGTGGAAGGCAAGTTTTAAATAAATAAATAAATAAATCTTAACTCTCTACACAAGACACCTTTAGCCAGCAGCTTGACTTTATTTATTTCGCAAATAGTTCCAAGAAATCCTATACAATCCCGTGATTTGAAGAGGATAGGAGGGGGAGGAGGGGGGTGGGAATAATACCTGCACAACTGCCGTCTGAGCGCCGACATGCACACAGCAAAACCAATTCCCAGGCAGTCAAACTTGATGAAATTAAAAAAATAAACCCTAAAGTGAGCTGTATCATGTCTTCTTCCTCTGACAATGCAAAGCTCTCTGGAATTTGATCCAGCTCACTAAAATACTGTTCACCCCATGAGCCGGTGTGTGGAGGGGCTTCAAGTTCTTCTGGATGGACACTGATATAGGAATCGAAGCGGTGGCCGTAGAGGAGGAGGAGGGAATTTAAAAGAGCTTCCGGTCCTGATCCTGACGAGTCGAGTGGAATGAGTGATCTGATCCAAAAGCTTTTACGGCCATCCGCTGATGAGAAGCAGTCTGGGACATGAGCAGGGTAGTTTACTGAAGAGAGATCACACACACACACACACACACACACACAGATTAGACATGATTCCGACCCAAACTTTCACAAATTACCAAATTAACCACCACATTTACACCAATAGCTAAGTGTTGTACATTTTGAAGTCTTGCCACCTTAACTCCCAGAAATGGCATCAGAAACAGCAGCAGCTACACACACACACACACACACACACACTAAAAATGGTAGTCTGGTTAGCTATGTGCTAGCTTCGTTGGCAGATTAGCTACTACCTATGTACATCCTCCCAAGCGTTTTTTTCCCCCCCATCATGTCTACACGTTTAACGGGAGGTTGTAAGTGACGGGATAACACGATGTATATGAATGGCCGCTTTTGCTGCTATCGAGCGCGAACGTAGGATAAGTATTTAAATACATGCCATTTGGAAAGAGATACAAGGACATCCATTTTCCAAGTGTCCTTATTTCAAACAAATCTGAAATCTGAACTCTGAACTATGCTTCTCAAACTGCTGTTAAATGGACATGGATGAAGAAGGGTGAATGTTTGGAGGGAAAACGGAGGACAGGAGTGTTCCTCCAACACCATACACTAACAGAGGAAAAGTTACGACCTTATGTTTAATTTATGCCAGCATGACACCCCTCCCCGTCATCTCAGTGATGCAGGGTATTAAACATTAACACAGTCAGACTAACGTAGGCAGCCTGTTCTCCTCTCTTCAATCTGCTTCTGCCACTTCACAGACAGCTAGAAAGCGCGAGGAGGATTACTGTCGCATCCCAGTGCAAACCCAGAGGCCACTGATAACGGCAGCAGGTCTATCAGTAGATGCCAGAAATGAGGCGCTGCCCAAGTCCCACCACCACAACGCCCATTATTTATCCAGTGCTATACGAGCCTAAACCCCAAGCATATGAATTTCATGGAACCAAAAAAAAAAAAAAAACACTAAACTTGGGATTCCACTTAACAAGCGATTTCTGAAGATAAGTTTAATACGTTTACATTTATATCCATAATTTATGATGATTTTTTTTTGGTGGATTGTAGAAAAATAGCATAAAAGGTACACGTTTTAAACCAGTAATAAACTATTTTACTGATTGAATGATAAAGTGTTTTAATTCCAACATAAAGAATAGATTTTAGACTACATTTTGGTCTTACAGACGATACAAATCTACACGTTTAATTAGATGAAACCACGTTTGTATAAACCCAAAGAATTTGCCGTGTTAAGTATTCCCGCGAAAGCGTGAACGCTGACGAGCTGTCTTTAGCCGTCTCACATAGACACTTACGCATTTCTCAATCTCAAGACCGTCTTTGAAGAAGAGCATGAACGGTGTCACTCCGTCCTCACGGAAGTCGAGCAGACCAATCGAGCCATCGGGGTTCATGGATTCACCTGTGAAAAACTGCACCAAAGACGATTTTGGTCAGAGGGAGAACTACAAAAGCAGAGCCGTGACTTTCAGGGTTCAGTCGTACTCAGGATATGATTTAGTTTCATTGGTCGTGACCTCCAAAGGTGTCCTAAGATCGTCATCACTGTACGTTCATCGATATCATTCGAGGCTCTCTCTTGAGGAACACACACACACACACACACATACACGACAGTTACCTGGAAGTTCTTGATGTTGCCTAGGATTTTCTTGACCTCAGCTGGAGCATTAGCCATGAAGGGCTCTACCCGTTCAGGAGATGTTTCCTGCAGTTTGGCCTTCACCCTGTCGCAGAGAACAGGCACGTATTCAGCGTACAGTGGTGCACATGGCTTCACCAACAAGGGATTAAATATAGAACCCTCAAAGAAGTCATGTTGTCCCCAATTCAATCTCCTAAGTCACAGACAGAACATGAAGAAAGCGCAGGGACGGTTTATCTAGCATCTATAATTTAAAACCCACTCACTCACAAGAGAAGCAACCGGGCTGTCAACAGATGCCCAAAGGGGAAAAGGAAAAAAGAAAAAAACCCAGAACGGATCCCATCAACAAGGACTGCTTAGCCTGAAAAAGAAATTAAAACTAAAGCCAAGGATCAGCATTCTTCTTTTCAGGATTAATCTGCTGACAAGCTAAACACCCTGCGAGCAAATACGATACAGGTTTATAAATAAGACTCCTTTGTTCATGGTTAAGTGTTTTGTTTCCACGCTCACCTAAAGCCATGTTCTCCGAGACGTCTTCAGTTGAAGAATAAATGAACACACGTCTCGGGTCGTCTTTAAACAATATGTTTTCTGTTTTTTTTTTTTACCATTATTCAGACCAGAGAGGCTAAATAAAATCCTAGAAAATGTTTTGAAAACAGTTCCATTGCTCAGTGAACCGCCTTTAAATAAATAAATAAATAAATCAAACTAGTTCCTGAACTTCCAAATGCTCTGTGCAAGTTGTTTAAATTCCTTTAAGCTTGAAGGCGGGGTGTGATCTTGTTTATCTGCTAATAAAATTTCATGCTACTTCCAAGGAAAACAGAACGTCATTATATTACATCAACAATGATAAATAAGATGTGCTTTTTAACTTTGTTGTAGCTCAAGTTCACAGTTTAAAACTTTCGTTCTTGTTCCTTTCAAGTGTTTCTACTTATTAAAGGCCATCAGACCAAAAAAAAATAAAAAGGCGCCCGACTCCACTCCACCATCACTACATTCACTTCGAGTAAACTCACGCCTTCATGTAGTCCTTGATGTAGGCTGTGTAAGACTTCTTGTCGTAGCTGGTTTCCTGAAGCTTGTGGTTGAGGATGATGTCGACGCCAGAGACCATTGTCGACTCACAGCCTTCGTCATGGACCTCAGCGGACGCGTTGCCACCGATCAGCGCATCGTCGATCTCTCCCTCTGATCTACTGATCATCTACAGAAACAAACGGGGCGCATTGGTAAAAACGTTGTTCCGCCGGAAGGCTCGGCAATCAACATTACTCCACGCCGAGCTCATCATAACAGGAAACCAAACGACATGCTTAGGGATAAACGCAAAGAATGTGACACTGTGATATCTGGACGTCAATCCCGATTCCAAATGCAACACCTCTTCCCTTCCTTGGATGCATTTCTACAGGCTAATTATTGAGTGTTTAAGTTTGTGTACAGACTCAAAATTCACTACATTCAATTCACCACTTCACAATTATCTGATTTTTGTCCAAAACAGAGAGATGCAAATCACACAAAACACCACAACCTAAAGCATTATTTAACGACACACACACACACACACACTGCATGCAGCGATTTTGCTGCTTTTACTTGTTGTCTGGTTTGAGGCCAGTCAGTTGAGCAGCGGTGCAGTTTTTCAGCCGAACACGTTTGAGAACTCGTGCCATTTACACTAAAACTGCCCTGAAGCCTTAAAAGTCACCGCAGTGAATGAAACAATATGTATTATTTAGCTACTCTTCTGTTTTACTTAACTTACAAAAGACACGAAGCGTAATTAGGGCTGCAATGATGCGGTGAACCGCAACGCTCTGTCTGAAGTAAAGCGTCCTGCTTTTCGGATTTTTTTCTTCTTCAGAAAACCCCTCGAGTTACGCCAGCAGAGCTTCAGGCCGAACTGGGACCGTTATGAAATGACAAATAAAATATGTGGGCATCACGGTGAACTTGTTTCCAAAGCAAAAAAACGCAGAAAACTTTTTCCTAATAGCTGAATTTTTTTGGGGCTAGTTTCACGTCTTTGCTGAGACCTGGCAACCCGCACAGCCGTTCACTCATTTTTCAAATCTGCGCAGCCTTGTTTTCTCTCTCAGCTGCTACACGGTGATAACGTTGACCATTTCAATCGAATGAAAACAGAAACCCATGACACACTCAGGCTCACTTTGCTGATTTGTATCGAGACGCTGCTCTGTCTTATCAAATCCTATTTTGTGCAGCATCACATCCGTAGACAAAACGGACCGGTAGCGTGATTCGCACCGACTGGGACCTACAGCCATTTTCCCTTAAAATTCCTGCAACTTCAAACGTTTTATACAAAACGAGTCTACAGCCGTTCCCACTTTGAAGTAATGTTAATCACTTTGAAACGCCCCCATACCGCTGTTTACTCAAATAAGCCATCGTTCGAAAAGAAACGCTCGCCAGTGTAACTTTTCCCCCCGGGCAATATTAGCAGTCTTCCTCTAACTCTCCTGGAATTCTGAATCCGACCCGGTGTGATCGATTCCTCACGGTATTCCAAAGCTGCTGTTTTATCTCAAGATTCCTGAAACGTGTGCGCACACACACACACACAGAGCAAAAACCAACTAATGTAATGGAGGGTTTAGATTCTTTAAACACCATTTAAAAAACAACATCGATGAGGTGAAACCAGACTCAGTGCGAGACTCAGGGAAGGGTGGATGCTCGGCTCGAGAGTCAGTCCTGCATGTGACTCACTGTGCGATGAGTCAAGCAACTGAATCACTTTTAAATCAAACATTAACACAGGGAGAGAGAGAGAGAAAAAAAACACACTGTGTACAAATGGATGATAGGGTTTGGTTACCTTTCCCTCGACTTCGATCATCATTCCGTTCTCCGACTCCTTGATTTTGTAGATGTCCGAGAACATCTCATCTCCTGAAAGATGAAGGAAAAGCAGAGTTACAGAGACGTCAGTGAAAGCTCAGCTGATCACAAAAAACACTCAGCTGATCCAAAGTGCTTTAAAAAAAAAAAAAAAATCTGAGATGACAACCGAGACTAAATCCTGTCTCCTGCCCTGTTTGCCAGGTCCATTTCATTCACCAGATCAGCTCATCCTCAACTGATCCCAGATGAAGTGAAATGGATCCGAGGCCCGGAAAATTCATCAAGCCTGTGATATTTACCCAGCTAGCTAAAACTAGTTTTGATTAACAACTAAAATAAGAACAAATCCCACTCAGAAAGTCGTGAGATAGAACAGACACTGGCACAAAGCCGGTGACTCGGAGTGAGCTTTACAGAGGTGAGGAGAGGTAAGTTAGCTCACAGCTACGTGTCCATTTAAAGAAGGGAAAAAAAAAAACCTCGGCTAGTCAACATGCCGGCATTTTAGCATAACAGCTAACAAGCTAATAAAGTGATTTTTGTTTAATTCGTGACTGGTCAGTTTCTTGAAATGTACCCGAAATTCTTCTCCAGGCACGTCTAAACGCTACACACTCACTACAGAGTGTGAGAAAATAAAAAAAGAACAAGCCTTTTTAATATACAACGCTAGCGGCGTGTACGCGCGCGAGCTCCTGGGTGTAAACTCTGGCTATGCTAACTAGGCCTCAGGCTCCACCGAGACATGGAGCACAAAAAAACAACCGAAAAGCGTGAAAACACGGAAAATATCGGCAGAGTCACACCGGGGGAAGCCCTCAGACCGCGTTAGGGAGCATTCTCACCGGTGATGATGTCCTTGTAGATGATCATTTTGTCGGATTGTGGAGCGGTGTTTCAGGAGGCGCTGGCTCTGACTGCAGCCCGGCGGAGACACTCAGCTGAAAAGGCCGAGCAGCGGAAACTCTCCGCCGGATACTGCAGAGGGAGCGGTGACGTCACAAACCCCCCCCCCTTCCCTAACCCTTCCTCCCCCTCCCCCAACCCTTCCTCCCCCTCCCCCTCTCCTCCTCCTCCTCCTCCTCCACCTCCACCCAGAGGCGCCCTCTAGCGGATAAACAGAGCATCACATCACTCTCACTTCACCTTCCAAAAAAACTTCTCTTTCAGATTTCAGACAGAATGATGGATACAAACTCAAAATAATAACGAGTTCAGATTTTTGCATTCAAATGTATATTTCTAATGGCATGATACTAACTGGGGGTGTAAACCTCAGGCTTCCACACGAGACGATACGATTTTCATTCTTAAGGCTAACGATTCGATATTTGACGATACGACTGAATCTGCTATGATTCGATACGATTCATGAGACGGTGATTCAGTATTTGGCGATGCCATTGAATCTGCTACGATACAATATGATTCGATTCATATGGCAATGATTCAGTATTTGATGATATGACTGAATCTCTTACGATTCGATGTGATTCGATTCATATGGCAATGACTCAGTATTTGACGATATCACTGAATCTGTTACGATTCGATTCGATTCATATGGCAATGATTCAGTATTTGACGATTCGGTTTATTAGCCTCTGATCGCTTTGTGACCAACTTTGTTCAGAATCTCAATTCTCAAATGATGATGAGGTAGAGAAAAAATATTTTAAAAAATATCAGTGTTATGAGCAAATCATCTCACTAGCCTATTACATTATTTACACATTAGCTTTAAAATATGAATTAGTATTTACATACCAGTTATCTGACTTTTTTTGGAGGGGGGGGTAATAATTGATTTATAATCTATTTACGATCTTTGCTTGGGTTACTGTCTGTGTAGACTTTCATGCATTCTCCCTGTGTTTGCATGGGTTCCCTCTGGGTTCTCCAGTTTCCTCCCACTGTCCAAAAATACATAGCTAGGTGGATTAGCTATGCTAAATTCTCCCTAGCTGTGAATGAGTGTGTGAGTGCATGTGTGAAAGCTGCCCTGCGATGATCTGGTGCCTCATTCGGGGAAAACTCTCCCTCCTTGTGCCCAGTGTCACAAGGATAGACTGTGGATCCACCGTGACCCTGATCATGATAAAGCAGTCTCTCATTCTTACTGCATATAACAGCGCTAACCTTAAACTCGATGAAATCGCTAAATCCTCTGTCCTGAAGAGTTTCCCTGGTGGAAAAACGGAAAACCCGGACACTTCCATGAGTATGACTTCAGCAACACGCTTTATTTACTTTTATTGACTTCGTTTAATATTAGCCATAGATTAGTGAGCAGAATCCACTACAGTGTCACTAGTGTGAACTCAGACTCAACTATATTGGGACATTTTTTTTTTAACTTCCTCCTTGGATAATCTTTCTTTCCATTAATAAAACCAAAGACCCACTAACACTGAGATGTATTGCCCATTTTTAGCCAAAAATCAAACCAAAAATGATACATTTCTGACATCCTCAATGTGTTGACTGTCTTACTGTGAAGTTAAAAAGTTTCTATTAGTATATTCTAAAGAAGCATGGCTTACCCTTATATCATAACTGACTGAGATTCATGAAGTAAACATGAATGGTTTTGGTAATTTGGGCCTTTGTTTTCATCCTCAATAACAATAATGCATCCATTATATCTCTTCACATAAGACTGTCCCAAATGACAAAACCATGTTTGTAACATGAATGAAGTCATGCTATTTCTATCAGGCACTTCCACGTTAAGGGCTTAATAACATACTGTATGTTTTTCAGGCCAGAAAATGAACGCTGCTGAGCTAAACTGTCCTGATTTACCTACACTGAAGAAAATTACTGGAGTGAGATTTACTCAAGAAAAGTGTGGCAACAATTTCCACATATCAAGAAATTTCACGCTGAACTAAGCATAATTTAAGTAAGGTTTACACGGCACCAAGGATTATAATCTAAGTAAATATAACTAGCAGTTTCCTTTTTTACTAGTAACGTTTACTCAACCTTGAGTTAAACGGCTAACTACGGCTCAAATAAAAGAAGGAAATCAAATCTTTGTTAATTAAAAGTCCTTTTTATTTATTTATTTCATGCAAGCGAGAGCAAATGAACTGCATAAATGTCAACTTCTGATTTCGTAAAATAATTTATCATCATTACAGTTTAATGGCCACTAACACCTAAAACTGTAACAGCAAGAAGTAGCTGAACACACACACACACACACACACACACACCTGACTGAGAAACACAAAGAGGGTGAACCAAGAAAGTAAGTAAAATATACACTTTGGGGTTCAGCCACATATTTCCATTCAGTAATTTGGTACAAAACTTAAATAAGTTAAGAAATTCTAATAATTAACTTTATTTCTGTGTAAAAATCACAGATTTTTTTTATTTGTCATATTTACTGAAACACTGAATCTTGTACAGTGTGATGTCCCAATATACCTGATTTCACCCTGTTAGAACTCGTGCATTGATATAAGCCTTCAATTTATTAGTTAGTTAGTTCGCTATATGCATACTGATAGATATAATAAGGATGAAAGAACCTTTCTGTCTGACAGGGAAACACCCTAACTTCTCTCAGAGGAACAACCAAAGAGTTATCTTTGTTTGTTTGTTTGTTTGTTTGTTTGTTTTTATGATATAGCCTATAAGTCTGGTTTGAATAAAATTCTGCAGCCTCTAGTTATGTTAGCAGGTAAAACCTAATACACTGCTGTAACGCTTGATCTCAATGATTTATTATTAGCTTTTTTTTTTTCTTTTTTTTTCTTTTTCCTGTCAGAGCCGCAGTTATGACAGATAGAGTTTTCTAGGCAGCGTGAGCGCGCACTGAGAGGGCGTGAGCGCGTTCACGCGGGAGGGAGGGGGGGAGGGGGGCAGGAAGGAAGATACCGGGAGGTGGGAAGTTGGGCTCAGGCTCACAGGCAGTGTTCAGTGTTCAGTGTTTAGTAGTCCTGTCATGACTGAGTGCTCTGCACTTTTATTCCTGAACGTGGTCATGTAGCGGTGTGTGTGTGTGGTGTGTCTCTATTATACCTCTACTTCCTGTGAGATGAATCCTGCACTTAAAGGTGAGTAAATTTATTTAGGCTAAAAAAAAAAAAAAGATTATTTATTAAATGCAAGAGACAATAAGAGTTTGTTTTTTTTTTTGTTTTTTTTTGTTTTTTTTGGGGCTTTTTTGCATTACCATAAATAAAATCTAAAATCTTTCTACTTAAATCTTCTACAAAGTTTTTTTATTTTTTATTTTTTTTTTTGCACAGAGGATATGTATGTATGTATATATATATATATATATATATATATATATATATATATATATATATATATAGTCCATAATAAATACATAAATTGTGTATTTGTTACAGTTGTGTTCATACCATGAGAAAAGGTGTAACACTCAGTTATGCTGTAAATATGCGTATAGTCTACTAACTGAAGTGAAATATTTCTGTGAATATTCATATTCATATTGTATACCTGTTTTTTTTTATTAATCAGCTGAGCTTGCATAGTTTCTGGATTTAAAAAAAAAAAAAAAGTATCCTGACATGCAGATTGAAGTAAGCAGTGATTCAAAAGATGCAGCAATTCAAATAAAATGAGTTAAAATTAATTTCAAATGTATTAAAAGAATGTACTGTAGAAATCACAAGTATATCACAGTGAATGACAAAATAAGGCTTTTAAGGCTTCTTTAAAGGTTTGGAGTTAAGGGTTATCCTTGGAACTCTTTTAGACGGACAGACGGACAACCAAAGAGCCAATAAGGGCTTTGTTCTGTACGAATGTGTATTACTGGATGAACACAGATCTTGGGCCATGTGGATTAGAGGAAGCTTATTCCACTGCCAAAGAGCCAGGATACTGAAGCAGCATTTATTTATTTATTTTTTTAACGTCATGAGCATATTTAGACCTCAGACGGACACAGCAGTCACAAGATAAAGGCATGAGTCGGTGTATGGAGGTGTAGTTTTAAATATGAGCCTAAATCTGGTGCAGAGCCCTTTGAGCCCTGAAAACGCAAGGACAAGCAAGCAGATTGTGGAGTCAAAAAGAGCCGTATTCTTCTGATCTCCAGAATCTATTGTCGCTGACGTGGTCAGAGAAGCTGAATCTCATCATCTGGAATCACATCAGGGTTCATAGCTAAGCGTATATAGGATAGACTGTGAGCACTGATTTAGCAAAATGGCATTTTAATTTTGGGTAGCATATCTTTCTTTGTCAGATGGCTCTGTAAGATACAGTGGGAAAGCAGTAACTAACCTAATTATAAGTACAATAACATGATAAGTAAGTACAATAAACATGATAAGCAAACTGGGTTTATTTATTATTTATTTGTTGTAAAAACATTTTAACTGATGCCATGTAAAAACAGAATATTGCATTCATTATATGACTTTTGCAGTTGATAGGTTTACATCAGTTTCCATGTCTTATTAGTGGGATAAATTAATGTCACACCTTTTCATTTCCTTACTACGTATTCGTTATTTGGGAAAAAAATGCAAAAATGCGTTAAAAACATATATGAGAGCAGGACTCAGACACATTGGGCTTGAATAAGCAATAGTGATGATGATGATGATAATAATAATAATAATAATAATAATAATAAATGTTACTTTTTTAAGTAAAGTTGTTGTGCTAACCATTGCTGGCGTTTTGAAGCTTTTCCTAAAATCCTCTTATTTCCAAAAGGAAAACAGTAATCAAAAAGTCTGCTATACTCTTAACTCTGACCAATGGGCTGCTACAAAAAAAACAAACAAACAAACAAACAAAAAAAAGATTCTTGCCTTTAATTTTTTGTCAAAATATGTTTCTTTCTTATTTGTCTATGGCAAAGAGAAATGAAGCCAGCTATTTAATTTCTAAACAGGCTGGACCCATAAACCACACAGTTAAATTTCTCAAAGGCTGCATCCCAGTTCCCAAACCACATGGGCTCCTACTGTACTAAACAGCAAGTCAGAATAGCGTTCCCACTGGTTGTTGTGGTTGCATTCAAATTAGGTATTATTTTGACACAGGCCACTATTTAGTGTGATAGTATGCTGCCTTACAGTTGAGGTGTGTAAAGGGTGTGGGGCTGCTATAACCACAACCAACCACTGTGAGTGAATTTCCTGGCAGCGTGGGTGCTTGAGGTTAAACACCAGTCGCTTTTAATAGCACAGCAGGGGCAGGGCTCAGCATAAAATATAGCAAACTATATTTTAATGCATAGTGTTTACATTGGGGTTTAGGATTGCAGGTAAGGTCGGTTGCTACAGCTGCAGGAGTGAGGCATCCCCGAGCTAAGTCAGTGTATTCTCTATTTAACAGGCCTACTTAGCATTAAAAACAACCAATGGCACTAAAGCAATTGTCCAAATATTCTCCTTTCTCCCCAGCACTTTATCTCTAATATTCTACTTAGTTTTGATTTTTTTTTTTTTTTTTTTTTTTACTGAAAAACGTAATCTGTATTCTCTTAGTGATGATGTCCTGCTGCTGTGCCAGTCTAGACATGAAAGCAGGGAATCAGATGTTTTATGTTTTCCAGACGATGCTAACAGTAGCAGAAAGGTAACAACCTCGGCAGGGTGCAGGTTGTTTCCCAAAACTACACTTCAAACACACAGAATCAGCAGGCGCTTCTTTGGAACCTGGAGGATATCATGTTTACAGTACAGCTCAAATCAGCTCAATCTTGCATTATTGACTTAAAAAAGTATTTGGATGGACCTCATTTAATTCACCATCCAACATCTTATATTATCTATAACAGGTTTTTACATGTATTCTTCAATTTCCATTTGTCAGTGAAGTAAACATGTGAAATCATTTTCATTTCCTGACTAGAGCTTAGCTTCCGTAGGGTCCCAATATTAATATAATCTTAAATATAAGACATTATATGAACGTGACGGGCATATACTAAAAATACTAAAAACAACAATGACTTCTTAGATCTTACTAAATAATTTCAGTGTTTTACAGTTCCAATGCCATGCTGTAATAATTTACCTGACCATTTAAAAATTACAGCTACAAAGCAAAGCAGAAATGGGATAATTAGTACTTTAAACTACTGAATTAATTTTTTGGCTTATAACCATAATGTTACATACATGCAAAAAGGCATTTAAAAGAATTAGTGAGATATCTTGATTAAACAGAAATATTGCAGTAAGAGCTCATCTTTTTATCCCTAAATTATTAGGAATGATTACTGCTACAGTTACTAATTATTTGTAACTACTGGAAAGGTGACATAATTTATAGGTAAATATTTTTTAACTTTAATTTCTGATTTGTTAATGCCACATTTACTGACTAATTGGTTTCATTATTTAGCTATTTCTTAACCAGGAAACCGGCATGTTGTTTGTTGATTGTTAAAGTGCTACCAGAATTAGTTTAGTGGAAACTGAAAACCATATTCCTTAGGGCTACACATGTTCATTATGGGTGAAGAATGGCATACTCACCACAGTGATGAGTAATTAAACGTGGACTGGTGATCCCTGTGGAGCAAAACACCACACCCTGATGATCACAAATAAGCCTTAGTCGTTTCTCTGAACATCTGGCCCTTATATCCCATTAATCATTAAAGAATTTGTTGTTTTGCTTTGTCCCTCATTATTTTGCTTTTGAATCACAGATTATGTTGGTTATGTTTTCAACTTTCAACTTTCCTAACTTGAATGTATTGATATATTTGTGTAGTATTTGGTCCTACTAAAAAAAAGAATAAACTCGACTGAACAAGGATATTTGAGTTAACTACTTGAGTTACTTGAGTTATTTTGTTCTGAAGATTTTGATGTTTACTTCCCAAAGATGAATGGCTACCAGTAAACGATGGCCATTGACTAAGATGATCAATGTGAGGAAGACAACTGACACTGCGTGATCAATTTAAAAAGGAAAAATAAACCTTAGTTTCAGTGTATGGTAAGTGTCTTTCGGATAATCCATGAAGGTCTACGATGTTTACATAATTTCTTCATGTGTCTGCTGATTATGCTGTCTTGGTTGAGTCAACATCAGCAGTAATCCATAGTAATTTTCGGGGTGGGGGTGCATGTGCCTACCTGTGTTGTCTGACACATTGCTGTCAGTACAGCTTTAAAACAAGCAAAGGTGTGTTAAAACCTCTGAAAATTTTTAAAATGTTTTTGTTTTCCAGGCTAAGATGTGTAGGTGTGTTTCTGCGTGCCTGTGGTTGGCCGTGGTACTGCTCCCTACACTGCAAGGTATGGCCCTACAGACATAATCACCCAACTGTACGTTATCCCTAATCATGATAGACAAGCTGAGGTTTTCATTCTTCATTTTTTTGGATTAAATAAAAATCTTCCAGGCAGCAACTGAGGTATTTTTTTGTTTCTTTAGATCCACCAGTTCAACCTCACAAAAATTTAGAAAAATCCTTATGTTGAATTTCATACAAATGAATTTGTTATAAAACTTGCTAATGTTAAACTTGCGCTTACTGTAATTTTTAACCTTTCATAACTTTTCCTCCAAGTTGGCTTCCATGAATTCTTACAAATTTGCAATCTTAAAATTATGTTCATTCAATTGTAATGCCAAGGTAAAAAAAAAAAAAGTATTTTATTAGTATAATATGTTATAGACTGTCATTTAAAGACAATGTCATTAAATTTAAATGTCTAGTTTTGGACTACATTTAATTAGTACAGATTTGACCATATTTATTATTTGCTAAAACTGATATCAAGGTTTATGTTTCTGGTATATTTTTATGTCCTGTACCTACTAGTGCTATTATACTGCTTATTATGGTCAACTCCCGAATTATTGGCACCCTATAAGAGAATAGATAGAAATTTTTGTAGTAAAATTAATATTACACATGATTCAAAATAATTAAAAACCTAATTACCAGTTAACATTATTATTTAAAAAATAAAATAAAATAATAAAAATAAAATGAATATTTAAAATAATTTTTGTGTTTATATAATTTACACAGCATTTTGTTTTTAAGCACAAAATATCATTCACTGCATATGCTATTCATTTTATATATTTATATATATTTTTACTCAATTATATGACTATATGCTATTAAAAAATTCTACTTTAACATCATTAGTATAGCTGTAATAAGTAGAGGCATGAGTTTTGGTAGAACTCACCAGTGGATAAATTCTCTCTCGCTCTTCATTATACATGCACAAACCTGACTGGCTGATGTTTTTTATTGCCGCATCCTAGCTAGAGTGTCTGCCCCGGCTCAGCTGCAGACGATGCTGGGCCGACCTGTTACTCTAACCTGTAACGTGACCATAGAAGTTGGTGAAGTCCTCAAACAGGTTCGCTGGCTGGATTTTCACAACAAAAGTGTCCTCCATTATCAGCCCGAGAAGCCTGGCAGCCTCACCAGGCGAGAAGGTGTGGAGCTCATCGACCAGCAAATGCACACAAGTGCTATTGCCATTGAGAGGACCAAGCCAGGGGATGAAGGCTGCTACACATGCGTGTTCGACGTGTACCCATCTGGACAGCAGAGGGGGAAGACTTGCCTCTTTTTAAACGGTGAGATGATGCTAATCTTGATTATTCAGCTGTATGACACCTGACATGATTAATAAATATGAGCAAAGGCCTCTAACATAATATGATCTAGAGTAACATAACATAATATCGAGAGTATTTGGAAAACAAGATGTGCTAGCCAGGCTAAATCAACTTTAATGTTGTTTACATTAATGTCAGATGATTGACTTCTACACTCTTAGAAAAATGGTTCTTCAAGAGTTCTTTGCACCTTTAAGGTTTCTTAGCCTTTTAAATAGGTTCTACTTTGAAGCTTCTTGGATGAGAAAACACTCTGTTGAAAGATTATACATAAAGACTTTTAGGAACAATCTGAAGAACCCTAGAGCATATGACTGGTGAAATAGAACAAACACGCACAGTACACTTAATAGTGGCACTTCACTACAAGTTTCAAGTTTTCCTGAAAACACATGGCAGGAGCTTTAATTGTCCCTTTGAGGTGCCCTGTGATGGCCACAACAGGAATTGGAAAGGATTTGGTGCTCTTCTCTTGAAGATGAACTTAACTTCCTGTCCTATGATCTAGTACTTCCTGTTTAATCCACGAACAATTATCCAGAGAGGAAAACAGAAAATAGCAGATTAGTTTAAAAAGTGAAAAAGGCCAGCATATTTCCATTAAATGAATATATGGTCAAAATGGATGAGTCACCAATGGTAGAAGTGGGAACAACGAAAACAAGCAGGCAGATGGTTACAAGCCAGTAACCATCAAAGTGCAGTGGTTAAAACCCTCATCAGGCCCTGGCCTTCATGTAAAACTGTCCGATGAATATACATTTCTCATGCAAAATATGCTTTCCCCGAGACTAAAGGTTTAATCTAGCACACTAAAGTATTTTTTGTTTTGGCCCCTTGAGGGAACTCTTAAAGGTTCCAGGTAAAACCTATTTGGAAAGCTAGAGCCATTAAGAATCCAATGAACCTGCGAAAAAACGGGTGTAGAAACAATCTATCAGTTCAACTCAATATTAAACAGTTCCTCTTGTTCCTCTCAGCAAAAGCGGAGTCAGTAGGCAACAAGACAGCAGTGCATGGGAAGCATGTGACGCTCTCGTGCACCTACGCACTCGCCAACAGGGTCCGTCAGATCCTGTGGAGGAAAACGGCGGAGCAGGGTGACACGGCCACTGTGGCCTCCTACACCAAGATCGGCAACCTGAGCGTGGAGCTGCCATTCCAGGAACGGGTGAAGCTGAGCCACACGTTGGGATACAGCCAGTTAACCATAGACCCCGTCCACATGGAGGACGAGGGATGTTACACCTGCGATTTCCACACGTACCCAGGGGGCTTGAGGAGTGTCACGGCATGTCTGGCTGTCTATGGTACGTCTAAAGCATTGACACAAAGAGGATGATGATGATGATGATGATAATAATGATAAGTACTGTACGTAAGGATTAATAATATGGTGGCGTGATGTGCCACATTGCACTTTTAAATGTTATAGTTACATTTAACATAGTGGAAGGTTAGTTTTCATTTATCTCAGCTATAAACACTCATTCCCTCACCAGCCTTTGTTTTTTTCCCTCTCTCTTTATTTAATAATACAAAACATCCAGAAAGGAAAGAGAAACTTCTGTCCTGAAGAGTTGTCCATGCCAAAAAAATTCAAGTTACAGCTATAGCTCAGACTGATACAAAGCGCTAACACTGGAGACTCCTTCCAAAACTGTTAAATAAACATCTCCTCAGAAAAACAAAACACAATTTTTGTTCAACAATAGCATGTTATTTATTTACTTATGAATTCAACAGTGGTAAAATCAAATTTAAAATGCACTTGATTATATGAAAGGTCAGTGGATTTCATTTTTCAATCTTTAGCATCAAACTTTAGAGAAGTGATTTTAGTTATTTATTTATTTATTTATTTTTTAACAACAATGCATCCAGATTGGTCGGTCTGTCAGGTCAAAGAAAGTTCATGGCATTTCTTTTGTTGTCTTAAATGAAAGAATGCTTGTTTGTCAAGATATGCTTTACAAATCTGTGTGAGTATGTGTGCGTGGGTGTGTTTATATATGTGTGTGTGTGTTGGAAAAAGAGACGGTGAGTCTATGTGACTTACTCTCTCCACTGCAGCACTCAGGAAAAGGAAGTCATTTTATAACTACGCCATCATTTCTTGACAATAAAAAGAGATAAAGCAGTGGGTGAACTACTGGTCAAAAGTCTTTTTACCCTCCGTATTTAGCTTGGCAAGGCCTCCCTTACTAAATTTGTTGGCTCTGGGATTCTGTTTTCCCAACATCTATTTCGATGCGGTTTTGTTTGTGCTTTGGATTGACACATTTTAACCCAAACATGTATTTTACATGCATTTATACCTGCATTTGAACACAAACATGTACACCTGAGAAAAAGGAAATATTCTCCTCCTAAATGTAGGAGTGATAGGAGTATAGGATATGATAATGTTTTACATTAACGTTCCGTATAATCACTGTAGAAGACCTCCATTTTAGAATCCAAGATGTTAGTAAAGAAATGTGAGTGTATACAGCAACAAGGCGATTTCATGTATGACATCAGGGTTATAAAATATATGTCAAGAAGAATGGGTAAAGATTGACCAAGCAATCTGGCGAAGTCAGAATAGTTCAATTTGGAAGTATGAGAATTAGCATTACTAGCAAAATGGTCCGAAAGCAGTTCAGAGGATGTGAAAAGGGAAAAGGAAACTTTTCAAATGATTTCACATCTTAACATACACTGATTGATCTTTGTTTAAAAGGTAACTAAATCATGAAAAGCTGAAATAAGTAATATTGATTCCATCTCTGAGATAAATTATCAAAAATTGAATAGCTTCAGAAAATCGATATGCCCTATCATTAGGAGATCGCGAGTTCAAATCCCGACAATACCACAGCCATCCGTGACTGGGATCCAAGGGAGCAAAACTGGCCGTGCTCTCTAGGTGGGAGGGATAGCATACTCTCTCCTGTCACAGTGAGACTAGCCAATCATGGGCATGTGTGAGCTCATGTATGTGGAAGAGGGCAGATAGCACTTTCCTCAGAGTGTGTCATGCTGCCCTGTGACACAGAGTCACATGTCTCAGAAGAAGTATGTGTTAGCCTTCACCCTCCCCAGCTGGTAGGGGAGAGGACAGGCAGGAGAAAATGGGGGAAAATAATACAATTGATTACAAGTATTATTTAATTTGTTAACAAAATGAACCTTAATGTAAAAGATTTTTCATTACAATTTCCTGTGAATCTCCATATACACTATATGCCACTTCTTGTCTTGAGTAATTTGAGTAATATTTGTCAATATCTGACAGGATGCTGGGGTCATTGTTTGATCCATGCTCTTGCACGGGATGTGATGGGGCGATTGTAGCCAATTCTTGGTCAATAGCACAAAGTACACTTGACACATGCAAAGTTCCAGTTTCCAGAGAAGAGGAAAGGATTAGTAATTCTGTCAGTTCTGCAGTTCTGCTTCTTGGAATTGCAGTGAGGTGTCATTAGTGCCTCCATGTCGTTTGATTACAGAGCTGTTTTTTTTTTACCTGCTCAGACTACCGAATATTTACACAGTAGATACTCCTGTTTGGCTCGAACACTAGCTATTATCCGGGTCTGTGCTAGAGTGTGACTGTGAAAGCTGATTTAAAGGCGTTTGCTTTGGACTGAGGCCTATTGCCATTATTGTGTCACTTTTCTCTGGGAAACAGAGGTCCTCTATGTCTCTCCTCTGATGATGTTGGCCGAACAGTGTGGCTTTTGTCACTGGAGGATAATCGTGCCTCCAGACAGTGGGTTGTATCACATCCTCTCACACTGTCTCATGTCTTCTCACAACCTGTGTTTTACATTTCCAAACACCATGCATCATGGCTGTCCCTTATAGACGGAGGCTGTAATCGATGTGACTTGCATGTTAAGGCATGTCTAATATTGTCTCGGATAAGAAATAGGAAAATGCCAATCTGTCCATGGCAAGAAACACTCAGTGTTTATGATGACATAATACTTCATTTCTGTGTTTATAATAGTATTGAGGGTATCTATCTGTCTGTTATATACATATAGGTTAAGAAACCTTCTGAATGTCACCAAAATAATTGAATTAGTTTGAAAATACGTTTTTTTTTTAGCTCAAAGAGTCTAAAGACTAACCCGCATGGCCAATTGTGTTGTTTTCACAGTCCTACCCAAACCTGAGGTGAGCTACGCCACCACGGAGAAAGGAGTAATCCAGGCCAACTGCACAGCCGTGTCTCGTCCACCTACAGAGCTCGTCTGGAATGTGGAGGGTCATAACCACACGCTGGCACCCTCCGAGACCTCGGTTTACCCGCAGGGAGACGGCACTGCACTGGTGGTCACCACCATACTGTTTCAGTCCCGACTGCTGGATGAGGAGCAAGTGACATGTACAGCGCTCCATCAGGGCCTGGAGACGAGCATTTCTGTGGCCCTGAACAAAGGTGAGTAAAAATGAAATCTTTTTCAGAATTTGTACAGATGCTTGGTTATTCATGCTAACCCTAGCTTGGAATAATAAATGAAGCTTACTTCTGAGTAAATTACTGGAGTATAGCTTGATTATATATCTTTATACCACAGCGTTGTTAGATTCTTGAACTTGACTGGTTAGAAGGTGTTGATGAATTTTCTATAACAGCAGCTCTGAAAGTAGTTACACTAATGTTTATTTAGCATGGATATTTATGGAAGGAGTCTCCAGTGTCAGTGCTTTGTAATAGTCAGAGGTAAAGCTGTAACTTTAGATTTTCAGACACAAGAAAGTCTTCAGTCCAGAGGAGTCTGTGGATAAATGGATAAAAAGTATGACATGTCATTCTTTAATAAATGCAAATTGTTAGTGGCAGATTACTGCGGTATAAGAGGGATAAAACACTTCAGTGTTATGCTATTACAGGAAAATAATCAACTTTGGGTTGGTAACGGTAATTACATCACGTCAATCCTTCAGTGATTACGTTCCTACAACATTATATTGCTAAATGTTTTATGTCTTACATATAGTAGGTGGATGGATAGGTTGATAATATACTGTATATTATTAAAGGTGAACTAAATGAAATTAGGTATAATTCAAAAGCACTGCATAGTTTTATCATTTTGCAGCTGGTTAAGTCTTCTTCCTGTGTGTATTGTGTGTACTGTGTGTCCACTGAGCTGTCAACAAGTATAAAATAATGACCTGCCTTCTAACATTACACCATCACACCAGTTACCTGTTTAACCTAAATTGGCTAGAAGAAGAAAAGAACACCTCATGGTGGTTATCCTGGTAAAGGTGTAATTATCCCTCTTAAAAGTGCTGAAGAAAATAGTCTCAGTTCAGCGTTTAAGTTCAGAAAAGCTGATGAACCCTCTACTTGGCAGTAGGAGAATATATCAGGATGAGAAAAAGCAAGAAATTGCATTGTGATGTTGTTTATAGCCTTATTTCTGCGTTGTTGTGCTGTCACGCATTGAATGCATTTTATTTCTTTGTGTGGTTTATTGACTCACACTGTGCTTTTGTGTTGCAGCCGGATATAAGAGCATCATCATCATCTCAGTCGGGCTTGCAGTGCTTGTACTGCTCATATGCCTGTGTTTGTGCATGAAGAGGCGATAACAACATACTCCGAGATGGTCAGTAGACATTTTCTCTCAAGAGTTTGCATAAAAATCCCAAACTATATTTCTTCAGTCCAATCCACACCATTTCAGACCACTAAGAGTGGCAGTTGAGCAATAATACAGATTATAATCATTTATACTTACATTTAATGTGGAACATCTACAAAACAAGTTAGTTCCTGTTGTTACTTATGTTACAGCAGCTATAAACAGTAGTTCCCATCGCCAGTCTTTCTTTTTCTCTCTCTGTTGAAGTTAATAAGACAAAAATACACAACTTGTCATTTGCCGTTACCAAGAAAACCGCAAAGTGTTTAAAGTCTTGGACACTTTCCCATGCTGGAAAACGTACTGACTGTTACAAAGCGCTGACACTGGAGACTCCTTCCATGAATGTTAAACAACCATATCCGTACAGAAAACTGCACGATGGAAATAAAGTCTCTGTGAATGAGCTGTTACTATAGAAACGATAACATATTAAAACAAACGCATTCGCTGGAACTGATGTCAGAGCTGCTGTTATTTTAAAAAAAAAACAAAAAAAACCCCACCACCTTCTGACCAATCAGAATTCAGTAGTGCTGTGATATAATAAGCTATAAATACTGTACTCTAATTGTGGTGAGGAATCTTCTGAATAACACAGTCAGACACACCTTCAGGTTTGGCATGTCAGTTTTTTTTAAATGTGCCCCCTGTAGAAAACCAATGTGCAGCCGGTAACCAAGGTGTTAGCCATGACGCAGTTAAACACAGGCTTCCTTTGGGCTTGTTTTCGAGTAACAGCTCGTGAGACTTTTGACCTGGAACAAGGCAGAGTTTGTATTTGTGCTGAAAGGTTCTTTCATATGAGCCAGCTAGGTTTTAAAGACAGACCAGTTCTGTAAATAAACTGACAAATTTTAAGCCTCTGAGACTTTCACATCAGGATGTCGGTTCTAGGAGTGATGACCCTTCCTACACGTCCCATTTTTTTTCCACCTCTCAGTGCCAAAATGATGATCCTGGACTCATCCCTAATAACTTTATTAATACAAAATGTATATAGTGGTTTGTTTGTTTTTTTTACTTCTATAATTCTAGTTTTAGAAGACCTCTGTTGAGAACCAATTTTTTTGACTTTTCACAGTTTTGCAAGAAGGGATGATAACATTATTGAGGAGACTTATTGAGCAGGAACTTCAGGAAAATCTTAACCTTTCACCTCATGAAATCAATTATTTATTTTTCTTATCATTTCTTACATCCTGACCGTCTCCTCTGATTAACGGTCCACAGGTCAGTTATCTAGCGAGCCAGTTCTCTCTGTCGAATGTAGGCTTGTTTGTTGAAAATGAAAAGATTTTTATTGATTTGGATTATTACCAATAATTTACAGTTCAAGAACAATTACAACTTCTAGACACATTGCTCTTGAAGCAGGCAGAGAGACCATTATACTGTCTATCCTCTTTATTCTCATTGTCCTTATTGTGGTTTTTAGGCTCTACACCATGTGTAGCCTTAACATTTAATTCTTGGGAAAACTTTTGACTTCCTAGACGTCAAAGAGCTAAAAATGGCAGTGCCTCAAATTATACTGTTGACAAAAGAATAATTTTGGCCTGCAGTGTTGTCTGGGTGATATTTCATGGGAGAAACTATGGTAGTAGCTCCTGGTACACAGAATGTAGATATCTACATTTAACCCAAACCAAATATTTAAACCATCTATATTATTGCATTTCTAATCTCTGAGCATCGTATATAACCTAATACCCAGTTTTCACTGATTATTAGTTAGATTCAGATTCAGCAGTTGGGAATTTGAATGTAAGAAACTAGCAGAAACAGAATCCAATTTGAACCCATTCACACTACAAACATTGATGTGGTTTCTGGATGGCTAACTTGCGATGAGTAGAGACGGGATGAAATTCAGTAAATCCATGAATCGTAATCCAAGCCCCTAGTGGGGTTTAAAACACAGGCAAGCAACATTAAAAAGGAAAATCCATGATAATATGGAAAAAAAAAAAAAAACAGGACTATATGGAACTTTAGACTAGGACGATAATAAGACTTTGTCCTGACCAATGACACACAGAGGAATCAAGAATTGACACAGAATAGGTGAATACAATCAGACAACAAACCAATCACAGGAGAGAAACCAAAACAAACATAAGCACATGGTGTTCATCGCCATGGCAACTGAGGTGGGTAAGGGGAAAACCGTAACCCTAATCTACCAAAGCTCATATCGAACCAAGATGCATTTCCATTCAACCATTCTGCTCATTTTGATCAATTTTCCAACAACTAGTCTTATGTGAAAATATGATATGTTTAGGGAGAAACACTCCAACAGCTAAAGTGTAAAGAAGAGAACTTTCAAAGAGCCATCTTTAGCAACTACAATTACAGTTTGAAGCACTAGATGCACCAGTGAAACATTCTGACAGTGGAAAATGCGGTGATTTTCAATAATGCAAACATTATAATCTAAAGATTTACAGAAGCTCATCTCAACTGCACCAGTCTGGTAACAAAACAATACAAAATGCTCATAAATGTTCAGATGGAGTGATTCTTTTGTTTTTTTTTTATCAACTTATCAACTATAGTCAAGGATGACTTTTTTTTTTGGTATTTATTTTAGTTGAAATATCTTTTGTGATTATTTTTGCGTCAGGCTTACATTTTTATGTGTAATTTTTAAACTCACATAAAAGAAGTCTTTTTGAAGTCTAAATTGAACGTGAATAAAAGCACAGTGTCACACCCTCAGAACTGAATTCGAGCAGCATAAAATTTTGTGCATGGCACAGAGGAACTGCACGGCAGACAGGTTTTCTTTTTTTTCTTTTGAAGTTCTGTTCTTGCAGGGCTTAATGTTTTTTTTTGTAGCACCACAGGAAATGGGGTGCTACCACTTCCTGTCTCTTACAAGAAGTCTTCCCATCCTCATGACTGCCTTTTTTTTTTTTATAACCTGTCTTTGGTTAAAGGGAAATTCCTGTTTGAAGAGAACATTTTGAGATATTATTGTTTAGGGTGTGAATATGATAGACAATGAATAATAAAGCATGAGCACGGTGACTCATTTACTTTTAGAGACTAATATTTATGGCATATTTTGTTGTAATAGTGGGACTCATGTCTGGATTGAAGTGCTACTGGTTTTCACGGCACCCAGCTGCAGTCTGCGGAGTCTGATATGGATATTTTCTTTAATCAGAACTGATTGTTGCTGATACGTTTGGCTCTTAAAACAATCGACTTAAAAAGCAAAGAAGAGGAAAACATGGCACAAGTGATTAGCAACCTAAATAAACTTTCAGATCAGGGTGTGTTTTAAATTTATCTGAACTGGCCACATTTTACAGTGTTCCAGTGTTTCGATGAATCTCAGCATGACTCTGGACCTCTTTTTTTTTTTTTTTAAAGGAGAGACAGGAAAAAGGTGAGACTGAAATGGTGTAATGGATTTTAAAATGAATCAGACCCCGTTGGCACACCTACTGTATCTTGTTGACGTACGAGGGCTGATCTGGGACTGGTTTTGTCCTTTGTATCCGGATTGATCCACTTACATTACATTTATATCAGTTTGTTAGACTATAAAGTGACTTAGATGTGAGGCAGAACATGGTTCAAGCATACAGCTGGGTGGCTGATGGTAAAGAGTCTTTCTCACTGGGTATCTGATGGTTTTGAGATTCAAACTTACAACCTTCTGATCATCAGAATTACAACTGCCTCTTAAATACTTTGACTTGTGATCAGCAAGTATATAAAATAGTACTATATATTTTTTTTTCTTCATTTATTGTTTTTTACTAATGTTTGCTAATAAATAAAAAAAAGGAGTTTTCATGGCACCGCATTAAGGAAACACCTGAACGCCAATATAGCCCGATAACATCTGAAACCGTTTCCTTTTGTGGCGCCTCGCTTAAAATATACCACAAGGTTTTTAAACCATAGTCACCTACTTTTTTTCTTGCGAGCGAGCAAATAAACTAGGTTGACGGCAGAGAAAATGGTCATTTACCAGGAATTTCACACCAGGGTGATGGTAACAGAAGTGCCATCACTTCCTGTGTGTCATATTTTTCACCATAAGGTCACATCTCTCGGTGAGAAAATGAATAATAGCGATACAGAGTCCATCTGTCCATGTGGTGGCCTGAGAAAACTCTTCACACGGTGAAATCTTGACTACGCAGCACTGTGCAAAAGTCATAGGCGTGCTAATTCTGTTTTTTGTTTTTTTTTTTAAATAAGGATTTGTCTTTACTGCTTTAGCATATCATTCACAATGTTAGATTTCCAAACATTAATTTTCCATTTTAAAAAATTTTATGTTACAAAGAAATGTCTGATTGTGGGAACATTTTTAAGTAACAGACCACGTTTGAGATTTTTACTATTAACTAGTCTTTATAGTCCATTTGTATACGTAGAAATGTTTCATTTCATTATATCTAAAGTATTTTCTTCTATGTGTCCCTAAGACTTTCACACAGTACTGTATAGTTGGTATAATTGGTGTCTTATTTGCACATAAATCACAGGAATCACAGGAAATCACACTTAGCTAGCAATGTTTTAGACATCTTCAGTTAGACTAGCTGTATTTACCATGCAGTTTGTTAAACTGATTCTTTAGCCAACATGATATTTGCTGGCAGAAAGCTAAAGCAACATTATGAAGTAACCTAAATAAAACATTTCCGTGTTGTTTTGGTAAAAAAGAGAGATGTCGAAATATATTATTGGCATGTAATTCTGCCACAGTAGGATCTGATGGGTTTTCCTGGGCCACCACTCAAATAATAAATGGGAACAAATACATTTAAAAAAAAAAAAACCCGTATTGCATAATGTTTATGGGTTATTTCTATATTTCTAGGTTTAGAATCTGTAGAAACACAATTTGGACATTTGAAATGATGATAACATTTTTAGAAAAACAGCAAGATCTTCATAAATCATCTCATGCTACAGTTAGAAAAAAAGCTATTTCGACATTCTGCTTTGATAAATGACTAAACCGAAGGCTAAAAGTGATCCTGCAATTATGTTTCGACAACACACACACCAGTTTCCTTAACCATATCATTTAGCATCATTCTCAAAACACAGAATTACTGTGACATACAAAAGCTGTGATTCTGTCTTGTACTGTTTTCAAACGTTGACTTGTTCATGCTGTTCCACGTCTAATACCAGCGCTGTTTTCTTCTCTTTTTTCTGCATTTAGACTGAGATGAACCCCCCAAAAAAATGCTGCTATGACTAGAGAAAGCCACAGTCTCTCTTATATATAGTGTGTTTTATGAATGTACTAATGAGCACATGATTTTTTTTTCTTTGGCATTTAAATGGTAATTTCAACTAAAACGCTATCACTGGAAACACTAAGCCTCTTTTTGTTTTGATGTATTTTCACTTCCATTATGAATTTCATTGTACTAAATAGTAATCTTATTGTTGACATTGTAAATGTTGATTTTGAAAATTAAAAAAGAAAAACGACAAGAAATCCACATTTTATGAGTGAACAGTTTTTAGAAAATATTGCCCCGTGAGAAGTGCGCGTGCATCTCCACTAGAGGGAAATGTACTCATATCTGGAGGCTGTTGTTCTACACTAGAGCGTCTACACTGACGGGATCCAGCTGACTCAAAGACTTTGGTTTTCTTCAATTAAGAGCTTTAATGGATGAACACAAGAAAGTTTGACCATATTTTTGCAACTAAATAATACTAACATTGCTCAAATAATATCACGTCTCCACCGTGGACCTGATACGTCTCTGGGAAAATCATTACTTATGTGTCTGTGTGTGGCAATTTTAACAGCTTAGCATTTTAAAGAAGGAAGAAAAAAGGCCGTGTGAATTGCATACACATCTCTCATTTCTCATTTCTTACAACAAAAAAAAAAAAAGCAAAAACACTTCTTTTGGGTATCAAAAGGGTTCGTTTGATAAAGGCAATGAATATCTATAAAACTGTGAGAATTTTAAAGAACTTGTCAGGAGCTTCAATGATTCTTGGCATTGTTAATCTGTGACATTGAAATTACTCCTCCATAAAGTCAGTTATTATAGTCTCTCATACGTCTATTACTCTTACTGTTATTATAATTGTAGGAACATTGCAGGAACATGGACAAGTAGTTACAACGGCAGTTCCAGTGATACCATGATATCATCAGTCCTGTTTAATGTCAGAAAACATGTCTACATAAAATAAATTTTTTTGAAGGAGTGCTGTTAAAGCAAAATAATCAGCTTTGGGTTGGTGTGATGTGAGCCTAGGCAAGCTGATATACTGTTACCACCACAGAGTTGATTTTTTTTTTTTTTTTCCCAATAACATCACATCCCATAGTGTTTTATACCATAGCAACCTGCCAATAATTACAAGTAAATACATTTTATCTGTGAACCACACATATCATACGCTTTAACCGTTTACAGCATCTCTTTTTTCTCTCTCTTGTGAAATTACTAATACAAAAATACAGCTTGTCATATTACAGAGGAACCACAAAATGCAGTTAAAAAAAAAGTTTTCCCTAGTGGAAAATTTAAACTTACAGTTTTACCTCTGTTACAAAGCATTGACACTGGAGACTCCTTCAATAAATGTTATATAAATGTCTCCAATGTCTTCACCATATCAACGATACATTTTGATTTCTTAACCCCTTCAGACCTGATTTTGTTTTCCACTGAGCAAAATTTTTTTTTTACCCACTTGATAGTTATTCTTCTCCAATGTAGAAATGAGTCTAAAAAAAGATCTGTGCCAACTCATGTTTTTATTAGATTTTTTTTTTTTTTCTTGTCCACTACAATGGACACCACGACTGAAGCGATTTCGAGAAACCTTTCGAGAAACCCTAAAATTTCAAGACACCTTTCATATTTTAATCATACTTGTGAACTAGAGTTTAAACATATACAGTATGTGAACTAGTCTTTTGAACAGATTTTGAAAAGAACATACATATTTGTCGTTACAGAAGGGATTTATTTATAATTGCACTACGGGTTCCCTTATGAGTCTGGTTCCTCTCAGCTTCCTCATATCATCTCGGGGAGTTTTTCCTTGCCACCTTAGCCTCTTGCTTCCTCATTAGGGATAAATTCACATACTTACAATTTATTTTCATTTCATTTAATTTGAATCTTTTTATTTCTGTAAAGCTTCTTTGTGACAATGTCCATTGTTATACAAATAAAATTGAATTGAATTGAATACTGTAACAATGAACAATTCAATAAGAATGAAAAAAAAAAGGTTGTTGTATGATAAGATGAAGTCTCAAAAAACTTGTTTGATTCTTTTTGTTCCTTGCAGTGTGTGAGTCTGAGTGTGTGTCTGTGTGCATTTTTGGCTGTGTTTACGTGTACTTGCTGGTAGCTGGCTTTTGCACTCTCACCAGACACTGGGCCACATTCATTTTGAAATGGGGGAGATCTAGGATGTCTTTTTTTTTTGGGGTTCTTGGCACTTGTGGCACCAGTTGACTCTGAGACCAACTCAGACCAACTGTTAACTAGCCAGGTGAAAAGCATGTGTGATCATTCTCAGGGTCCACTTTTCGGAACGGATGTCATTTTATACTCTAAAATATCCATCCATCCATCTATTCTCTGTACCGCTTATGCTACACAGGGTTGCAGGGGAGCCTGGAGCCTATCCCAGGGAACTTGGGGCACAAGGCGGGGGGCACCCTGGACAGGCTGCCAACCCATCGCAGGGCACAAACACACACTCACACACCCATTCACACACTGCGGACAATTTGTAAATGCCAGTCAGCCTATAATACATGTCTTTGGACTGGGGGAGGAAACCGGAGAACCCCCAACTCCAGAGGTGCGAGGCACAGTGCTAATCACTAAGCCACCGTGCCCCCATACTCTAAAATATATAATATTAATAATTGTTGTTGTTCTTTCAGCTGCTCCTGTCAGGGGTCGCCACAGCAGATCATTGGTCCGCATATTTGATTTGGCACAGTTTCTATGCCGGATGCCCTTCCTGACACAACCCTCCCCAATTATATGGAATTATATAATGTGGCTGGGGTTGGCTCTCTGGCGGGGAATCGAACGGCGGTGAGAGCGTTGAAGCCTAACCTCTAGTCCTCCAGGGACCCATAATAATATTAATAATTAAAAAACATTAACATTAAAATTTTTAGCTCTCTATTTTAGCCCTGAAATGCATGAATAAAATCCACAACCTGGCACACTGATATTAAGTCATGAAGTTCCTGCTGATATCTTTCAAGACCTGATGTCCATTGTGATGGACATTAAACGATTTCAAAAAATCCTGTGTTGTACAACTCTGTACAAGATCTTCAAACTAACTTTGAATATTATCAAATGATACTATTAAGATTATAATAGGTGCAAGTTGATGAGGTTGCCATGATCATAAATTAGTATATAACAGTTAAAAAAAGGTGCTTACTCCTCCTCCTGTCTAGTCGGAGAGCCATGCCTGTCTAATGTGATGCCTGAAGCTCTGTCAGATTAAGTTAGGGGTCATGTCTTCATTGCGATTGGTTGATCAGGGTCCAATCAGTGACCAGGCATTATTCATATTATAAAAGCATACAATTTTATTGGTTTAAACAAAAAAAGAAACATGGACGTGACATCCATTCCAATGGATGCAGGGTCTGAAGGGGTTAAATAACAGCACTTTCTTTATTATTAGGCTATGATTAGATTATGTGGGACATCCCTGTGGATGAGCTGTTACTATAGAAACGACAACATATTAGACCAACCTTCTGACCAATCACAAATTAAGAACTCGTCAGCGCTGTGGTATACAACATGATTATATGGTCATTAATGAGACACCAAAGGAAAATCCATGGGATCCACCAAAATTAAGAAAATGTGGTTTTATGACTGTTTAAAATTCTTGATGAAAACATGGTCTCCATGGTACCAACAAGGGTTCCACTTTTGTTTTATGTCAAGCATGAAAGTAAACTCAGGGATGGAGACACAATGCAGACAAAAATGAAACTAGTTAACGATGTGAAAGATACTCCCGGAGATCAGAGGATCTGAAATAGCCTGATTCTCTGATTTAATCATGTTTACGAGGAATATGTGAGCAGAACTGAAAGTGTTTGAATGTTTAGGAACAAGCGGAAATGTGTATCACAAAAGCACTCTACTGAGTCACCTGCTGATCGGCAGAGCCTGCTTACAGAAGCCAACTTTATATCGGTCCACATGTATTTGTTAAAGGAGTTCTCTTAAAAGCTCAAGCAAGGCCATGAACTCATGATGTTTTTAGAGGACATGAAAATTGTATAAGCCAGAGGTGTCAAACTCATTTTAGGTAACGGGAGACATTACACTCTGGCCGGACCAAAATAATCAGTTTAGTGACCAGCAACACATCAAGAACTCCTCTTAAATGTGTTCAATTCAGATAAATGCATGGATTGAATTTATAACACCTACAAACCAGATGAACACACTGCAACACAAAACAAACTGTCCAAATTATGTTTTTACATTACAGTACCTTGCATAAGTATTCACCCCCTTGAAGTTTCCCACGTTTTCTGGTGTTACAGACTGTAACTGAAATGGACTTAATTGGGAAATGGGCTTAAATGGGATTACATGCCACATTTTTAGCTTGCTAATGAGTAGCTGAGTTTATTGCTATATTTTGCTGCCTAGTGGACTACCTCTTTTTTTTTTTTTTTTTTAAATCTTTTAAACTTTTTGCAGAACTCATTTTATCAGCCTGGAAATAGTTCAACACCTGAAAACCTAAAAAGTCACTAAGGCATGTTGAAGAAAGCTCAGGATAAAGAGTGAGTTTGTCATCATAAGTAAACAAGATTATCCAAAGTAGCAAAGAACCTGTATCTCTGCTAGCTTCAGTACAGCTTAATATCAGCAAACCGGTATAAGAGGAACAAATTTAAACCAGATATAAAACTATACACCTGACAGACTTGAGAGAAGACCTGGCTAATGTTTTGCTAGCTAGCTACCTTGTACCCTGCTAATTTAAGTAGGTGATCCATATAGCTTGTGGGAACTACTTAAATATAAATTATAACCAACTTTCAAACCTAAACTATGCTTTGAGTGATAATAAGCTAGAGTAATGATACATCTTTCACCTAGATTGTAATAGCATGCAGTAGCTAACATAGTTAGGTAATAGCTAGCCCCTGCTGACACCAAACAGAGTAATGAAATGATTGATTTAATTCAAGTTTTTTTTTTTTTTCCATTTCATTTAAGATGTACGTGGTATAAATGTGTAAAATAAAAATGGCAGTATAACTGTAAAACTAATTAAAGCTTTTATACTGTAGTCATGTAAAATACAAAATAAAAATTTATAGTGGTTGATGAAGATTTGTAAGTTTAATGGTTGTCATAGTTAAACTATAGAAAAATGGTCGCTGCACAATCACTGAGGATCACCTCCATTGCAATTACTACAAATGTCGGCAAATTCCCCAGGTCAAACCCGTGTGACGCAAATTCAGGTTATTAGTAAACACCTCCTGACTTTATGCAGGGTGTGTTAACATTTGAGGTTAACTTTGAAACTGCAAGGTGATAGACCAATAAGGACTAGTTGAGCAAGGATAGAATATACAACCTGTCAATCATCTCACTTGTGCATGCACTGCAGTCGTGCTGCTAAAACCCACAAATCATACATCCCCTGTCACAGCATCCTCTAACATGTGACTGAAAAGCCAAAGACGGATACACTGCTTAAGTGAAAGAGTCCCAGTTGCTCTTAGACACAGAGAATCAACTTAAAGTAGATGTGAAAGGAGTGTACCAAGATCACAGGAACCAGTTCATTGAACTGAAAGTAGCGTGATGTCCCAAAAAGTCCCGAGCTTTCTTTCTATAGCTTTTTGTTAATAGTAATTATTACTCAGTAGGATTCATATGCTGTATTTTCAGACAGTGACAGACTAAGGCTATTCAATCAGCATTTATCTTTGTCTTTAATTTGCCCAGAGCATGAAACAGTGACTCCACCATTCTTAGTTCCGATAAATTCAGCTGTGACTGAGGACTAATTATAGTATGGGGGGGTGGTTTAACTTGTATAGTTTTAAAAATAAATTAAAACATTTGCATAAGAAGTTCACCCCTGTTGCTCTGAAACCTGGTTACAGTATAAATTGTTTAGGTTTCTAATGAAGAATTATATATCATTTATATATCAGCACATTTGTCTTTTCTTAATCAATTCAATTTCAATTTCACCTCCAGTGCACAAGGCCATTTGATGGACCGGATTAGAACCTTTACCGGCCCAGTCCAGGCCCGCAGCCTGTATGTTTGAAACTCCTTATATGAATTCTGTTTGATTTTCAACACTCAGAAGCAAAAGTCAATCTGTAGGAACTTCTATGTCGCAGAAGCAAAATTTCCACAGGTTTTTCATATTCACAAGTGAAACTGCTTTTGCGTCAAACATACACACAGTGATATAGCTGAGTGCAACGACGTGCATCCCCATGGTTTCTGTGTCTGCTCTATTTTATAGTTTATCTACAAACAATTTTGTGAGAAGAACAATCCAAAACATACAACAGAAAAACAGTTTGAAAAAGTTATACAGGATGGATCTGCAAATTATTAGAAAATATTTAAATCATATTCAGAAATAATAAAGGCACAGCTGAGGAACTTACACAGACTTGTTGGTTTAAATAAACAGCTGTTTCACTTTGTGATAAGGTTATGTAAAGTTTTGCCCTCAGCTGTACAGTATGGAATAACTTGCTCTCACACACGCGCGCACACACACGCACACACACACACACACACACACACACACAGTTTGTATAAAAGACATGCTACTCATCTGCTGTGACTAAAGGAACAGGTTGAGGTCAGACCCAACTACACCTTACTTTGTTCCGTTCCATCAGTTTCTCACACAGGAAGTGTGATAATTTGTTGTAGTGCTTGTGGGCTCCCCGCAATTGTTCTCTGCACAATGCTGTCCCACTATGCACTCTCTGAACCAGTTTCTTTCAAGTCAAATTACAAATTTTATATCACATTATGTGCTCAAGCATATCCCTGGTGTGAAGGTTGCTGATCGAGAATCAGTATTCAGTATCCAAATAACATCGAATGCAACTGATCAGGAACTTTTCTCAGAAATGGTTGATAAAAGCACGAACAGAAATTCCTGCAGTCCATCACATAATAATGCACAGTGTGTACAGTGACCCATTTTGTCAACAGCAGTGTAGGTTTATTTTACATGGTAGATGCTTGTGATGGGCAAGTAGTCAGTCAGGTGATGTGAGAAAGTGGACACATAACTTTGAGGGAAAAAAAAACATCACCACTATGAAGTATACAAATCTGAAGATAATACCTAGTGGACTAAAAAGACTGTAGGGAGATAGAACATGAAGCACTGCGGTAAACTTAGCTTTATATTGAACAGTCCCATTTCTCATGAACAAAGCACCCCAAAAAATCATAAAACACATTTTCTCAGAACCATCCAAAAGTGCAAGAATATTGTAAGATTCATGCCCCATGGAGTTGGCTATATTAAGGGGAAAAAAAATAAAATCAATATTCATAAAGACAGTGCTCTATACCTACATACCACAGCTTTACTTTTTAAGACACTGTCTTTACTACAAGCGGTCTCTTATATAGATAAGCCTATAACTATATAGTCATGGATCAAACCATGTTTAGGTCATTAATAAATATTCATTAAACTTCAAACAGTGAACATTTTGGAAAACTGGAAGCTGAAGTAGGCTTGGAATGGGTGCTTTTTTCTTTACTACCAACTATTTTGTATATTTTTGTCCCCTTGAAGCCAAGTCTGTGGGACATAAATCTCACCATGATCATCCATTTCACACAGTATTTAGATGTATTTCTGAAACAGCAAGATATAATTTCAGTATATTTGGAAATCCATGTTTTTGGTTCACTTTTCTATGTGCTCACTGACAACCAGAGTTGTCCAGTTACAACACTGGTTTCAAGACCTAGAGCTTTCTTGAGATCACTGTATCTTATCACATTTTGTTGAATATTGTCTTGGTCTTGACAATAAGTCCTAAACATGAGGAATGATAATTATGTGTTGGTCTTGCCTTGGTTTCTGTTTGGTATGAGTCTTGGTCAGTACAGGCCTGGATCTTTTCTTGGTCTTAGTTGGTATGGGCCTTAGTCTTGTCTTGTTCTTGACTGTGTGGATCTTGAGCTTGTCTTGATCTCAGTTGGTATGGGCTTGGGTCTTTTCATGTGCTCTGTTGGTATAGAACTTGGTGTTGCCTAGGTTGGTATGGATCTTGGTCTTCTCATGTTCTTGGTTGATAAGGGCCTTAGTCTTGGATCAGTCTTGGTTAGTATTGTTCACATTCTTGCTTGTTATGGATCATGGTCTTATTTGGAATGGATCATAGTTACGGCTGGTATGAACATTGGTTTTGTCTTAGTCATCACTGACAACTTGCCTTCATTCCACACTGAGCACGTTGTCACAAGCAATATAGCTGATGTATGAATATTGTGAACAAACAGAATTTAGTCAACAAATAGGTCTATGCTGCCTATGCAGTCAACCAATACAGTAAAATCCTTAAGTAAAGTTCTGAGCCCAGACTTTAACAGTTAAGGAAGTACACACAAAACTGGCCTCTGGTCAGTTCTCTGTAGCATTAGGACTTAGAGTTAAGTTACTTTAATGGCAGCGTATTCTGATGCCTCAATCTGTACATGAGCAACTCTAACAGGTCTCTGTGGCACAGCCTCATGATTTAGGGTAGCATATATCAAAGGATTCTCGTCTTCCTCCGTTTCCACAGTGTCACGGTTGTGGCATCGATTCGGTGATCCCCGATTTACAGGATGTCCTCCTGCTGATGATCGGTCTCTTAGAGATGTCACTCTGACAGGAGGGATGTCATAGATATAGGGTGGTGGTGGACTGAGTTGGGCAGGAAGAGTTTGGGTTTTGCTACGTGGAGACTCCCTGGGATTAAATATGGGTGGAGCAGGATCAGCCACTGGAGTTGCTGTGGACTGTAGATTGGATTGGATCGGATCAGGAGAAATTTTCATTGTTAATCAGTAACCTAGTTAAGTAAGAAAGATGCATACTGTACCTGATTCTCATGTATTTTTTCTTTAATAGATTTTTTCTGCCCTGTTAAAATTGAACAGAAATGCATGTGACTAAAACTCTTGTACATGTCCAGTACAGAGCACTGCTGGATGTTATTTTGTGTAGGTAGAGAACAGAGGAAAAAATCCACATACCTCGACACCAGATGACAATTACAGACACGACAACCACTACGAAGAGCAGCACACCAATCCCACTGTAGATGTACACGTAGGGCTGTAGCTGTTCCCTTTTTTCAACATTCGGATTTGAACTGTCTGAAACAAAAAAGTATTTTTGAGCATTTCATGAAGGTACTTCATCACCAGTGCTTCATTACTGCTGCAGTTAATGAACAGAAGTTAGCTGGTTGTGAATCACTAATGCTAAATCAATAAATTCAAGTCTTTCTTTTAAAGGCTAAATATGAGTGTACTGGCCAAACAACATGACACAATGCTATGCTCATGAGTTTGTTCATGAAATTAGGTGTAAAAACAACAGTCCTTACTTGTTGTATTGTTTTCTGCTGTTACAATTTTGGAGTCAGTGTTATAATCTGGAACATAATCTGAAAGAATAATATGATCACTAAATCTGCACCAGCAGTCAAAAGTCAAAACCTTAAGAAATAGGTTCAAATAGGTTAAATAGTCTAGAATTAGAAATAGTAGAAATAAATACATATATATATGAACTGAGAAATGTTTGTGAGTTTTATTTTATGGCAAAACATCGGAGAGAAAGATCTATCAGAAAAAGACAGACCTGTGTCACATTACTCACTCGTACCACATGACATACAGTATATATGTGTTATCAGTGTTGATACGAACACTGTGTGTGATGTGAAGTATGATGTGGTTACCTGTCACAGTGACATTGATAGAATGGCTGACGGTTGGTGTCGGTGAATTTATTCTACATCTGTAAAGACCAGCATCCTGCATGGATATGTTATGGAAAATCAGGAACAACAATCTTTTATTATCTGTAACATTTTTCCATTTGTTTGTGGTGTAATTGGAGTGGTTCAAAGCTCTGCATTCATTCTTATCATCAAGTCTACACCATGTGACATTTATATTCTTCCAGCAGTGTGATTCACTGTCTACAGTACAGTTGATCGTCAGGGAATTCATTACAGGAATTTTCCACACTGTGTTCCGTGGCACCATGATAGAAGGGATACAGTCCGGATCGGTTTCTAAAAAGCACAATGAAAAAGAATGACTTAAATATGGGGAATGCCAAAGTACACAGTTCTTCAGAGTTCTTTAAGATAGATAAGGCTCCTTAGCTTTCTAAAAGTCATTTGCTTGGAACCCTTTTTCGCAGGGAAACACACTATTGTAGGATTCCCCGTAGAACCATTAAAGGTTAGGGTTCTCCCTTAGAACCACAAAAGGAAGCCTTAAGTTCTCAATTTAACCCTTTTTTTTTTCTAAGAATGGTCTGGACAGATTGGAACTGAAAGATGATACAAAATGCAACTGAACCTTGAATCATCACCCCCACACAAAAATAGGTGGAAATTCACTTTCTACTAGTATCTCAAAAATTACACATTTTTGTGAAATATCTTTTAGTGGGTGTGTGTTTTTCGCTGTGGGTAGGTGATGGGATGAAGGTGAGCCCCCCACCTCCTCCATCTTGAGCTGAAGGGGCACATCCTGTTTACAAGACATTGCTTTAGTGCAAAATTACATCAGAAAGGGGGAATGGTTTCAAAACTTCTGAGAAATTGAGATTTTTTCTTACGGGAACACAGAGGGGGGTTTTATATTAGCATAAAAACAAGGGTTAAAAAAAAAGGCATGTGATTAATTGTGTTATATTGTTTAGTTTTATAGTATAGTTATAATATATTTATGGTTATATGACGACATTTGTTTCAGTGGTGAATAAGAGACAACAAGCTATACTGTTCAAGTAGCACTTTAAACACAATCTTGTTAGCAAGGCACATTTCACTACCGACCTACAAGAGTCCACGTTTACGTCATAGTTATTTTGCCAGAAATTTTCCTTAATATAAATTACATTCTGTATATTACATATATGACACCATATCAGCATTGTTTAGACTGGTCAACAGCAGGTGTAATCAAACTACGGGACAGGCCACTCTTAGGGAAATTCTGGCGGAACAAGCACAATGTATTTTGAGTGTTTTTTATGTACATTTTCTAATTAAATTTATGTAGATACAATTCAATTATTCATAGACGCCCTTAAAATATATACAGGTCAATGCATTGCTGTTATTTAGTAGAGAACATGCAGAAGGTATTTTATATACAGACTACGGACATGACTAAAGAAGGCAACAGAAACAACCAAGACAAGAAAACATGACAGCATCTGTTTACAATACGGATTTACGTCAGTCCAGTTGCATCAAATCTACAGCATACAGTACATCATTGTTTGTATTGTCTCGAGCAAGTTGCCACAAAAAGTTCCACTGCGATGAATAAAGTTGATCTTATCTTATCTTATCTTACCTTATCTTATCTTAGGCCCTTTTGTGCCAAATATACGTATGTACGGAATGTATGGAGGGCTCTGCCAAAAAAACTAATACTGTTCTTCATAAAAATAAGGCTTTGACTGACTTTGACTGAGTAGGAAACCTCATTCACAGAAAAACATAACAGAGAGGTGAGCGAATGATTATTCACTGATGAAGAAGATCCATTTTAGAGCAGTGTCTCATTTTGTGTCCACAATTAAAGCTGTGGATTTTCATACTTCGTTAATTACAATGCTTCTAATCTGATTAAAGCTTAGTAAGGTAATTTGCCAAGTGGGTGCATGACGCCACAGACATTCAGTATGATGTAAATAAAGAAGGATTTGATGTAATAAATGATGGAGGTTAAGATCTGACTTACCGTTTGTATTACTGGTGATTAGGGGTGAGAGCCACAGGTGGATGATAAGAATACAGATGATTTGGAAGACGCAGCACGCCATGAAGAACCGCTTTTTACCACATACAAAGTCAGGTGTGCCTTTTGGTGCTGGCATAAACAGCATTAACTCACATCAGCAAAAAAAAAAAAATAGAAGTGTTTTAGAAAGAAAGGGTGAAAGTGCAAACTTTACCTGCACGACATTTGCTCTTGTCTCATCCGTTTGCATCTCTACTTCATGATCTCGCTTCCCCTGTTTCTACTTCTGCTTCTCCCACCCTGTACGTTTGTCACCTCATGTCCTGTGTGTTGTGGTTTGACATGACTGCAACGTGATTTTACTCTCAATGCAACAGCACCATCCTGTGGATCACTACTACAGAACACACTCTACAGGCTGTTTATCCTGGTCAATGGATTCAGAGTCTATCCTGGGAACACTGGGTGCATGTTGGGAATACACCAACCCACCTACTGGCATGTTGTTTGGAGGTTTGAGAAAACCTGTGCAGACTTGTTAGTATGAGTGTCACATAATGTAATATGCAACCAAATGAACTACATTAACTTCTGTACTTTGAGTACCAATTGTTACGTCCTGGGGTGTTCGTGTGTTTTGTGTTTTGTTCTCTCCCCTTTTCTCTCGCCCGCCTCTCTCTCTGCAGCAGCTACCTCATTGGTTAACGGACCAGTCCATCTTGATTACCCCGCTGATGTCACCGGCCGTGACGACCAATCGTCTTCTGACCCCGCCTATTTAAAACCCGCCACTATCCATTCAGAA
>CM075028.1:13556439-13574949 GCA_037576675.1 Pangasius sanitwongsei
ATTTTTGATAGACTTCAAAGCACTATTGTAAGTCGCTCTGGATAAGGGCGTCTGCCAAATGCCATAAATGTAAATATATAAATGTAAAGTTGTCAGCCCTAATTTTAATAGTTTTTTTTTTTTTGTTTATATGTTTATCCTGAAATTTCTGTCTGCAGTCTTCAGTTGAACCTGCAATTCAAGTTTGTGTCCAGCAGAGAACACACAGCACCATCTAACACATCATTTAACTGCTCTTACTCCTCAACATAACAAATATTATGTACAGTTGATGGATTTACATTATCACAAGATGTCAGAGTTGATGTAAAACCTTGTTAATAAATGATTACTCGATCACATCTCTAAAGACTAAACTACATTTCTTTTTATATTACTTGCATTTTCATAGACTTCCTTTATTAAATAATAGCCTATTTGTAATAACAGAACTGTCCTACATGCTAAAATGACGAGCATGGCTCATGTTTTGTAAAATCTGCACCATTTAAATTAAATCATCACTGTTGATGATGAAATCAAATGACTGATTTTAAATTCGCCTGCATTTTTTTTTTTCTTTTTCCAAATCTATTTTTTATGAATATAATTTTTAAATGCTTAACTGATTTAACTTCTGAGTACCGTTTGTATTGCATTGTCTTCCATGTCATAATCTCAATTACAATATTGACTTTTTCTTGAAATCATACAGGAAGCATTGAGCTCAGGGGAACTAGAAAATATCACGTCTGATCTTCTTGGTTGTGCAGATGCAGAAGACTTGACACAGCAAACGTACTAAGACGAACTGTGGTAGCTCACTTCCTTTCACAGTCGGGTTTGCAGTGCGTGTGTTAAACAACAGACAGTTTGTCCAATTTATACGTGGTTTTCAGAAGAACTAAAAAACTGGCAAGATGATTTGCAAAGGGATCCTGAAGATACTTATGGTCGTCTTCAACAGTGCGATCTTAGTAAGTCACCTTTTTTTAAAATAAACATGTTGTTTTTTTTTTTTTTTTAATGATCATTAGTACAAATATATAGCATTAATTGTTTTAGTATTTAAGGTGTACTAATATTAGATCAGACCCAAGTGTGTTTATACTTCCTATGCATTAAGAAGTGAGACTGTCTTTTTGATGAATATACTGCCCAAGGAAAACCGCAGTGAGTACACTAACAATGAAACTGAAAAAAAAAGTGGTTGGAGCAAATGTGTAGTAGGCTGATTTCTACACCACATTTTCTTCAAAACAGGAAAATATCATTTTGTCAAATATTAAACAGATAAACCATTTTCAGTCATAACCTGGGGTTAGATTGAGCAAAGCTTCTGAAACCTTGGTTTATGTGAACAGCTGTTTTTATGGTGTGGTGCAGAGAAAGATTTCTAATTTAATCTTTGTGAAAAATACATGTAAATATCATCAATACATGTAAAAGTGTCATCAATTGCACAGACAGTCAGTCTCATGCTAGTTACACTACCTGGATTTGCTAGATATGCCATACATTTGGTTTTGATGTAACATCATTTGAATCATCAGGTTTTACACAAACTTGTGGCGTCCATGCCAGCTCGGGTGCAAACTGTCATTAAAGCAAAAGCGACATACCAAATACAAAGAAATTTTCTAATTCATGCGAATATTCTATAATATTTTACTTCTCACTCAAGTTGTTGCTGATATCATTTGTCATTAAACCTTTTGTATTAAATTTGTAAAGCTTGTAAAATAGAAGCAGTTTCTCTAGTGGTCTCAGACTTTTGGACCGCCAACTTGTGAAGTGAAGTGAAGTGAAGCCAAGTAGGGTGAACCATACTCGGAATTTGTGCTCTGCATTTAACCCATCCAAGTGCACACACACAGTAGTGAACACACACACACACCCGGAGCAGTGAGCAGCCTTTTTTTGCTGCGGCGCCCGGGGAGCAGTTGGGGGATCGGTGCCTTGCTCAAAGGTCTCACCTCAGTCGTGGTATTGAGGGTGGCAGAGAGCGCTGGTCATTCACTCCCCCCACCTACAATCCCTGCCGGCCCGAGACTCGAACCCACGACCTTCAGGTTCACCTATCGGGTTGCTAAGTTATCTGACATTAAAAAGCATGCATCAACTCAGAAGCACAATGAAAAGTCCAAGCCTTAAAATCAAGCCAAGCAATCTACATTACCATTTTCTCCAAAAAACACTGACTCTTTAAAATAGGCAGAGGCAACAATGGCAATGGCTATAGCACAGCACTGCTCCGTTCTCTCTTGTGGCCACATTGGTAAAGCATGCAAAGACATTACGCAGAATGCAAATACGACGTGATGACATGTAGCTACTTTTCAAGCAGGGTTTAGCTACTTTCCATTGAAAATAGTTGGCAACACTGAAACAGATACTTCCATCTGAGCTTTGGTTCTCTCTAGCTCCTTCAGAGCTTTCCTTGGCGTACTGGTTGCTTCTCTAACTGATACTGATGCTCCCGCTCCTTACGTGGTCACTGACATTTGGTACGTGGCCTCCTCAGAATGGGTTTACTTGTGCTCTGTGGGATGTTCAAAGTTTGAATTCTTTTTTTTTTTTTTTAATAACCAAACCCTGATTGATACTTTTCTAGAACTTTGACTTGGACTTTTTTTCTTAGCTGCTTGGTGTTCATGATGCTGTTTGTTTAGGTATGTTTTCTAACAAACTCTGGGTTCTTCTAGGAACAGGTGTATTTATATTGTATGAGATCATGTGACACTTTTAATTGCGCATACGTTCAGTATCATTATATTTTGTGTAGATTCATGACATATAATCCCAATTAAGTCCATTTCTATTAGCTCGATGTTGAGAAAGTAAACAGTAGCCTTTAACTTTTGTTTACATTTTCTTGGTGCTTTTTCTTGGTTTTACTCCCTCACTGCTTCCTATAACTCTACAGTTCCCCAGCTAGAATTACGGCATCCTATTGTTCTTCTCTCTTTCACTTCTGCATTCTAATTTGGATTTTTTTTTTCTTACCGTATTATTTCTCTCTACGTCTCCAGTTAGCAGGAGTTGCAACTGTGATCATCGGAGTTTTGGTCGAAATTAGCAGGAAGCATGTACTTGGAGTGCTGGATAACGTTAAAGACATTTCCTCAGGATTAGCACCCCTGGCTAATGCTGGCTATCTGCTGATCGGTGTTGGGGTCGTAATCGCCTTCATGGGCTTCCTGGGCTGCTGCGGAGCCTGTTGCGAGAATAAGTGCATGCTCCTGCTCGTGAGTGACCTCTGACCTTGGTTTTTAGTCACCCTTTTCTGTGAAAAATCTGCTTCTTACCCCAAATGTAGTCAGATAGCCAGGACATGTTTAGTGTCTGATGTTTGGCACTGGAGCTACAAGGCTAATGAAGCTAACAAGTCTATCTCAACCACAATCTCTTCAAGACATATAAAGCCAAATTTTGTACTTCATTTATTTTTACTTCAAACAACATCATTGTGTTATGTAATTGAAATTTTAAACAAACAATCTGTAGCTCAAAGTTCAAACTGCTCTAAGGAAGGACGTGATAACCAGCTGTCCAAGATGGCTGCCCTGATAATATTCCAGTATTCAGCTACCTAGAAAACTTTTGTTCATTTCTATACATTACATTTTTGTTTCCGTGCGACACTAAATATAACGCATCTTGGCTGATCGACTACATTTGGGGTATGGAAGTATTTTTTTTTTTTTTTTTTGTTCACCAAAATATTCCTTCAAGAACGCATGTGCTTCACTGACTCTGTTTTGGTGTTTATATTCAATTTCACATGTCCTTACAGTTTTTCATCATCCTCCTCATTGTGTTTGTCGTGGAGGTGGTTGCAGCAGTACTCGCTCTGCTTTACCAGCCTACGGTAAGAGCAATGCTCCTGAATATACAATAGATTATTGTGTACACCTAAGCAAACTGTATCTAGGTCACTGGTCCCCAGTATCTGTCCCCAGAGGTGTGCTGGACAGATTTTAATCCCAGTATCACAGTGCTTACGAAAGAATTCTGACCAATTCCAGGTTATTATTTTTAGTTGCAGCTGTCTACAATATTACCCAAAATTACCGACGTTCTCAGGTGGCCTTTCTTTGTCCCACGAGCTTCATATCTGACCATCTGTTCTCGCAGCTTTTATGCTGGAGCCATCAGGACTCCAGAAGATGCACACCTCTACTCTAGATCCCATGCTGTACCATGTACTTTGTCTTAAAAAAAAATTAACTTATGAATTGGGTCTTTTCTTTTTTTTTTTTTAGAAAAATGCATGAACATGAACTGGGATATGCAACAGAATAACACTTTATAGCAAGTTCATTTTTATAAATATATCTTCATCATATTCCAAGAAAGTTCCGCTATCAGTATCAGTTACTATAAAGCTTTTTTTTTTTTTTTTTTACATTCCCCTTCATGTCACAATCTTCCACGATGTCCACTTCCTTCCTTTCTTAAGAATTCGGGTTAACTGTGCTAATTTCACATGGTGAAATGGTTCCAAGTGTGTCATCACTGTTGACCTCAGAATCACATTTCATGTTTTTTTTTTCCTGTTTTTTTTTTTTTGTGGTTAACATTAGACCTTAGACAGTTAAAAACCCAAAAGAGCCTCTTAGCAAAGACAAGCTTAAATGAACTTCCCTTTTTTAAACTAATATGAGTGATTAATTGGCAAGCATAACGGAAAAAACACATTCTGAAAGAGTACACCAGGTCAGCTACAGATTTTTTTTTTTTTTTTTTTTTAAAAAAAGCAAACTTGAAATGAGGGTGTGTTTGTTGTAACAGTTATCACAGAAACATTGCTTACTTTGTTTCCTCAGGCAGAGAAATTGCTGGATAAAATTCGTGAAAAGGTTGCTAAGAGCATCAGGGAGAACTACGGTCAAAAAGACGTCATCACTATTGCGTGGAATGAGACAATGAGTCTGGTACATCACATTTCACTGTTTTGTTTCAGGCTGGAGCATTTGTGCTGGATGGATGAATCTGACTAGTTGATATTATTATCATCAGCAGGATTACACATGCATTTCATTTGAGGGAGCCCAAACTTTTTACTGTTTCACACAGCAACTGTAATTAAGATGTGTAACTAATATGGCTAATGCTGAACTATGCTAACCAATTTAACTATGCTACAGTAACAGACATAAAGCTTGCACTTAAATGTTCATAAGTCATACTTACAAGTGAGACCTGTAATTAAATTCACACACAGAAAACCCCTAAAGTCAATCCTTTAAGAACCTCATCTCCTATCACTCCTAGCGACCCAGCTAACTAAAGGCTAGCAAAGTAGTTTTCATTTGTCACAAGTAGACCTGAGTGTTATCTGATTTCAGTATCTGAGTCTTGATTTGCTTCATAGTCCTCAGTAGTGTAATTAGCAGAAAAAAAACCCCACCAACAGTCAAAATGGTTCTCACGACCTATATAATTAGCACCTAGAGTCTGTGGCTGAGGTGAGTTTAGCTCTGAGGTAACACAGCCAACCCAAATGCAAATCTAGGTCATCAGTCTAAGCCATTCAAAGAGTGTTTAACCATAAAAACACTTACTTCCTGGGTACATTCTGTACCCAGCATGAACCTCCCTACACCCTCTAAACGTATTAGCACGCTGCATTAGCAGTAGAGTTAGCATTTACTAATCTACATATACAGGCTGATAAATGTCCACAGACATCAAACAAACAGACACTAGCCAGCAGAGTTCATTTTAGGCCAAACATATTGTGTGTGTGTGTGTGTGTGTGTGTGTGTAAAATGTGTAATGGAATTGTAAGGTGACAGACAGTTAGCATTCATTATAACACTGGTTTTCAGATCCACTCATTTATTCAGGTTTTTCCTTTAATTTGTCACCCATCTTACCTTTACAGTTATGGCATTCGGCAGACGCCCTTATTCAGAGCGACTTACAATAGTGCTTTTGAAGCCATCTTGTATATGTTGCGTGCTAGACGTTAATTAGAAGCAGTTTAAATATCTGAAGAGGTGGGAAAGGACAAAGTACAATTACTTCATTACTATTGACTTTGTGAGTTGTATATATTAATATATATTAATTGTGGTCTCACCTAATTAAAAAAATTTCTATTTCTACAAAAATATCTACATTTCGCATTTAGCTTTAGCCGATTTGTGGCGTGAAACCTCGCTATTAGCATACTAGCTAGTTTATATTTATCAAAAAAATATTAGCTGTCCTTAATTAGGCTTAATTCTTTGGTTCCTTGGAGAAATGGGACTAATTTACCATCAAGTAACCAAAATCAGTGTGTGAACTGAGGCTTTTCTTAAAGATTAGCTTTAGAGATTGTACTTTTGTGCTTTAATTCTAGTAAGCTGTGTTTTTCATTTTTACCCTAAGTATCTATTGAAGGAGTATTTGCTCTTTCACTTAAGCAAAGTTTTACTTCTACTACCTCTGATTAGTAGCTACAAATGGATAAAACTAGTTTCTAATCTGCCTGAATGAGCATGATGTCCCAGGTTAGGGCACTTCTCTTAATTTAACAAACAGTATAATGGCTAATACAGTATTATTGTATTATATAATTCTATTATTGCTGACTCTCAAACTAAAGTGCCAGAATTTTGAGGTGTGTGTGTGTGTGTGTGTGTGTGTGTGTGTGTGAATGCTCTGGTAGATGAAATGCTGTGGATACAACAACTACACCGACTTCACTGGCTCCCGGTTTGTAAACAACACCTCGAAGTACCCCAAATTCTGCTGCTCTACAACACCTGAAATGTGTGATATTGGAAGAGCAAATTCAGAGGTACTGAGTCCACTCCTCCAGTCCAATCACAACCCTATTCATATGCTATAACCTTTATATTTACCACAAATTTCAAGGCTTTTCCTGCTCCTAAAACTGCTGATCTGGTTCAGGATTAGACCCCTTAGAGATATAATTTAGGTTGGGCAAAATGTATGTATCTTTGTCTTTTTGATATTGTCATGCCATTTTCTTTGCAGTTCGTGGAAGGCTGTTTCGATGCTGTGGTGAAGTTGGTGAAGAAGAACTCTGCTCTGCTAGGGGGCGTGGCTATTTGTGTTGCTGCTATAGAGGTATTGAAACCTTAACACCATATTGGGCCCATTTTCGGATGAGTATATTCACAGAAAACTAATGTACACAGCGCTGGATGAGAGACAAATGTAGCACTGTGTCCTTTACCAAATTTGGTGCAAAGCCACATGATGGATGTGACTGCAAGGGCTATTTCTTGACTCCCCTGGTCATCCAGCCCAAACATGCCAAATGTCAGGGATCTTACATGGATATTTGTCTATATATTACGTTTAATGCTTATATTGTGTTTTGTCTCTTTTTTATAGGTTGCTGCAATGATCGTGTCCCTTATACTGTACAAGAAGTAAACCCGGAAACCAGCACTGTAAGCACTGTACACTGTGACCTCTCACATCTAATAGGATACAATAATAAAATCTGAAATGACATTGGTATACATACATAATAATTATACATATATTATACATTATAAATTATACATATTCTGTCCCACACCTTCACCTACACTGTTTACAGAAAAGAGTCTTTTTTTATATTTAGCACATTTTATTATCCTGTATGTTTCATTAATACCTTTTGTAAACAAAATGTATGCAACAAAATGGGGCAAATACATTTCTATAGGCCAGCGAAGAAAGGGTTTATATTTTATGTACATAGAGGTTTATGTTTGTTCAAGTGTACTTTTTTGTTGTTAGCATTTCCGTTTTTATTTTTATTAGTTTAGAGAAACGAATAAAATATTGTTATTAAGCTAATTTTGGAATGTAGATTTATTTTTATATTAATTAGCATGTTTATTCCAACATCTAGTCCTCGCAAAAATTTTGAATGTCTCTTTCTTTTGTCACACGTATTTCCTGCTTGCACCGCATAAATAGGACATGAACATGAACCATTGTGTCAATGCCTGTTGTTCTTGTGAGCTCTGAGCTGTGTATTGTTGGATAGATTACCTGTGAATGGCCTTTGTCTAGTCATTTTGGACGTGTTTGACCATCTGATCTTTGGTATTTTAACCTAGCTTTGCCTTTTGCCCATGTTTTGGATTGTGATTGTGAGGATTTTCTGTGTTTGACCCTGATAATGCCTTGTTTGCCAATAAACTTTTGCATACGGATGCATATAATGCCTCGAGAGCCGTTTGTTACAGTTGTAATTACGTAACATAAAAGATTGAAGACCACCCAATTAAGAGATTACAAAATTGGAAATAATCTTCCATATTAAGTAAGGGCTGGACAAAATTATTTTAATCGATTAATTTTAAACTTAGTTTTCAATGAAGCAAATTGGAGCAATTTTAGACACCTCACCATTCAAAATCACTAGATAGCAGTAATGCACAATACACTGGTGTGCGTGTGACATCTGCTGATGAAGATGGAGGATGTCCGTCTAATATGCAGGATGTGAATAAACCTGACTATCATGAAATCATCGATTTCAATCAAATGATCTTATTGAAGTCAGCTAGTCTCATAAACCTGGTTCTAAAAAGGCACTCTGAGTTAAATAATTTTGTGAAGTATGCTAGACTTTCAATAACATACTAGCAATACCCACTCACTGCCATTTAAAAAAAAAAAAAAAGTACTTATCTATAAATACAGAGATGAAACGCACAAAATCTCCTGCAACATGCATTGCAGAAAGAAGAGGATTGTGGCAGTTATTAATTTTTACTCTGGTCCCTGTTGTCCAGACGGAGCTATATGTAGGCAGTACAATGCAAATGGATGCAATAGTGTACAGACAATAGAAAGACGTCTTTTGTCCAGTTGGTCACCTCAATTTGGCTACCACTTCTAATTTTCTCATCATGACTGAAGTTCTCGCCACAATCCCTGCACATTTTTTTGCTACTCTCCGTTGGAAATGAATGGGAGCAAAATTTCAGGCGATGACTTTGTGTGTAGTGGACATCTAGTTTTCACAAAGAATGCTTGGACCCCCACTGATTGCTGCTTGCCGCTATATTTTATCGTTATTTTTATTACAAAAACGTTTTGTTTGTTTCTGTATAAGGTGTAAGGTTACTACTTCAGCATTGGCCTTTTTTACTCTGTGTACATAAAGTTATAAAGTACTCTACTGTACTTTCGCTAAAATGTCTAAAAATACCTATGTTTCATATAATAATGATTGAAAGCCATATCGTCATAAGTAAGCAGTATGTTAATAAAAGATTAGGAAATATGTTCATGTTCCACTTTACTGAGTAGCTCCACTTCAGACCTCAAAGCTGAACCAGATTTTTGGCTTTGACAGTTTAATAAACCAGTTTGTAGCAAAGATTCTTAATAGGAAATCTGATTGTCTGATTGGCCGTGCCCTGTTCAATCACTTAAAATATTTTTGTTGTATTAGTCACCCTGAACTTTAACATGTTCTATGATCAAATCGGTGTCACTGTAGAGGGTTTGCCTCGCTCTTCAAAGAAACAGCTGAAAATCTTATTGGAAGCTACAGGCCAGTGTTATTGCATCATAAAATGTAAGATGTTTCAGTATGCAACTGGTGGTTATGATGCAACTCCAGTTTACCAGGAGAAGGGGGTGATGTTTCCAAGTGGCAGATTCATAAAACATTGGTTTGATGAGGAAAAAAAAAAACGTGGAGATACTTTTATGTAATGAATTGCTTAATGTTGTGATTGCACAAAAGAATGCACATTGTGATTTATTTTTGTGAAATCAGCAATTTATTACTTACTATAGAAAGAAGGTCTGTGTATTGGTTGACTTTACATACAGACATAAAATTAAAACCATTTTTGTTTTACTTTTTTTTTTTTTTTTTTTTTACAATATACTAAATACTTATAATTTGAATAATATTTTGCTATAACTTTGCTTTAACTCAAACGATCATTAGGCTATTGATTATCTGATGAAATTATTTTGATATTTTGATCATGAAAAAAAAATAATAACCTGTACTAATCTTATACTGTGTTCTATCCTGTCCACTTTATAACCTGAAGTGAAAGGTGAAAAGTCACTCTGTCAATCCTCAGCCTTGTTGGACAAACAGTTGACGTCTGAGCCCATGCTGATGCTGCGCTGGCGCTGTTTGTGTTCCTCAGATGCCCATTGTGGAACTGTCAGGAGAGTCATACCTGACAGTGCATTTCCATTGGTCGACTGCGGGGTCATGACCTTGGCCTGGTCTCCGATTGGCTGGAAGGAGAAGAAGTCTGGTGTGGAGCGGTTGGTGTTAGTTGAAGGGGGAAGCCTTGGCTTCATTTTCTGCTTCAGCACTCGTGTTAAAGGTGGCGGTATCTTCAGCATTGTCCATTCTTTCTCATTCCTATCTTTCTTCAACCCAACATCCTCATGTCCTCTGTTTATCGCATGGCTCGGGTTAAACTCCTGTGCTGAGAGAGGACTATGTGTGTTGGAGGTTTCTTCACAGCTGCAGATGGTGCTCTGGGTGTCGTTTCCTAAACCTGACGGTAGCGATCCTCCTGCGCCCTCGTTCCGCCCGACATACCTTTCCCCCTCCCCCTCCTCTCCGTCAGAGTAGGAGGAGTCAGGGCTGACTGAACGCGTCAATAGCTGCAGCTGAGCAGAGGTTCTGCAGAAGGCTCCACCCACAATGCTGGTGGGAGAAGGGGCGGAGCTGAGGAGTCGGTTGAACAGAGCGAGGTTGTGATTGCGAGTCGTGGATTCTTCCAGGTTCTCAGAGATTTCTTCCAGAGGCTGGAAGTGCATCTCTTCCTTAGGAATTCTGAATTTTGGAAAAAAGTGGTTTTATATAAACCTACCACTTTAAGTCAGAAATAGAGTCATGAGAGTTAAGATAGTGTTTTTTGTGTGTGTGTGTTATGGTCTAAGAGCATCTCTCACTAGAATACCAGAAACTAGCTACTGAATATGTTTTTGTCAATCAGATGCCTCCAGCTGATAGCTGCTCAGTGAAACTCATGCATATTCTGCAAAATAATCACACCAGTTTATGTTTCAATTAGTTTTGTACCCATTACTTGTAACCTTATTCTTTATTCCAGCATCTTTATCTCTGCTTCTCACTTGATTCAGTGAGAGAGAAGTAGTTTATTTTGCATGAAACTTGCATGAGACTAAGAAGCCTTTAATTGACACCACTGTCATCTGTCATCACATAAATTTGCGGAAAAAAACATCTCGCTTGCTGTCCGGTGCATTGCTCACCCTGTTGATTTATATGTAAATCAGCTTAAAAATATACCTCAACAATTTGTGACTTTTTTTTTTACATTAGTTTGTAAAACAGTGTAATCTACTGATAGTGCTCACAGTGTGTGTAGTGAGACACCTACGCCATGTCGAAGGTGGAGCCCTGGAAGGAGGGTTTGCGGAGGACGAACAGCGTGGCGGCGGTGTAAGGGGGCCGAGGGTTCGAGTCGTTCCAGTAGCGATCCCTCTCCATTTTGGGCAAATCAGCGTACATTTCATCTACTGCCATCATCGATACCTGGAAAGTGAAGTATAACACATTTGATATTCTGTATAAGACAGATATTCCAGGCATTATACATATACACCTCTTATACAGAGTGTCTTAATTATGCACTAATTATTTAGACCTACTTGAAATGAAATGATCAATATTATAAAACACTGATGCAGTGCTATTCCTGTGAGACATTTCTTCAAAGCAACAGATCTGGCAGTCTGAGTAATAAGAAAATTAATGAATGAAGTGGAAAGTGAATAAATAAATGAACGAAAGAATGAATGAGTTGATGGATGGATGGATGGATGGATGGATAGGTGGATGTATGGATGGCTGTAGACACACCTGGAAGTTCCTGTCTATGAGCCAGTTGGTTTCGAAATCATCATCATCCTCACCAAATGGGTTGATCAGCTGTTCTGCTACCTGCATTTACAAACAGATATGACACAGTAACAGACAGACTGAGAATTTTGTATAAGGAATGACATTTGCAAGTCTATTAATGAGACTCAAAGCTCCACTCAACAGCAAAGCTGGAACCAGAGTGGCGTAAAAGACATTTAACAAACTGTACTGCAGAGATAAAAACAAACTTCGTTTGACTTCAGCGTGTTAGCTCATTTAAGCTTGGACAATTTATTCAAAACCGCAAAAGAATCATAGTTTTCATAGGTAGGTTTCATTAAGAGCTTTCATTTGGTATGTATAATTTATAATTTAGGCCCTTGCATTTCCACACCTTAAAGAGATGACAATAAGCAAGGCATAATAAAACACTTGGGGATGTGGTGTCACAGGAAAATAATCAACAATGGGGTGGTGTGATGCGTGTTGTTTTTTTTTGTCGCTAAGTAACAACACTTAAAAACCCTGTTTATCATGAGACTTAAATTATGTGGATACAAAGCCATACAAAATCCCTGTGTTAGCTGTTACTATAGAAACGATAGCGTATTAATATAAACCTGTGATTTTTCAGTGAACAAAATTCTGACCAATCAAAGTCGAGCATTCAACAGCGCTGTAGTATAATAAATATTGACCAGCTGGCTTAATTGAAAAGACAGTCGAGAGAGATGTTTTGTGCACTGATGCCCTGTTCGTGACCTTGAGCCAGCCAGCGTAGAAGAAGAACTGAAGCAGGGTGAAGATGGGGACGTAGAGGTCGAGGTCGTGGCCTGGGTAACCCTGACTTGGGTCCAGAAACTGGCGGCCAATCAGACACACCAGGAAGAAGCTGTACACTGCTAATGTCACCACCTGAGATGGAGGGAAGGGTGTTTTATTCATGAATTTTATAATGAGGACAGTGTTTCAAGTGTTTTCAAAGTTAAAAGTAAAAGCAACTTTTAATTCTTGCTGTTAAGTCAATGACTGGCTGTTAAAATCTGTGTACATCTGCTTATAAAAAGGATTGTAAGTAGAACACGCTTTGGCGTGTTCTGTGATTAATTCTGTCAATTTATTGTTGATTAAGAATATCTTTAATTGCATCTTTATTTAACGTTAATAATGCAGGTTTAATTAACTAGACTTCAGCCAGCACTCACACAACATTTAATTAGATTTAATCCAACACAATATATAATTAGACAAATTAGCAGGTAATTACATTAACCAATGCAATCAAAACTAACACTTCATACTAGAATAGTAATTTATACTCCACTATTATTTTTCTTCACCAGCACACACACACACACACACACCTGTGTGTAAACGAGTGGCACGCTGATCATGTCATAGTGGAAGAGCATACTGCACTTCTCTCTGAACTGATTCAGCTCCTACAAAACACAAAGAACCAGCAGGCCAAGCACAAACAACGGTCCTACTGTATTATCATCATTTTTGGATTTGATTTCATAATAAATCCACAATCACCAACTTGTACACCCATGTGAAGTAAAACCTGATTCCTAGAACGTACTGTAGTTCCACTTGATTTTAAACCTAGCTCAGCGAATCCCTGATTATACTGTTACCCTCAGGTCCAGCGTGATGGATTCACCAGTCGGAAAACAGGAAACAGCAACAATATTACTCATGAGATCAACTGTCAGTACTTTCTTTACGTCCTTTAAAATTGATAACCAGAATTTAAAAGCTTTCCTTTGAGGAACTCTTTCATTTTCATTTTCATTTCATGAAACATGACTTAAATGCAATCCTGATTATTTTTAAAACAAGACTTAAAGTTTGGTGCAGTAAAGAAAGCCGAGTTAAAGTTATATCTTTATTGGCGCAACTCTTAGAACATTCTTTAAGGAGTTGCTTGCTTCCTGAAGGGGTTCTAGTTCGGATCCCTCTCGGATATGAAAACGCTGTTGTAGGGTTCAACATAGAACTTTTAACTGTTCTTTAACCAAAGAGAGCTTAAGGGTTCTAGGCTTGACCTTTCCTCTAAGAGTCTATTTGTTGTGTCATCTTGAAATTTTATTTTTTAAAAATTAAGCTGACCTGATCTTTATCTCAAAACTAAAGAATTTTATTGTGATTAGAAATGTTTCACGAAAAATGACCGACTTTTACTGCAAGAACATTTTAGTGATGGTGCCTCATTTCTGTTAAAAACACGACCCGATTCTCTAGGCTAGTTATATCTGAATCAAATGAACACTTTATGCTTTTACATCTCTGAGCCCAAACGCAGTAAGTGTATAGTAGTGTGATGAACCATGAGTGATCATAGTGTAAGAGAAAAAGATTGAAATGATTACCTCCATCAGCAGTTTGTAAGTGTTATTGTCTTTGATTCGGCCTTCACATCGAGCCACAGCGGCCAGATTAGCGAACCATACACAGGGGATCCAGTATTTATTATAGGGAGAGTGCAGACTCTCAAACTTCTTCCTCTCCTCCCGTGTCATAAATCCTACAAAGACAGTCAGAGAGAGAGAGAGAGAGAGAGATGTGCTGTATGTCCAAAGTTCAGCACAGTTTGGTGAATTTTCCTCCCCTAACACACCTAAAGAAACACCCCAGTTAATGACCAGGCCGCAGTTACATAGTTACGCAGGTACAAGTTTGTCTCTTAGCTAAGGGAATGACTTGGGTATAACCACTGTGTTCTGTCATTTCTCTGTATTCTGTCTGTGCCTGTGGTCTGCCTAAGAAACAACATCTGATTGGCTGTTTGATGCTGACTCCTGACTGGTGCACAACATTTTAAAAAGTCATGACATCACTTTCTCGGCAGCCATTTTGTGATCTGAGCAGTTGGTTTTGTGTAGTGCAGATTTTGTGTTAGAGTTTGTATTTAGAGAATTTTGTGCTTGTGAGTACAGTTTGTTTTGTGTTGTTGAGTTGTTGAGTGCTGCAGCCAAAAGGACCTGTTGATATAGTTGACCCGTTTGCCTGATTGACCCTGATCTTGGTTTCCCCTTCCAACTTGTTTGCGCGTCTGTAAATATTTTTGTACAAGTTGTAAATATTGTAAATTGGGAATGTAAGGAGTCTGACGCCATTTCCTTTGTAAACGTTTGATCTCTGTTTTTGGGTTAGGTAGTTAGGGTAGTAATTGTATTTTCTTTTCTTTTGTTTTTTGAACAGGTAAGGCAGAGGTCTTAAACTAAGAACTTTTGGTTTGTTATTTTGGCCTTGTCGGCTCCCGAACCAAACTCCCAATAAACTGTTATCTTTTTTGTCCACGCAAGTCCTTTCATGTTGCACCTTTCCCCTAGATGGGCGTAACAAATGGGTGTTGTATCGATCCCCTCAAACCTTTCTCTTAGATAAGAGATAATGCATATGGAAATTAAATTGCTTAAAACTAGCGATTAAGGATTAAGTTAAATATTCATGAATTATTACTAGTGGAAAACCAATTCTCTTAAAAAACAGCTTTAATTCAACTTAAGGCATTTTACGCACCTCAACGCAGTGTCATTAGGTGCAATGCAGAAGAAAAATGAATAGATGACAAGCTAACTTAACAGGGTTTCTAAAAAAAAAATTATAAAATTTTGGGCACCAGACACATTTGAAGAGCTCTTTGAGTTCATACCCAGGATCACAAACACCAGAAACTCAATCCTAATAAGACCTGAGTTTACTCCTGCTTTAATCTTACACGTGTTTACTGACCCATCATCTACATATTTCAGGCTTACCTGCTTCCACCACGTGGTCCATGGTGGGAAAGCGCTTGAAGACGGCGGTGCTGACGGAGCGCAGGATGAGCAGAGCAGACAGACTGGTGTAGCGCATGAGTGTGCGTCGCAGCAGCCTTCCACGCTCGTCCCCGCCATGTACACTGCCCGAGAGCACGCACAACACCCGGTCCGGCAGCGGGATCGACGTGTACTGACTCCACCAGCGGTTCACTATCACGGTCACGTAGAAACCTGCATGGATTTACAACATGGATATGTAGAAAGACACATTGCATCATATCCACTATGTAAGTTTCTGTAGTGCATAAGAATGTAAATAAATCAATACTGATACCCAAGACGAAAGACATTGGGATGAGGCTGGCGTAATGGTTGCAGTAAATTGAGAGCTTTTCGAAGTGCCTCTTTTGCTCGTCCACAAGAAGAAATCTGGGAAAGATACTGTACATATGAGTCAACTGTACCAGTACAGTAAAATGTACTGTACCACCGTGCCAGGCCCACAAAGTTTTTTGCCAACCATGCTGTCCCAAATTCCCAACCAATGTCTCAAATTCCCAAACACTCTATACCAAATTCCCAACCAGTGTCCCAAATTCCCATACAAATTGTCCCAAATTCCCAAACCCGTGTCCCATGTTCCCAACCATTCACTGGCCCAAATTCCCAAACACACTGTTCAAATAGCTAACCATGCTGCCCCGAATTCCCAAACACACTATCCCACATTCCCAACCACTGTCCCAAATTCCCAAACACTCTATCCCAAATTCCCATACAAATTGTTCTGAATTCACAAACCCGTGTCCCATGTTCCCAACCATTCTGTCCCGAGTTCCCAATCATTCGTTGGCCTAAATTCCCAAACACACTGTCCAAAATGCCCAACGATGCTGCCCTGAATTCCCAAACACACGGTTCCAAATTCCCAACCATGCTGTCCTTAATTCCCAAACACGTAATGAACAATGTTTTTTCAGTCAATCTTGACAAAAGCCCTGCTTCTATAGAATATGATATAAATCTTTTCCGTCACATGTATAGTCAACACCTTGAGGATTTCAGAAATGTTTCATGTGTTGTATTTTATTTTAGAATAAAACAAGAGAGATTGCCTTTAATAAGAAAATTCAAGAATTCAAAACTGTCCCAATTCAACCTACTTGTTAGTTACATTAAACCAATAGCTCAGAGTATTTTATGGGTGAACTAATGGGTCCAGAAACAGATGTCCATCAGGACCTTCTCTCATTTAGTACGTTACTCACCTGTACGTGATGCTGATTGCAGTATACATGGCGAAAAAAGCCAGAAACTCCTTGTAGAGAACTTTATAGATGCTCCCCTTCCAGGCCAGGAGCAGCTTGGAAAAGCCGCAGAAGCGAGCGTTGGCCACACGTGCCGTGTACGTCACCGTCATCTCAGGGTTCACAGCTTCCTACAGGGGTTCTGCTAAGAACCCTGTCTGAAATGCAAACACTATTCTGTAGGGTTCTACATCCAGGTTTGATGGGTTTCCTCAGAGACTGAAGAACCCTTTACCTCTATCAAAAATCCACTGGATATATATTCTGAGAAGAAGAAATCACAAAGAAAGTGGATGTGACAAATTATGCACGTCACCTCTGCTGTTTTAGGCTACAACCAGCCAAATTATGTCTTCTTTCTTTTCTTTTCTTTTATTTTATAGCCCTGACCTAAGCGAAGACAACATTTCTGATTGGAGCTCAGTCTATCCAAGAGCGCCGGGATAAATCTCCGTTATGAGGAGGACGATGCTCATTAATGCGGAGCCCCACTGATCAGAGCGCTGATTCCTTCTCTTCACTGAGATGTTGGTTATGAGTCATTTCACTGAATCGATTTTTTTTTTAAACAAGCCACGGTGCGGTTCTGATAGTAAAAATAAATAATAATTTATAATAAATGCAGCTCCAAGGTCAACAGGAAGTCAAAACTAAAATAGCAACTACATTAAACTACACTAGAAATGGGTATTTTTGAGTCAGTAATCTAATGAAAGGAACGACTCAAACGAGTCACTCAGAAAGAACCGATTCCTTCATTAATCGCTCATTTCGCGTCTCAGGGCTGATAAATTGCGAGCGATGGAGCGGTAAACAAGAAGCACTCGTGTGGAGAGCACTAGAGATGAACAACATGCTCAAACATCATACTGATTATAGAGATACACATTAGCCATTAATGTGACATAGTTCAAACTTATTAAGTGTGAATGACCTTTGATGTGTTAAATGAGGTAAATATTGTGATTCATCCAAAACCCCTACAGACACTGTCGAGTGTGTGAGGCTGATCCAACCGATCGTAAGATGGTTTTGTGCAGGAAACCACAGAATACCATAATGACTGTATTGTCTGTTTGTTAAATCCAACCAAATAATATCGCACGTCATTTGAAGCTTCTCTTTATTTTCGGGTTCTCTTTATTTTTTTTCAGGAAAAAAGTAATTTTTTTTTATTTACTTCACCCTCGCTGACCCTCATGATGTAACACACTGTACTGTACGACACTGCAGGGTTCCTTGTTTGTACAGATTATGACCACAGGATGAAAGGTGGCCTCTGCTGCTCCAGTCACTTCACATTTTTTTGGAGCCTGACAAACCTTTTTCATGCAATTTTCTTCCAAACCTTCTAATTTATGTAGCATAGCTTGTGCTTTAGACATGGTGCACTTTAGACAGGTGAAACAAGAAACGTAATTGTGGACGTTTAAGGCTCTGGGATGAGTTACAGCATTTACACCATGTTTTAGAGACAATGCATTTTTCTATATTAATACTTTCCTGATGTAGCACTTCCAGGGGAAAAAAAAAAAAAAAAAAAAAAAAAAAAAAAAAAAAAAAAAAAAAAAACAAAAAACAAAAAAAAACGGCCACCAAATTTAAAAGGGTAAAA
>CM075028.1:13577816-13591017 GCA_037576675.1 Pangasius sanitwongsei
CAAAATATTTCCGTTGTGTTTACAAACAACATGCCAGGGTTAGTGTTTTACGGGTTGTTTTCCCGGGGCCCTGCATTTTGGGTTGGTCCTTTTGGGGGGGGGGGGGGTTGGTGGTGTGCGGGCCCCCCCCCCCCCCCTTTTTTTTTTTTAAGTCAAATTTTAAATTTCCAAAAATATGGTAATATGGTCAGAGAGCAGAAAGTGTAGAGCGCTCTGGCCCTGGAGCTCTCTGTGAGCGTTCCTTCCCCCGGGAGCTCGCACAGCTCTCTCGCTTTCTGTCAGGGTGAACAGGGAACGTTTTACGTTCATTACTGTGAAATCAAATCTTTCATGTTCAACTTAGCTAACATTGGTCGGGTATATATTTAACGTCAGTTTATTATATTTGATAGGGACGGCACGAAATAATTTTCAAAACGTCAAAAATGGTCAAAACGGCTCTAAAGAGGAAAAAAAGGTTGGGGTTAAAACACGGGGTTTCGTTTGTCTTTTTGTTCTTCTGCTTAACTTAAAATTACACCTTCTTATTCTGCATTAACCAGAAATGGTAGAAATGCTCATTTTTCTGGAAGATTAAATCACTTACCATATTATCATATTCCCTGATATCGTGATCAGGGAGAAACCTATCTCGCACGAGCCTAGCTGCCGCCATTTACACTGGTCTTCCACCACGTGCATGTGTTCTGATTTTTCAATTATTGCGCAGGGTTCATATAATTCATACGTTACATCAACTGACGTACACCAGTAAAAAAAAAAAAAGCAAGCGTTCCCCCTGAGCCTACTTGTCAAGGTCATAGCAAAACATGGCCGTGCTGAGAGATCGTACGCTTCTGCTAATGGACATGAGAGACGGACTGAAAAGGATGAAAAAGGATTAAAAAGGATGGTCAGTTTCAAAACGTCAGGTACATTCTTAGTCACAGATCAGACGCATCATTTCTTCATCTTTCAAGCAGTTTTTATACCCTTTTACACAGAAGTAACCATCACACAATAAAATAATCACTCGATGCTATTTAACGGATAAGAATAAGGAATGGCCGCGAGTTAAATAAACAGCCTCTGTGTGAGAAATGAGGCAGAGAAATAGAGAGTGAGAGAGAGAAACACTCACACAGAGACACGGGTGTATGTAGTGCTGCGAGCCTTTATCACTATGAAGCTTTCCAGATTTGACGATGAGGAGCGTGTCGATGAAGATGTGTTGCTGTGGGGTCTGAGAGGGTTAATGGACCGGCGGGCAGCGGCGGAAGGCTGTGTAGATGTGTGTGTGTGTGTGTGTGTGTGTTTAAGGGAAGGTGAGTCACTTGTTGGGGGGATTGTAGGGCTCCAGGAGCAGTTTGGAAAACGTGTTGACTTTGTCCGCTCCTCGTACCTCGTGAGGCAGTAGAGGCAGTTTGACTATGTGGAAATCCTCATACAGGTCCTCCATCTGAAACACACACACACACACACACACTCTTTTTAAGTAATTAACACTACACTTGTCACCTTCCAAAAAAACAAGAAATATATAATTACACTTCACTTCAAATTTAATTTACATAATTCCTACAATGAAGTCGATTAACCAAGACATGCTTGGTGTCTGATGTTTGGCTTACGTTAAGTAACGAACGGCTCGTACACAAAATAATTTCATTCAAAACTTCACAGTTAAGCTAAACACTAATGTTTTTGAGAGCAGCCATCATGGTTGACATGTCATTAAGCCCATTAAGCTCCGCCTCCCTAAGTTTAAAAGTGTAAATCGGACTGCCCAGCTGGAAGCACCGTGGATCTGTGAACGAAATTATTTCTTGTTGATAGCTTGATGATGGTTGTATTATATGAAGATTTATGAAATATTTATGGAAAAGTTCATGTATGCTAGGCCTAGTTTTTACGTCTAACCCTAGGTGCCCGTAAATTTGAATGTAATTGAATTAGTGGGCAGAAAATGAAAAATTCTTAAAAAAAAAAAAAAAAAGAAAGAAAGTCTCACATTTCACAGCTGAACAAATGGAAAAGAAGTGAAGTAGTGGATGCGATAACGCTAAGCATTGCTACTTACCAGGTTCTTAATCACAGATATCATGCTATTAGGTATTAAAGTCGACCAGAAGGGTGACTTTCAGATTTCCGCATATTAAAGAAGAATATATAACAAGTCCCGCCCACTGCACTTTCTGGATGCTTTGTGCTCATTATAGCGCTGCATTTGGACGATTACGGGTTTGCAGTCAGATTAAATAATAATATTGGCAATATTACTCTGAGAGACTTCATAAAAATTGAGGAAAAATGGTCAGATCATCTGGTCACATTTCTTGGTACGCAGTCCTGCGGCGCTGGTTGGTGCACCGTAGATATACGTGACGTGTAGTTAGGATCTTCGAGGAGCTTACGTGAGCCTGCCATATAAACCCCCCCTCTCTGTACTGCAACACTGCAGAGGAATAAACCAGGCTTTATCTACAATATCCTCATCCTTTAAACACTCACCTACGAGTGAGTACATATAGCTAAGCACTTGTGCATGACTGGAGCTTTAAATGCATTACACCGGATCTTACACAGACACCTCACACACTCACCTGGTCCAGGTACTTGGACTGGATCTTGTGTCTGGCCTCGCACATCTTGCAGGGTCTCTCGGCATCGGGAAACACCAGCTGGTTGACGATGATGTTGTGCGTGTCGATGTGGCACTTGGCCAGCTCCTGGATCAGCCGCTCTGTCTCGTACAGGGACAGGAACTCGGCGATGCACACGCAGATGAACGTCGTCTGCTCCTGTTCCGACACAGAAGAGAGAGAAAAACAAGGCGGTTTAGAGCTCCGTTAGCCTGGGGATGTATTTACCAAAATAATAATAAGAAGAATAATAATAATAACAACAATTTAAAGCTAAAATCAGCTTCTGTGTGGCTGATTCCAGAAACACTGGGCATGATAGTTTTACATTTCCTACAAATTTCTACAGACAAATCATAAAGAATCATTTAGAGCTAAAAGCAGCTCTTAGAAATATTTAACGACAAGCTTTTAATCTCTGGAGATCCCGATTTTGAAAATCCTCCACTCCCCAACTACATGTTTTACACACAGATCACTTCGACTACAAAGCTCTTGATGATAAAAAAGAAGGTTTAAATCTATATTCTTTGTAATTTACAACGTGACAGACGTGAATGCTGACAATTATATTAACAGAAATTTTACTTTTATGTTTGTATTTTATGTATAAAACCATGCACATGTTCATTTCCTTTGTTTTTCCACGCTAACACGGATATGTAAATGTTGAGCTCTTCTATCAATTTACCACGCAGACCATCAGCTTACTACCGTCACGTAGTAGTGTGTGTGTGTGTGTGTGTGTGTGGTGTCACTGGGGCTGGCAGTCATTCATTAATGACAGATCCACAGGTAAGTGAACTCCAGCACTCTTCCTGAGCTCGTCGCAGTGAGCAGGTTCGCAGTGTGACGTGTTTAACAGTGTGCTCTGGGACTCACCGGGTCTTTAAACTGCTCGCTGACCGAGCGGATAACAGGAAGCGTCTCCTCCAGTTTGGAAGCCAGCTGATCCGCGTTCATATCGCCCAGCCCCAGCATGTTACACATCTATAGCAAAAGAACAAAAAAAAAAAAACAACAAAACCTCTGATTAGACTACATTTCCCAAAAGGCATACAGTTAAAAGTTTGTACACCCCTACTATGAAAAGGGGGTTTTTATTATAGATGCTCCTTTATCCTTTATCACAGGCGATACAACACAAACAGTCAGCATATCAACAGCGAAAGAATCTACATTAAATTGTATTTATGAAGGTGATAAAATGGACAATTCCTCACGCTCTCTTCGGTCGTGTCTTTACATGTTTCTTCTGAATGATGATCTTAAAACTCTCCCTAATCACACGGACATCTTTTTTATCTTTGTACATCTCTGTGATACATCAGTGTTTTATGATTTAGGTCTTACTCCTGATTCCCAGTGACTCTTAAATCTAATGCTCGCAGTGAACTGCTAGAGAATTTGAGTTTTTGTGCCTTAAATAACGTAAACATGTGTCAGTCGGTTATCAGACATCTTAATGAGGATGTCGTCAGGGATTCAAACTTTTACGTTTACTAATAAAGACAGTCGCTGACTTGGACTCGGACGCTGCAATACCTAGGCTCTAACAGGTTTTAAAAGGATAGCAAGGAGGTGATAACTTTTGCACTGAACAGTTTATGATTATAGAATTTCACATGGGTACTAATCTGTTCACACACACACACATCTGCAATTTCCCAGCATGTAGTGCAGCAGACCTGAGAGATGAAGGGGCTGATCTGGTTCTTGATCTGCATGAGGCGGCCCAGGCCCCGCTCCACGATGGTTGGGAAGTTGAGCAGACGCAGCGTGTGGCCTGTAGGAGCCGTGTCGAACACCACTACCGAGAAGTTCATCCCTTTTACTAACCTGCAGCAGAGTGAGAGAAAGAGAGAAAGAGACGTCAGTAATCAGCAAATTACAGTAAAGCGGTTGCACGGAATAATCGGCGAGGTCTCTTGGCTCCACCTGGTGGCCCACGAACAAACTTCCACATCAACTCATTTCATTCAAAATATCCATTTGATTCCTAACAATAAATTTTAACATAAAAATAATGAATATTAATCAATAGGACCTGAATTTAGTTAAAGCATCTTACATAATAAAATGACCAAAAAAAAAAAAAAATCATTGCTAAAGCAAAAATAATCAATTTATAACAATAACTTTAAAGTAATTAAAAATGTAATTGAATAAAATTTTTTTAAAAATAATTGAAGTCAGTGATTAGGCTATGTTATGTTATGGATTTGCGCTTTACGCTGAGCGAAATCATCTCTCTCGATTAATGCGTTCTTTTTTCATTTTATATTCAGATCCGCTAATTCATTTGTTAAAACTGTTAAAGTTTTGAATTTAAGGCAGACTGTTTTTGCTGACAGAGCTGATGTGAAGCAGGTTAGACAGATAAGGCTGTCTGCGACAGAGATTTAATTATGCTGGTATCATGCGTTGCTAAAAAAACAGACGGGTTGGATAAAGTGTTTTGCAAAGAAATCTATCGTTTTTTTTAACCTCTTAAACACGTCTTCTTGTAACGAGAGCAGCCAGAACCAATACATGTAGTAAATACATGAAAGTTTTGCAATAAACAAACTCTTCATGTATACAAATATATTTAGGAATATATATATACATACACACGTGTATGTGTTTATTAGAAAGAGCCACTGGTGGACTTGGTGTCTGACCTCATGACCTCGGCGTAGCTCATGGCCTCGTCGATGCCGGGGAAGGCGCTCATGGCCTCCTGCATCATCTTCTTGCCCATACTCAGCATGTTGTCCTCTTCGAAGAACTCGTCCGGCAGCTCGGCCACGCCCAGACTCGGGTCAATCTCCTGCAGAGAGAGAGAGAGAGAGAGAGAGAGAGAGAGAGATGAGTGACAGATTTGTGCAGTTCCAGTGCTCTAGATCTGACATGCGACACAGAAATACACATATTACAGACGTACAGCAGTTAACAGGCAAATTCCATTGCATTTGTATTAGTGTAGAATTATCACTGTGAATAAAACCTTAACTGTACGCCATCTAGTAGTCTAACTGGAATAAACATCTTCAGCTGCAAACTGTTTGATTTTAATCCTCATCGTCCTGTTCAGGATTCTTGCACATTCTTTAGTAAAATAAATCCAGACTTTTCTGGACTATGTCATGATTTAGTTTTATTTACATTTTTTTTTTTTTTTTTTTTTTTTTTTTTAAATGGCATGAACTGCCATGAACGAGAAAAAGGAAAACGTAACATGTAAGTTGAGAGTCTGCATTACTGCGGAGAATAAGGGACAACGGGCTTAAACTCTCAGTGTCGTCTACTCATTAAAGTTTTACTTGACTATATCAGGATCAAGATCAGGGAGATTAGCGCTTCGGAGGATGATAAGGAAGTCAATCGATTGTAGCATGCCCTACGTCCGAGTGAAACAGTATCCAGGTTTTTGCTCATGATCAACTGAGGTGAGAGATGAAACCATGAAACGAGACACAGGATTATTAAACACAGCGAAAAGATGTTAAGAAGACGCTGCAGGAAAAACAAGAATCATGTCCTTCGGTTGATAAATACTGACTGGGCACAACACTGATCGGTTAGTGAACACGAGAGTTTGGTGCAGGAAGAGAGCTGACCATGGCGAAGAGGTTATCATAGCCCTTCACTTTGGTGGGAACTTTGGAGAACTTCTGGTCGAAGGCGTCGGAGATGTTGTGTGCCGGGTCGGTGGAGATGATGAGGACGCTCTCCCGCACCGTGGAAAGCTGCACGGCCAAACTGCAGCTGAAAAACAAACCCAGGACAGAAAGAGAAAGACATTACTATTGCTGCTATAAATAAATACCTGTAACGAAACCCAGATCTGTTCACAAAGCCCATGAGAGGCACACTCAGTGTCCTGAAGTCCATTCACAAGCGTCTGTAACACAGTAATGTGGAGTAAATACTCCAGCCTCAAACATGGACTTTAATCTCTTTAGTATTAATTTAACTAAGAAGTTAAAGCCTGTATACATGTCTGTAAACTAGCCAGGTGGTTAAAGGTGCTATGTGGTCTCTGCTAATGTTTACAAGATAATGATGATGATAACAATAATAAATAACTATCAGACAGCTAACTGTTTAGTTAATGAGGATTTTTTTTAAATGTCATTTAATTCACAAGACACTCATATTCCTTCAGAAATGACCCCAATATCAACTTCCTCATTGATTGTCTAGCTTTTTTTACAATTTACACAAGTGCAAACATATCTCAATGAAAGAGAAATGATGTGCACTCGGTCATTTCTAAATAATATAAATAATAATTTAACTTAGAAAATGCTAGCTAGCTAACTTCAACACTGACAGCTAGACAGTAAAATGGTTAGGAAGCTAACTTTAGCCGGCTAGCTTTATCCCAAACACTACATTTACGCTAAAATTACCTGCATGTCGTTTTTCCTACGCCACCTTTTCCGCCCACAAAAATCCACTTCAGAGATTTTTGCTCTATTATATTTTTTAACGTCGGCTCTAAAGGTTCTACATCAGGTGCATCTTCAAATTCGTCTTCCAACGAAGCTGCCATCTTGTAAACGATACAGTCTGGAATATACCATGTTTAAAAAAGAAGCCGCCTATCTTACAGGCTTCGCGGCAAACGACGCCATTTTGGCTCAACCTCCGTTGATTCCAAAAAGGTGACCATACAAAATATTAGATCCAACATGGCGCCTTATAGAGCTCAGTTGCCACGGGAAGTCACCGGGACAAAGTCGATGGCTGGATCCAAAATGGCTTCCTACTCCCTACTCAAGTACACTACATAGTTTGTAAAGTAATGTCTTTTAAAGCCTACATAGTGTACTTATGCACACGAGGAAAACAATTTGGGATTTAATCGATGACTCAACCCTTTTTAGACCGGACCAAATGGTTTGAGGCAGAAGTGTGCGAGAATATTCCAGAAAATGTGATCATTTTGACCGTATTTTAAAATAATTTAAAAACACACTCTGAATAGACACACCAACTATTAAGTCACACACAAAATCACGTAAAAATAGGTATCTGGAAGAATTTTTTTTTATTTATTGTTATTTACTTACATATTCATTTATCATCCTCATCATATTCATCTTCATCATCATGGTGTTTACATATTCCTAAATGCTGTGCCATCACTGCATATGTACAAAATGCACACACACACACACGCACACACACACACACATTTAAAATCCCTATCTAGCAGCCCAGATTCAGTACTACAAATTACTGAAGCAAACTTGGCATCAAACCATGTCATATATTCTGTTAAAAAGAAAAACAAAGATGATTGTACTTCACATGAGTTCATCAAATCACTATTTTGTCATTTTGCATTGAAAAAAAAAAAAAAGAGAAAAGTCTGTACTAGAGCTACATTTTTAAACATATTCAACTTCAGATGACTTGCAATGAAGTGTAGTATACATGTCCTATAAAAAAATAAAAAAACAAAATTAGACTTCAGCTCCGCTTAGACAGCCAGACAGATTTCTGTTTTCCCTCCACACACATGCATTAAGCATCATCTGCCCTCGTCTGAGACAGAATCATATCTGTGGAAGCTAACTTTCTTTTTATGATGTTCTCCTCAGGCTGAATTCAGGTTCCTAAATTGTTTCTAGATCAGGCTTTTTCAGGCATAAGAGATTAGATCTGTAGCAATATTTTTTAAAGCAAGCCATAAAAACGATTCACATATTTTAAGTTACTCACTTCTCCTGCGCTCACAAGGTAAGGAGTTATTTAATGCCATTACAAAGAGATTACGCGTGCTGGTTTCCAGCGATAAAGACAACACTCTGAGATCTCGAAGGAAAAAAACAGAGAAACGTTGTTTTCCCAAGATAACAACACAAGAATCTGAGATCGATCTTAAAAAGAACCAAACACTGTTTTCCAGTGTTCAGAGAAAAATCTGAGACCTTAAATCTCAGACGATCTCAAACCCTGAATGAAAACATTGTTCTCCCTGGATACCAACACAACAATCTGAGATAAGTAAACACTGTTTTCCCGAGATAACAACAACAATCCGAGATCTTGAAAAACCTAAACGTTTTCCCGAGATAACAACAACAATCTGCGACTGAGAAATAACAAAATATTCTTTTACCAAGATAACAAACTAATTATCTGAGATCCCGAAAGAACCAAACATTTCCCACAGATAACACAATTATATGTGATTTTCACGAAACAAAAATGTTTTACTTACGAAAATGACACAACAATCTGAAATCTCAAAAAAAAGACCCAAAACATTGCTTTCCAGAGATACCAACACAACAATCTGAGATCTTGAAAGAACAAAACATAACAACACAACAATTTGAGCTCTTAAAGTAACCAAATGTTTTTCTGTGATGATAACAGTCTGAGGTCTCGAGAAGAACAAAAAAAAAATTGTTTTTCCAAGATAGCAACACAATAATCCGATATCTCAGAAGAACCAAGCATTTTGCCCAAGATAATTTCACAACAATCTGAGATCCTGAAATAACAAAATGCCGTTTTCCCGAGATAACCACACAACAATCTCTGATCTTGAAAGAACGAAACGCTGTTTATTTTTTTCCATGACAACACATGCATCTGAGATCTTGAAATAACAAAATGCTTTCCCGAGACAACTAGGAAACAACCTGAGATCGTGAACAAACTAAACATTGCTTTCTCAAGATAGACAAAACAGTCTGAAATCTCTAAAGAACAAAATGTTTTCCACAAAGCCATCTGAGATCGTGAAAGAACAAAACTATTTCCTTAGCAATGACATAATACAAAATCTGGGAAAAAAAAAAAAATCGAAATGCTCTTGATAATGGCATCATTTAAGATCTCGAACAAAACGAGATAACGTTTTCCCGAGATAACGACACGACAATCTGAGACGATGAGAGATCAAATAGGTGTTCTGACAGGACTTTTTAAAAAATGTTTGTTTTCTTGTGATAATGACGATAATAACACAAGATCACGTGTAAACATATAAAATGACCTGGTTATCACAGGAAAACAGTAAATAAAATATGTGAATCCATGGCGTTTAAGTATTCTGTGCTCAGCCTCTACACATTAGTGCTTATATAATCACCCAGATTAGTACAATGAACCGGATTCATTTCAGCCCTGCATATGAACAAATAATGGAAAACACAAATCACCAGTCTTTTTTTCTTTTAGCATAGATGTCTCACGGGGGGGGGGGGGGGGTGTGAAGCGGAACAGAAAAGGAATTTGTGTTTCTTTGTACGTTTTGCCGACAGATAGAAAAGACATTACATCAAGCTGTATCAAAACTGAGAAGCACTTAATGACGTGAATTTTCAGTCCTTTTTTTTTTTGTCTCTTTCAAAAAAAACAAATCAAAAACAAAAACCATTACAAAAAAGGAAGGAGAATCACTTTAAAGCTTCAGCTCTCTCGACGTTGGCTTCTTGCTGGCCGAGCAAATTCAAAAGGTGCACAAAGACGATTGTATCATCCAAACATCTCTCAGTGTAACATTCAAACACACAACAAAACGACTGCAGGTGAAGGTTCACAGCCAAGTGGATTAAGAGCTTCATGTACAGTACGTTATATGTAAGGCAGGAAATAGTAGAAAATACAGAGTTTTGGAGTAGAGATGTGATTTTACGCTGATCTGAGATCTTGGATTCGCACAAAACAACATCTAGCAACCCGAGCGCGAAGGAAACAGCAGCACAGGAACCGAGTTCCACGACAAAACACAACACAACACAACAAATGAACATCATTACCGAAACATTATCATCTGCCTTATGGGTTTAATCTGCAATGTCCACGTCAGAGTTTTCTAGAAAAACCCCACAGCAAGGATGCATCGGAACAAAAGTTCTTGGCCATAACTGAAATTCAGGACGGACTAGAAAGAAAAACAGAAACCTAACGTTCTTGCTTTTTTTAAAAACAAGCCATGAAATGCAACTACCAGCCAAAGGAATAAACTGATTCGAAGAGGAATCTTGCCCAATCTGGCAACACACCCGACTCAACAAGTTGCTATTTACATAGTGATTTGCATTAAATTGTCATGTCTGTGTATTTAAAGGTGCAGTTTAAAAAATTTCAGCGCCCTCTGCTGCATGTAAGATGAATTGCAATTATAATACAAACACTGAGATGCCTTTCCTTCCCCTAATCAATTACACCCCCCCCCCGGTGCTAACAACATAACGTAAATTTCCTGTGAGCTTTAAACATTTAAAGAAAAGTGGCTGAGCAGTTCTGTTTGGGATGGAGGCGGAGCCAATTTCAGGGTCGGAAAACTGTAAACAGAAGCCTGGAATGGATAAAAATTAGCCACTTACACAGCATGATAATATTGAATCACAGTTTTCCTACGATATCTATGAAATTATAGGCTTATTATAAATCTAGGAAGTATTTTATACAAATTACAAACCGCACCTTTAATTTTTAAAACAGAAAAAGAACAATGGCATTTTTTTCAGCATTTTTACTATTTCCCCCAAGATTTGGGTGCGTCCCTACAAACTTAGTGTTTCCTATTTGTACACTTGCATTCCTATTTCGACTTGTTAAAGATCTGACGGGTTTAATGAGGTGCTTTAGAGCGGATTAAAGAAAACCTTAATCCCTGCATTGCGCTGTTCCTATAAAAAAAAAACGAAAGCAGACCTAAGTGTGGAGTGCAATATGTATTAGACAGACATGTCAGGCATGGCACATTCGCTTCTCACATTTTCAATTTGTCTCTAATTAAAGAGCGCTGTGCTTCAGCAGGATATTCACAGCCGCAAGCTGTGACGCGAGCCCATCAAACCTAGCCAGGGCACACCTTCACGAGGAGAGGCTTGATCAGACGCGGACGGCTTCTTCCTCCGCGTGTGTATTGCACATTTGGGAAGAAAATTGGCTAAATATGTGATCGCTTTTCATCAATCATTTAAATGTAAATCATTCGGCCAATAAATGATCATAAATGAGGCCTCCGTTTGTCCTTAAGCCAGTCTGGTCAGCTTCTGTATATCCTCTAACCAACACTCGATCATTTCTTCACACACACAAACACGCACATGCATACGCAGACACACACACACACACACACTCATACACGCCCTCTTAATCCCCCCCCCCGGCTGACTCGACTGGCATGTTCCCCGTGCTGGCGTGTCTCGGTGGCAGTGAGCGCGGCTCAGTTGGTCTCGTAGGAGGACAGCAGCGCAGCGTCCACCGGCTCCATGCAGGAGGGGCAGGTGAAGGAGCGCATGAGCCACGCATCGATACAGTCCACATGGTAGATGTGCATGCACGGCAGGAACCGGATTGGGTCTCCATACTCAAAGTCCAGCATACAGATCACACACCTAGGAGGAGAAAACACACACACGTTACACATGTGGTATAGAAGGATAATTTTCTGCACTATTAGTTGCACTGAAGTATAACACACACAGGTTGTGTTCTCAGAGAACGAATCAATATTTCAATCTTTTTTTTGGACAAGTTACACTTAAAGAGGCAGTTTGTAATTTTCAGGTCTCTCTGTGCTGCCTGTAAGGTGAAGCGCAATAAAAAAATAAAAAAAAAGAATCACTTCATCTGTTCAAACTACATTTGCCTTTTTTCTGACTGAGGAGCAGGGGGGGGTGCTAACTTCTGAGCCTCTCTGAGTTGCGTTGAAAATAACTCACAATTATGAGATAAACGGTTGAGATAGATAGACAGACAAAGAGACAGATAGATGGAGTTAGATATCATAAGATATTAAGAAAGGTGAGATAAAAAGTTGCAATTGCAAGATAAATGTGTAATATTTTCTAATACACTGTCCCATAGGTATCATTGAGGAGTCTGGTTGTGTGAAGTGTGTGCTTGTGGTGGTTATTGTGATTGTGGTGATGGTGGTTGCGGTGGTTGTGGTTAGGGTGGTGGTCGCAGTGCGGTGGCTGTGGTTGTGTTGAAGGTGTGTGGTGGTTGTTGTGGTTCTTGTGATTGTGGTGGTTGCGGAGGCTGTAGTTGTGTTGAAGGAGGTGGTTGTTGTTGTGGTGGTTAAAGGGGTTGTATTGGTGGTTGCGGTTGTGTTGGTGGTTAGGGTGGTGGTTGCGGTTGCAGTGGCTGTGTTGATGGTGGTGGTTACTGTGACTGTGGTGGTGGTGGTGGTTGCAGTGGTGGTGGTTGAAGTGGCGGTGGTTGTGTTGAAGGTGGTGGTTATTGTGGTAGTTATTATGACTGTGGTGGTGGTGGTGTTTGGGGTAGTGGTTGCAGTGGTTGTGGTGGTGGTGATTAAAGAGTTTTTGGTGGTGGTCACAGTGGCTGTGGCTGTGTTGAAGGTGGTGGTTGTTGTGGTGGTTACTGTGACTGTGGTGGTGGTGGTTGGGGTAGTGGTCACAGTGGTTGTAGTGGTTAGGGTGGTGGTCACAGTGGTTGTGGTGGTTAGGGTGGTGGTCACAGTGGTTGTTGTGGTGGTGGTGGTGGTTGGGGTGGTGGTCAGGGTGGTGGTCAGGGTGGTTGTGGTGGTGTTGGTGGTTAGGGTGGTGGTCACAGTGGTTGTGGTGGTGAGGGTGGTGGTCACAGTGGTTGTGGTGGTG
>CM075028.1:13591027-13603899 GCA_037576675.1 Pangasius sanitwongsei
TGGTGGTGTTGGTGGTTAGGGTGGTGGTCACAGTGGTTGTGGTGGTGAGGGTGGTGGTCACAGTGGTTGTGGTGGTGTTGGTGGTTAGGGTGGTGGTCACAGTGGTTGTGGTGGTGAGGGTGGTGGTCACAGTGGTTGTGGTGGTGGTGTTGGTGGTTAGGGTGGTGGTCACAGTTGTTGTGGTGGTTACTGTGGTGGTACAGACTCTTTGATCTTCTTGTCGGAGGGTTCGCTGCCCGGGTTGAAGATGCCGCGCGGGAGGTGCTGGATGAGGCCAATGCGCTGAGCGATCCGGACCTGCTCCTCCTCCGTCAGCTGGGTGGCCAGACGGGCCTGACTGGGTGTGGGGTGGTACACAGGCACCTGCACACGCTCCTGCACGTCACACACACACACACACACACACACAGTGATTATATTACTATACAGGTAACTTTCTAAATCTAAGTCTAACTATTTAAGACAGGAATATTTTATAACACTTAACTGTGCAGCTTGTGCAAAAGTGAACCAAAGACAGACAAAAACATATTTGTTACAATGAAGCCGAAGGTCAGAATGAGTTCTGTGAAGATGCCTGGATCTGGAAGAACAGGGGGAAAACTGTTCTCTAGTTACACGTCCAGCAAACTGACTGGTATTTGAACAACACTCCCCAAATTCCACAGCTGATCTTGTTGCCTGGTAATGGAGGCTACGGAAACATTAGCCTGCCAGGATTAAAGGTCTCTCACAGAGTCTAAGCCTCTGCAAATGCCAAGCAGATCCGAGTGGAAACTTACTTTCTAATTATACGGAGCAGAAGACACTAGTTGTGTACTCGTTATTCACAACGTATACGCAATTTACAATGAAGCCTAGAATCTCACATTTTAGAAGAATCAAGCCAGCCTTTTGTATAAAGAAATAATTTCAAAACTAATCAGACTATGAACTATATTATAATTCAAGTAATTTGTCTGACTCCGCCTACAGACTTTAGGCCACGCCTCACATCGGAGTCTGAGATGCTTCCAGGTGGAGTTACAACAGTTTTCAGCTCTGTAATGTCCTTTTGTTTATTCATATAGATAACAGTGAGAGATACAAGAAACCAAAAACTACTGTGCGTAAGGAGTGTGTGTGTGTGTGTGTGTATTTTTGTGTGAGGGGTGTGTGTAAGCAGACTGCGTGCAATGTGGTGTGTATGTCAGGAGTGTGTAAGGACAGTCTGTGAAGTTCATGTGTGTAAGGTGTGTGAGAGGTGAGCGTGTATGTAAGCAGTGGCTGAGGAGTGTGGGAGAGGTGAGTGTGTATTTTAAGCGTGCGTAAGGAGAGTCTGTGAAGTTCATGTGTGTAAGGTGTGTGAGAGGTGAGCGTGTATGTAAGCAGTGGCTGAGGAGTGTGGGAGAGGTGAGTGTGTATTTTAAGCGTGCGTAAGGAGAGTCTGTGAAGTTCGTGTGTGTAAGGTGTGTGAGAGGTGAGCGTGTATGTAAGCAGTGTAAGAGACGTTAGTGTGTATGTGAAGTGTGTGAGTATGTTAGTACCTGATAGGAAGGCACAGACTCTCTATAGCGAGATGAGTGTGTGAGGTGTGTGAGAAGTGTGTGAGTGTATCAGGAGTGTATGTGAGTGTGTGAGTGGTGTGTGGGGGGGGGTACGTACGTACCTGATCGAGAGGTGGATGCTCTCTGAGAGGAACATGCGTGTGTGTGTGTATGTGTGTGTACCTGATAGGGAGGTGGAGGCTCTCCGGGGTGGAGAGGGGTGTGTGTGTGTGTGTGTGTGTGTGTGTACCTGATAGGGAGGTGGAGGCTCTCCTGATAGGGGTGTGTGTGTGTGTGTGTGTACCTGATAGGGAGGTGGAGGCTCTCCGGGGAGACTCGCTCCCTCAGACTCGTTGAGCAGGGACAGATCATCAGCACTCTGAGAGGAGAGACAGTTCCCCATCGAGTCGAGCAGAAGAGGCGAAACCAGCAAATAAACTCCGGATAAGTCACAAATTTACCGCCGTCTGTCAGTCTGTCTGTGTGTCTGTCTGTGTCTCTGTAAACAGCTAGTCAGGAGACAAGCAGCAGCAGCTAGCTGGAGATGAGCGTTAGATATTTTTTCCCGAAAGGAAAATAAAAAGCCAGTTCCGGTGTAAACGGAATATCCAGATGTCCCTGCAGGTCCGCCCCTCACGCCTCACACACACTCTTTCACCCTCTGTGTGTGTAGAAATCTAATCTGAGGAATATTTTTAGGTGAGACCTCTTGTCGACTCCATCTCTCCTTTCGCTGTGTTTACAAACTGCTAGAGCGGAAGTGGAAACGCTGGTGCATTATGGGAAATGGAGTTTGACGTCAGGCCACCGCTCACACACAGAAAGGCTGTCTAAATAGTAAATAAAAGTCAATAAAATTTAATGCTCTTTAAATTAAACTTTAAATAATAAAATTGCGTATAATTTATGCATTTTATTTTATATATGCCTTTATTTAATACTTTATGAATTTATATATACCTCAATTTATTTATTTATAAGGGAACGAACGTTGTTGTTGTTGTCGTTGTTTTAACATCATTGGTATTGATTTCCCATCAGGACAAGTTGAGGCTGAGTTCAACAGTCACCACGCCAAGGCCAGATGTCTCATCAAGCGCACATCTGGAGTGCTCAAACCCTGCTGCTTTGTCTTAAAGCCTCTTGAGGTCTGACCTCTACTTGCCCCCATCTTCCATCTATTCCCAAATGACATCTTTGAAGGAGGAAGAGCGTCTACAGTGTGAAAAGGAAGGAAGAGGAAGATTGTTTAGCGCTCTGCGAGGATAAACAGGACACGGCACAAGAACACCTGTGGCTCTGCTACCTGAGGAGGCTGAAAAGTCGCAGTCTACCCCATCAACTTCCTGGTCAACTTCTACCACTGCGCCATTTAAAAAGCATCATCGCGTACTGCTGGACAGTGTGGATAATTGGTATCCAATTAGTACTGCAATGGATAATTGGTATCCAATTAACAATTACACTGCTGTCTGTTTTTGGTGAGGCAAGCCATCATGAATACTGACATAGCCTCAAACAAAATAAATCAAGAGGCTATGTATCACTCTTGACTTGTGCTATAGGCTGCTATCTAGTGCATTTTTAGAGTAACCCTGTAATAGTTGAGAGTCGACAATATGCGCTCATCCAGCGTACAGTCTAACAGCTCGGTTTTAGGTGTACCTTCAGCTGTGTCCAGGCTCGGGTACTATCATTAACCAGGGTTTACAGGTTTCAGCAACATTTCCAGCCCAACTACATCTCACCACAAAACCACACAAAATACTTGAAACTAGCCAAAAAAATCTGGCATAGGAACATGGAGACACTTCTTCTGTTTCTCCACCTTTGAATGGGAAACAACGCAGGGTATTTCACACGTATTTCTGATGTACGGACATTATCAACTCCATAATCCTCCTTTTTCGTCTCACAGTTTTACCTATATATATATATATATATATATATATATATATATATATATATATATCATACGATAGAAATGGTTCTCTACATCATAGACACACTGTCTGTACTTATACCATTTTGTAGAAATTTGTTACATTAATTCTTATTATTTTCTATAAAACAAGATCTTGGTGACAGCGGAGTATTTTAAACTTTATAACTGGTCATTAAGCTCGCATAATCTGGTCATTAACTGTCCTGTTGACTCCGACTCCTCCTCCTCTCCCACAGAAAATGTTCACAGAGCGAGCATGGGGCAGGAAAAATCCTGCCCCTATGGATCCCTATTAGTGCCTGTTGCAGTGTCTAATTTTGACCACTAGGTCTAAACGGGGCAGGGTATGCAACCTCAAGAACACGAGCACATCAGTGTAAAATTGGCTTATATCTGTTAGATAGTAACATTTTTTAAAATCGTCGGTGACTCAAAAGAGGTAATTAATATTTCAACGGAAGTTAAAACGTTTTGAGTTGTGAATCCGGAGTTTTCATTGAACAGCTGATCTAAACGGTGGGGAGCTGCACCCCCTGTCCCGATGGACGAACCAGACCCTACACACACCCGGTCATCATCTCTTCATTCTCCTCCCATCCGGTAGGAGGTTCAGGTCAACACCAGCGTTTTCTTTCCCAAGCCAGTCACCCTGATGAAACAGTACACAACAGTCACAGGTCAGTCATGGACAATAATAATACTACAATAAAGGTGAAAACTAAGGATTAGAGTCGTAACTACAGAGCAATATGTGTTACAAATAAGAATTTGCAAAGCCAGAATTGTGCAATAACTAAGAGTGTGTGTGTGTAACTACACTATGTATGTGTGCAATAGGGGGATTGTGTTTCGTAGTATGTTTATTCGTCACTATGTAGGCAGATGGCAGGGCATGTGAGCAGTGTAGGGTGTGTACCACATGACAATGACAATAAACCATGACCCTTCAACTACATGACTAATTTCTCGCCTCGTTTTATGTCAAAATGCAAGTTACAATGCTGCTACCATTCAATTAGAGTAAGAGACCTTACCGCAATGGACGTGAGCACACATCATAGTGAAGATGTTGCAATGAATCATGGGACTTTCAGTTCCATTCCTTTACAAGTCCTCGTCCGCTTGCATTCTGGCCATTTTGGGGGAGGATCAAGAACACTTCCAGGGTGCAAACAAAACTGCACTAGTGCTGCGTCCCGATTCTCTTACTATCCATCCTAAATAGTATCTGAGATTAGTATTAGCGTGTCCCAAATCATAGTATGTTGAAATGAGCATCCCAGAGGTATCCAGATGGTCTACTATTTCCAGTAGATTTTTGAAGTGTGGATCCGTGGACACTTGTTCAGCTAATAATATCTTAGATGTCATTTCGTCTTGTTACAGCTGAAACCAACAATGAAACCTTCCTTCAGAAAAGATTACTGGAAATTTACTGCAGAGCTGGTAATGGAGAAGGGGAACTGCAGCGAAATTTGCAAAGCATGATTGGGGAAATTAAAAAAGAAAAATGGAAGTATTTCAAATTTAAAACTAACGAGTTTATCATAAGATTAAAAAAAAAAAAACAGCAAAAAATCAAAAAGAGAGAGATGAGGATTATTCAAGAAATGAATGATTGTTATAATAAACAGAAGGAGATAGAATCGAGTTACAGCATCTTCAACCAAATTAGATTTACAAACTTTTATTTACAGAAAGCACGGGGGTTTATGTGAGAGCTAAGCGGATAGAAGAGGGCGAAAAGAACACAGCTTACTTCTGTCAGTTAGAGAAAAAGAGACAAGAGAGAAATGCAATCAATTGTTTAGTTGTAAACAACAAGGAAATTACAAATTACAGACCACAAATTACTATCTGAGGAGATATACAGTTCTAATAAAAGATTTTATTCTTCATGTTATTCTAATATAAAAGTCAGTAATTTCCTTACAAAGATAAGAGAATTTTCCCCTCAGATTGATTTGGATTTCAAAAACATCTGTGACTCAGATTTTGAGAAAAGAGGAGCCTGACTCAGCTCTTAAAAGAATGGCTTTAGGGAAATCCCGAGTCAGTACGGTTTAACCACAAAGTTTTCCAAGTTTTTCTGGGAGGATATTCAGGTCATGTTGCTCAATGCATTAAACGAGTATGGAGTCTAAAACTTTGTTACCTAATCAAAAAAAACAACAAAAAAAACAGTGCTCAACTCTGTTCCTTCCAGTATCACGCAACTAACCAGAAGCTCATTGGTTTACTCTCCTGTGGGGCCAAGATGCAGAACTGTTCTGTGGATGAGGTGAAAAAACATTTGAACAAAATATCTCTCTTTTCTGATCTTACCCAAAGCTGAGGAAGTTCACTGTAAAATGATCAGTGATGTCTACCCAGGAAATGACTTCTTAAGACGCGGATTTAATATGGATTGTAATATCATATGTACACTTTTTGTGAAGCCGAAATAGAAACACTGGAACATTTGTTTTATTCTTGGAAATTTTCTTAAAAAAAAAAAAAATCTTTGGGATGACCTCCATCTCTGAGTAAAGAAGACATATTTAATACCTAACTGTTGATACAAAAATATAAAAGATGGTATTAATTAACTGAATTTCACGTAAATAACATTCTGATCTTAGTGAAATATTATATTTCTGTCTCTCCAAAATGAGTTGATGATGTTTCACACATCTCTGAAGAGTATCTGTAAGAAGAAGACTCTACTTTTAGTTGATTTGCTGAAAGTTTAAATTTTAAGCCCTTGCATGTTTTCTTTTCTTCTTTATTCTGTCATTTCATGCCTTTGCTGCTGCTCAGTTATTTTTGTTCGTGATTACTTAAGTCCTGGGGTCAACGCGTAAGTTTAAGCAATGTAACTACTGTAATTTAATTTTCACTTGAAAAAGTAAGGGATTACTCTTAATGTTTCTGTAATTTAATTGAAGTAACTTGTGATGCAGTTACATTAAAGACAGAATTTTATTTACGAATTAAAAGTGCAGGACACTGACATTTTCACTTTTTAGACAGTCTGCAAGACGGAAATATGTGCAATGAATGAATGAATGTACCAGAAAGAATGAATGAGGTATTTAAATACCGCTTCCACTTTAAAAAAAAAAAAAAGGGAGGAGACCGAAAGAGACTCCGGGTTTAACGAAGAAAACCTGCTCCCGACCAGGTTAGGTTCACAGAGTAGGTTGCCATGGTAACTGACTCAGCGTACACGTTACCTCTCTTTCAGGCACTGGCTTGACTTAGCCTGCTCTCTCTCGGGTTTGAGATCCCTCCGTTTCTGAAACGGAAAACCCAGAGTTTCCCCACATTTCAGGGTTAACATACTCAGAGTTTTCACTTAACCACCTTTCTGAAACGGGCCCCTGATTTGGTACTGCATTTAAAAAACAAACAAACAAACAAACAAAAAGCTAACAGTCGGCTAATATTACCCACAAGTCCTTGCGCGAGGGAGGAGGAGGAGTCTTGCAACGGCTTGCTGCTGCTTGTAAACATGGCGGACGGGCGTAACGGCGGTGGTGCGTCTTCAGTGTTTGAGTGTAAGAACTTGAACGTTAAGCACTAAGAAAAGTTTATTTTTAAAGAATAATGAATGAAGAAGAGCTGAAATGCAGTGAGAGGTTGGTTTACAGTGAGAGTGTGCGTTACTCGGCAATAGCAATAGTCACTTCACTTCCGCTACAGGAGGAGGCGTGAGGACGCGCGTGTCCCTGCACCACGTTATCTTCACAAATAAGTGCACACTTTTAGTGCTTAGTGTAATGCAGCATAGCGGAAAGGGACTGACAGGAAGTGCGTCAGGCGAAGACGCTCCATGAGGATGATGACAATAATAATTAATAAGTGCATATGCGGAGGGACGCGACAGAGAGCGGCTGTCATGCCTGGTTTCTTTTAATACAGATTTAGTACGTGTTAAAGTGTGTTTTGACTTAAGAAGCACGTTTATCCTCGCAGAAAGGAGGTTCAGGAGAAAAGCACTTTCCTGTGGAGTTTAATCTGAACATCACACTGAAGACACACCTGGTGAGTTACAGCAGGAAACACACACAGTAGGGAATACAGTTCATCTTCATGTAGTCATCTGTGAAGAACTTCCTAATCACTGACAGAGAGAGAGAGAGAGACTTTGACTTTACATTCCTTTATTTTAACCACTCATGAGGTGTCCACCATTTTTACATCAAGTAAATAGCAGTTTTAAATACCTACTTAAATAAATGAATCAATAAATAAATAGATTCTAAAATATCTATAGTTGATTACATAGATAAAAAGGTAGATAAATACACAAACATGTCATAATTAAACCACGGTAATAATTTGGTTTAAAACCTCATTTAAACCTGTTCATCCAAACTGCAGTTCAAAGACAAGAAAGAGAGAGAGATGGAGAGAGTGGGGGGGGGGGGAAGATGGAGAGAGTGGAAAAGAGAGAGAGAGAGGAAGAGAGAGTGGGGAGAGAGATGGAGAGAGTGGAAAAGAGAGGGAGAGAGATGGAGAGAGTGGAAAAGAGAGATGGAGAGAGTGGAAAAGAGAGGGAGAGAGAGTGGAAAAGAGAGGGAGAGAGAGAGGAAGAGAGAGTGGGGGTGAGAGATGGAGAGAGTGGAAAAGAGAGGGAGAGAGAGAGGAGGAGAGAGTGGAAAAGAGGGAGAGAGAGAAGAAGTGAGAGTGGGGGGGAGAGGGGGAGAGAGTGGAAAAGAGATGGAGAGAGTGGAAAAGAGAGGGAGAGAGAGAGGAGGAGAGATGGAGAGAGATGGAGAGAGATGGAGAGAGTGGAAAAGAGAGGGAGAGAGGGAGAGAGATGGAGAGAGTGGAAAAGAGAGGGTGAGAGATGGAGAGAGTGGAAAAGAGAGGGAGAGAGAGAGAGAGAGAGAGAGAGAGAATGACTAGGGTGATTTCCTCCTCATAATTTTCTTATTGCTTCCCTAAATTCACTGATCCTTATAAACAGATCAACAGTGTAGTTTAAAGTTCTTCATCCTTTTCTTTTGGGCTTTTGATCTGTTGATCTATCTATCATTTCATTTAAGGAAAAATATAAACACTAAAATGTGCACAGTTAAAATCAAAATCCTTGCTTGATGGTTGATCAAGACATGAATTATGTTTGCATTAATTATGTTTTATATACAGAGCAGGTTGGAGTCACTTCCTTTTTACAAGACGGTATTTTCCCCAGAGTTGTTTGTTTAAGATGTGCTTGTGGTCAGGATCGGCATCTGAGCTAAAGACCAACGCCCTCATGCCGGAGCACCGCGAGGCTTAAAACGAAACCAGAACAGGGCACAGTAATGAAACATGAATTATAGTGTAATAAAATAATGGATCTCTTTTATTAATGATAATGAAGCACGTTGATACTCAACGTTCGTTTCTCTTTCCTAAAGTCACAAAGGCATGACAAAAGAAAAAGGTTAAAAGCTCCAGTTTGACTCGAGAAACATCTGGGTGAGCAAACAGATAGCAGTAATTCCTTCTTTAACTAGACTGACACACCAGTGAGAAACAGTAAACTAGCGAGGCACACTTCATAGGCTTTATTTTTCATAACGAGTGGTTAAAATCCCAGAGAGGAGCTCCTGTGTCCATGAGCAAGTCTACAGTACCCGATAATATTACATAAATATAGTGTGTGTGTGTGTGTGTGTGTGTGGTGGTAGAAAAACAACAGTTTTTTTTTTTCTTTTTTTTTCTCCCTTCAATGCAGAAGTTGACCTACAAGGGCAAAATCTTCCAGACCACACTTCTATCAGAGAGTACAACAGCGACGAGAAGAGGTTCCTAGACGTCATGGGGAGCCTGGTGAGGGCTTGCGGTGTCTTTTTTGGTTTGTTTTAAAATGAATTCTCACTACATTTTCTCTCAAAATCTTTTTTCTTTCCACCAATCAAGTCTCCGTCCTGCTCCACTCCCTCTCATCTCTATCCTCCTCCCCCTCGTCCTTCTCCGGCAGCGATGCCCTACAGTCACGGGAGCGGTTCTGCCCACCCGCCGCCCAGCCACCAGCAGTACGTATGACTACCAGAAGCAGGTCACAGTGGTTTAATGCCGAGTTGCTTTATCATGTGGACTGATATTACGCACCATGAAACACAAGCTACATTTCACGACTCGTCAGTCAGAATGGAAAAAAAAAACACCCAATGTGTACGTGTGTGTTTACTCATTTTCTCCCTAATTCGGTCTTGGTCGAATTCCAGCCATCAGCCAGTTCTCCCCTGTCATATGACGGCTACCAGGCAGGGCGAGGGCTATCACATGCTTCCTCCAAAACACGTGAAACCAGCTGCCCACATCTTTCCAAACAGCTTCTCATGCAGTGTCAGAGTACACCGTAACGCACTTCCTCATACATGAGCAACTGGCTAGTGTCACTTTGATTGACAGGGGAGAGATGGTATGCCCCTCCCACCCAGAGCACGGCTGATTTTGACTTATGGTCACAGATGGCTGTGGCATCGTTGGGATTCAAACTCGCCATCTCCAGACGATAGGGCGAACCTTTTTTTTTTTTTTTTTCTTTTTTCCAAATCATATGTGTTTATTTGACTTAGATTTATATATATTGACTTTTTTAAGTACTTTTTTTTTTTTTCTTTTTTTTTAGTAAATCTACTAATAACACGGTTTATAATGTATACTTATTTTAAGTGTTTATATTAATTCCCTTTGGACTGTGATTTAATAATAATTAATTCATCTTTTAATAATAATAACAGTATTCCTTTTATTGTTGCTGTTGCTGTTAGTGTTAATTAAAATTTTCTGTCTGGTCATATGAGGTGTGTAAATCTTTTTTTTTTTTTTTTTTTTACCATTTTGGTAAATAATATATTTTCCTGTTTAGTAGTGTATATATAAACAGCTCCAGCTGAGTATGCAATTAGGGTGAACTCCCCTCTCTCTCTCTCTCTCTCTCTCTCTCTCTCTCTCTCTCAGGTCTGGCTCAGGTAATGATAATGGTGATGATCCTTCTCCAGCATCAGGTAATCTATATCACACAGATCTCTAATATAATAAAAGCAGATTAAACCCAAGCCCAGTGTCAGTATCGTGCCACAATGTAATGATGTATGAATTCTTTTGCAAAAAAAAAAAAGTCATGTCTTCAGTTTTTTCTGTAGTTTTATAGCTCTACTACAATAAACCGTCCATCCATACATTTGTTGTGTGTGTGTTGCAGGTGGGGCTCTAGCAAACGAGGAGAACGAGGGGAACGAGGGGAAAGAGGTAACTCCAGATCATCACTTTTAGCTATTAGAGAACGTGGTAGCGATCCTGGGTCCCTTTTACTGACATTGTCTGCACTTATACTGCAAAACTGTAATCACTGACAAGTAGAGATGCATCACTACTGATACTGGTGTCTGGTGTCAGACTGATAACGTTATCATTTACTCACACTCCAGTACCAACACCTGTAAGTATATTGCCCACTGTCACATTAATGAACAGAGCCTGGAGCCTGTCCCAGGGGATTTGAGGCACAAGGCGGGGGACACCCTGGACGGGGTGGCAGCCCATCGCAAGGCACAATCGCACACACATTCACACACTACGGGCAGTTTAGAGATGCCAGTCAGCCTACAGAGCATGTCTTTGGACTGGGGAGGAAACCCCCGAAGCACAGGGAGAGCATGCAACCTCTGCACACACAGGGTGGAGGTGGGATTCAAACCCCCCCAACCCCGGAGGTGTTAACCATTAAGCCACTGTTTTTGTTTCTCCTTGTTATTTACCATCATGCTCATAGGCAGTCGTGGCCTAATGGTTAGAGAGTCGGACTTACAACCTGAAGGTGAACCTGAAGGTCGCGGGTTCGAGTCTCGGGCCGGCAGGGATTGTAGGTGGGGGGAGTGAATGACCAGTGCTCTCTGCCACCCTCAATACCACGACTGAGGTGAGACCCTTGAGCAAGGCACCGAACCCCCAACTGCTCCTTGGGCGCCGCAGCAAAAAAGGTGTGTGTTCACGGTGTGTGTGTGTGTGTGTGCATGCACTTGGATGGGTTAAATGCAGAGCACAAATTCCGAGTATGGGTCACCACACTTGGCCACACTTTACTTCACGTAAATCCATATTTAATAAATACTTAAGCATTTAAAAAAAAATTTTATATATATTTTTTTATTTTTTGCATTTGTGCATTTTTATTGATGAGGTTCTATGAAAATCAGGTGTATCAGCATTACAGAAAAGTCTAAAAAACTCACATACACTCTTAATTTATATCTGGCTTGTTTGAGTAACATTTCAAAAATAGTAGCACAGAAGATTTTAATTTAAATAGCCAAGTTTAAACCAACTCACTAACACTACCTTTAAGGCCTCTGCTAGATATAGATACTAGGATAACACACACACAAATAGTAGCACACAGGATCCATCTTCGTAGTTAGAGCGATGGTTGTAATATTAATTTGTGAAATCAGTAAAGGTTGTGGGTTTTATAGGCCCCTAGTTTGGGAACTACTTGCTTTAGAGCACCAGTTGGACAGACACACACACACTAGAGGACTGGGGGCTTCACACGTGATTACTGGTTATTTTTTGGATGCTAAATAATTGACAGGCTCAGAAGTTCCCTGACTGGTTAAAAGCAGCTCTAAATCCTGTCTCTCATAGGATGATTCCAGTGTCCCCGAGCAGGAGACGAATCCCACGTCCACATACACACCCACCTCAGACACACCGCAGAGCCACGGTGAGTCCACTCAGGCTCCTTCATTAACGACGCCAATAAAGGGACGTTCTCAAAGTGCACACTTATCATTGAAAGGCAGCTACATGTTTTTTTTTTTGTTTTGTTTTTTTACTGTTCTTTCAGTAACTTCTGAGAATGTTAGGGTGTCCATAACATTTCTTGCATGTTGTATTGTAGTTTAAAAAAAAACAACCTCTTGTTTCAGAAGAGGAGCAAGCAAGTCTGGAGAATGCAGAAAAGGTCAGAACATGCACACAAACACACTCAAACACACACACAAATTTAAATAAACAGTTAATGTGTAGTTCAAAACTTCATATTGAGTAGGGCTGTGCCTGCAGCCTAATTTTACATTTGATATTTGAGTCTTTTAATTAAATCTCTAAAATGTCTTTGAAATAAATTAAAAAAAAAAAGAAATGTCACCTAGTTCACCAACAAAACTAAAACAAAAAAATAATAGAAGATGATTTTTTTTTGTTTTCAGTCTTATCTGTGTTTTTTTGTGTTGCTTAATAATATTAATGTTTATATTTTTTACTATGGCTATCCCGTTTGAACAAATATAATAGTGAACAAAAAATGTTAAACGCCCAGCAAGAGCTTTACTGAATGTCACCTAGCCGTAGTCCTGATGTAGCAGTGTAACGTGCCATAAAGAAAAGCAAAAACCTTTACTACATACAGTGGGGAT
>CM075028.1:13603999-13636635 GCA_037576675.1 Pangasius sanitwongsei
ATTTGATGCCTTTTGGAGATTTTTCCATCTTTCCTTGGCTTCTTTATGCACATTAATACAAATTTTTACCTGGGGTGTCCAAACTTTCGATCCCCACTGTAGTTGTTGTAGCTCTTCAGTGGAAAAAAAAAAATGCCTTTTCAAAAAGATATTGCTTTTTTTTTTTTTTTTTTTTAATGAATTTAACTTGTACCTTGTTGCATAAAGTATTCCCTGTTGCACTGCATTTCACTTTCATCAGTGCGTTGCAGTCGTGACACACTGAAATGCAATCACTTTCCCTCCATGTAAAGAAACGCACTTTATATCGGTATATTCATTCCTTTCTGCATCCCTCAGTCATCAGCCTTTTCAGAATTTCAGAACTAAAACATGATACAAGTGTTTATGTAACTGAAAATATGTACAGCTCACAGCAGGCCCCAGGAGCTCTAAGACTCACACTTGGATGTACTATATTTTCATGAAAAGCGCAAGAGCAGTTGTATTAATTTTAGGCCTGGCACTCTAAATGTTACAGTAAAAGCAGGGAGCATGTAAACGTTACATCATTACGATTGTTTAATGTTCACAGCTGAATGAGCCAGTGCAGGAAAGCAGAGATGGAGAAGGGGCGGAGCAAAGTGATACGGCCTGCATGGGAGATGAAGGACCGCCTGACAACGCCACCGAGTGACACAGTAAGGAACTGAAGTATGTGTGTGGAGGCGAAAGAGAGCAAAATTGCATCCAGACCTCCAGCGTGAATAAATTTCACAAACACACACAACCTTTCGTCAAAGATTAATGATTTCTGACGTGGGAATTTGCATCTTCAACCAATAACACAACTGCTCTGGCTGTGTTGAAGGAGTGCTTTTCATATTGTAGTGCAGAAAATTGAAAAATAAAGGACGCTTCTCTGATTTTTTATATATTACTTCTTGACTATATTTCTGTAATTTATTTCTTAGTTATAAATAATTCTGTTATTAATGGTTTAATAATTAGCCATGCCTTTTTTTCCAGTAAGATGCAAGCGGCAAATTTCTGGTTTGCCTCCAACTTTCAGTCTTCTATCATAAGCAAGCTCTCTCTCTCTCTCTCTCTCTCTCTCTCTCTTTCTGTAACTGATGTTGCCTTTATTATTCACAGAGCAATACAGGAATGGAAATGAATAATGAACGAATTAATTAATGCACATAGATGTGTGTATGAAGTGTGTGTGTGTGTGTGTGTGAGTGTGAGAGAGAGCGCATAAGTATGAGGGAAACAGCATAACCTGAATTTATTCTGTTTTATGACGAAAACTTGATTGCTGATTTAAAGAACAATACTGTGCCACTAAAACCAATTACTTAACACTGAGGATATGTTTCACTATGCTTTAATAAAAATATCTGCTTGGAGAAATAAAAACTCCAGTCTCTGTTTTGTGTCTGCTCAGACTGTAAATGAAAGCAAACCACTAACATGCAGCCAATCAGGACAAGGAGGTGTCTCTAGCCTAATGTCAATCATGTTGCTCCTCCTCTTTTGCACTAGCAATGAGGAGATGTGGTCTCGGCTGAATTTCAGGGACGATTTTGCCAAAATTTGAACAAAATCACTGACGTCACCTTTAAGGCTACTACTAGTTATAGATACTAGGATAACACACACACACACACACCATTTTTTTTTGTCAATCTGCTTTTGTCAAGCAGAATGAGAAGATGACATGACATGACACTTTGACATGATGACATGACACTTTACACTCTACATTAAGATTCTCTTAACAGACCTTATTTAACACATTACTTAATATGATTTCAAAATAAATACACAATAAACAAGATTAACATTTATAAGGAACTAACACTTGTATTAATTGATATTTTTCTAAATAATAAACCTAATAAGTCGATTAAAGTTCAAACCATCCGTGAGTAAAATTAAATCCACGATGTCCATGGTTCATGTTTTTAGTGGACAAAATTCAGAGCTGAGTTCTAATAGTTTTAATATTTACACCTTCAGTAAATTATCAACATTCAATTTATTAATCCATGACACATTGGATGTTTTAGCCATTTATAGTTACATTTAATGTTGTGGAACGTATGTGAGAGGAGTTAGTTCCTGTTCTCGCTTACACTATAGCAGCTATAAACAGTCGTTCCTTCACCAGCATCTCTTTTTTCTCTGTGTTGAAGACAAAAAATGTCATTTCACTGAAAAAAAGCAAAGCGTAAACATCTTTGTCCTGAAGCCTTTGAAAGCGTTGTGGAAGATTTACTGACTGTTACTGACACTGGAGACTCCTTCCCTAAATGTTACATAAACATTTCCTTATAGAAAACCTCACCGAATCAATGATTATACTTCTTTCTTTGATAAATAACAACACTTTTTAAAAACCTGTTTATTATTTATAGTCCATCGTCGCTCTGAATGAGCTGTTGCTATAGAAACGATAACATTATAATTAGCGCTTTAATATACTCATGTGATTTATGTTCGAGCTAGAAATACTGTCATGTTAACATCACTTACAGTTTATTTATGCTAAGTTAATGTTAGTTAACGCAGTAAATAAATGTTATATTAGAGAACTTTGAAGTTCAATACAGAAGCAAAAACAGATTTAAAAAAGTACAAATAAATTAAATTCACATGAAATAGCACAGGGCAGATCATGAAAAAAAGCCTAATCAGTACTAAAACCATAATAATGACACAACCAAGTGATGTAAAATAAGGTTAGAAAAGGTAAAAAAAAAATAGAACAAAAAAAGAATAATAACGTAGTAAAAAAATGTTTCTGCTATTTGATTTGAGAGTCGAGAGTGAGTCAGAGGCTCTCAAGTCTCAAGCAAAAGCCCAAAGCCACCTGCTGAGTTCTTCTTAGGTCCTGGAATAGAAAGCCGGAGTCTAAACGCCAGAGTGTAAAGAGAGCTGAAGTCATACAGTGTCTTAGTGCTAGAAAAACAGACCACTGGAAAGGAAAAGGTCAGGAAAGTCTTGTGTTCATGAGATTAGGACCTAAACAAGTGTGAATTCTTAATGCTGGTCATTTAAGATGAACGCATCAGCAATCATGTTTTGTTTCCAAAAAAAAAAAAAGCTCTATCATATAAGCATTTTTATTAGCAATATGCTTTACTTACTTACAGGATGACTACTTACATTTTACTGAGATGCGATTTTACTAAGTTAATATTCAGGTCCTTAATTATATTTTATGCAAATGAATAATAGAGCAGAATGACAGAATGATAGAAAGCTTTTATGCTGTTGTTTAGCTGAAATCTTTACCTTTTGTATTAACAAGGCTGACTTTTTTTTTTAACATTAAAGTGTCTATTACAGTGGACATATTAAAACAAGAATTTTTTTTAAAGTCCAAATTGTAAGGATTTCTCCTTTAAAGAAATAGAAAAATTAGAAGAAAAGACATAAAAATAGACATAAAAAATTACACTAGAAGACTTTTTTTTTTTTAAACCTTGGTTCTCAGAAGGATGTACCTGTGCTACAGTAATCTTTCTCCCCCTTTTTTTAAACTGAGTGATTGATGGATAGAGACACAGCTGTGGTGTAAGTTCTCGGAGCTAATGGCACTTCAGGTTAAAGCCCTAAAGCGACCCAGCACGTCCTCTTCAGTAAAGCCGTCAGGTCATAACAGGCACACTAAATTACAGAGTGTGTATAAGATCCAAGTGTGGGGTTGGAACCTCGGAGTGGAGCGTTTTCAGTGTAAGCGATCTACTAAAATGTACGTTATGAGCAATAAGCCTTCAGAACTCATTACGTTGATAAAGTGTCTTGGACGCGAGCTGGATTTAAACTCAATTTCCACAAGGAGGCTTTTCGTGACTGTTGGTTAAAGGCCACAAAACACCAAGAGAACACGTCTGTAATTTGTGTGTGTAAAACTGGTGGGGCTGACCATGGGGCCCTGCTTTAGCTTCTCTGAGCTGATTCGTGTTTTAATATCACTTTGAAGCTTGTGTGAGAGGTGAGGACTGTAGCGATAGTTCAGCCAAAAGCAAAATTAACCCAATACTCTACTCACAAAAAAAAAACCCAGTTATTCAAGACGCTCGGTGTCCGGGGTTATGCACTTTGAGCTACGAATCTACTGAAGAAAGTCAAGATTATAGCCACCAGTTTAGCCACTAGTTTAGCATCGTGCTAACTGCATGTCTCAGAGATGTTAAATAGTCTCCAGTACACTTAATTCTGTGCTTATGACAATGACTTCCAGTTAAAGAACGGATAAAAGGACGTCAGAGAGCTAAAAATACTGTCTTGCATAAGTATCCCCCCCACTCCCCCCCACTCCCGAGTCATAGTTGTGCCATATTCTTTCCATTTTTTAAATAATGGATTTAATGTCACTCTGTGGGAAAATATTTCTTGTCCTTTTGTTTCTACGGCAGCGGGTCAAATTTTTCTGTAAGAAGACGTGCCATTTACGGAAGGAGTCTCCAGTGTCAGAGCTTCGTCAATACAGTCAGTAGATTTTCCTGCACAGGAAAGTCTTCAGGACAGAAGAGTTTACACTTTATGGTTTCTCGGTAACATGACAAGCTGTGTTTTTCGTCTTCAAGAGGCTGGTGAGGGAATCACTGTTTACAGCTGCTATAGCATAAGGGACAACAGGAATGAATTTGTTTCACGGACATTAAATGTAACTATAAACGGATGAAATGTATGACGTGTCATACTTTAATGATAAAAACTGTCATCGTTGGCAGATCGCTGTGGTGCAAGAGGAATAAAACACTTCAGAATGTGGTGGTATTTGAAAGTAATCAATGTTGATTTGTGTCAGGCCGCATCACACCACCCTGTCACTGATTATTTTCCTGTAACGATACACCCAGCAAGTGTTTTATTCCTTACTTCAACTCTGTTGGAAAAAGTAGTTTTTATCAGCTTGGAACAATTTCTAAAATCAAGCCAGTCCTCATTTTCAAGACCTAGAAAAAAGTTATACATGCTGTTTCTCTCCTCTCGTTCAGATCCCTGCAATTCACTTTGTCTCGGTGTCGATAAGGCGTCTGTTTGCTCGCCTACAGCAAGTACAACATGCAGCTGTGAGATTACTCACTGACACCAAGAAAAGAGACCACATCACCCCTGTTGTGTCATCCTAGCACTGGCTTCCTGTTCTCTACAGGATCCAGTTTAAAGTTTACTTGTTTTTTTCTTTTTCTTTTCGAAGCTCTGAATGGTTTAATGCTCACCGATATCTCTGAGCTGCTGTGCCACTACTCGCAGGTGTCTGAGGTCCTCCGACCAGCTGCTGTTGGCTGTTCCATGATCTCGGCTGAAGGTTAAGAGTGCCTGTGCCTCTGCAGCGCCTGCGCCGAGGTTGGTTGTGGAATCGCCTCCTACTGCACATCAGATGTGCTCCCTCTGTTACAGTTTTAAATCAAGGTTAAAAATTCAAATACATTTACAAATGCGTGTTTTTAGTCTAAATTAGCATTTTAATCTTTCTTGGTTGTGACAAGTAGCTTCTTTTTTCCTCTCTTTTCTATTTCTTCTTTTATTGTTGTCTATACCTATTTTTATGCTCTTTACTTGCTTCTTGTTTGTGATTTTAACTATGATGTACAGCACTTTGGTCAACACTGGTTGTTTTAAATGTGCTTTATGAGCAATTTACTTCCTTACTTCTTCCTTACGTCCTTCCTTCTATCTTACTTCTTTCTTTCCTTCCTTCCTTTCCCCTTCCTTACTTCTTTCCATACTTCCTTCCTTCCCCCTTCATTCCTTCCATCCTTCCTCCCTCCCTTCTTAATTACTTACTTCTTACTTACTTAACTCCGAGTCACAGCAATGCAGCTTTTTGGAAACATCATTTCTTTTTTTTTTTTTTTTGGAATTAAAACACACAGCACTCAGACATTTTTATGCAGTCAAGAACATCATTTATTCAACCAGTTGCTCTTTACAAACTGTTTTTTTTTTTTATTCTTTATAATGGAAAAAGAATCTGTAGTTAACACATGCACATTTGCCAGCGGGCTCTGAGGGGTCGCTAGCTGACACAGGAGCTTTTCCTGAAAGCGCAGGACACAGGGATCCACTAGGGGGCGCTAAGACTAGAAACGTGTCGAACACAAGTTCTGCAGCTCAGAAAAGTACGGTAGCATAACGAAACAAAAAACAAAACAAAAATATTAAAATAAAAAACACAAGGCAGTTAGAATTGATTGACTGATGTTATGCCAGAGTGGGAATATTTAGCTAGACGCTCCATGTCCTAGGATTTTTTTAATTAAAAAAAAAAAAAAAAAAGGTTCACTCTGTAAGCAATCTCTCATCCTCTGTAATATTAATACTGACTTCGGTTAGATTAAACACACCTCCTGAACTCATGTCAATCTTCCATTACAGTGGACTGAAATGTGGTACATGTAAAAAAAAAAAACTGGACAGCCTCCGTAGTGTGACTCGTGTGATATTTAAGTGCATTTCACGTTAAGTGCATTCTGCCTCATAAGGTGCTTTCAGCAAATCATCAGTCAACAGTTTCGTAAAAGTAGGCTGGCTCTTCTAATAAAGAAAGGTGCTTTTTATATTTTTATTTTAAGGTCCATGGTTCCCTTGGAGAGAATCTTTTTGGACCATACCCTGATAGAAAAGCATTAAAAAAAATGTCAAAGATAGTATAAAATCGTAGTACAAACAAATAAATTAGAAAAAAAAAATAACGTTGAGCTGCTTGATTATCACCCGGTGTCCTGCGTTTACAGCAAAGCCGTTCGACACACAGCTCCCCGGAAGCCAATCGAAAATATTAGCCTTGTTCCTCCACCAACTGCGATGGCACATGCTGGTACTCGGGGCCGTGTGGAACCGTAACCTGACCCCACGGAGCCCGGACGGCCACATTTCACTTACACTAGCAGTAGAAACGGAGAAGCGGCAGAACAGGAGAGAGATCGGTATGGCGTAACAAGAACAAGCATACAGACAAGGATATCCTGCTCAAGAGGAAAAATAAAATATAAAAGCCTTGTTTTTGGGGTGGGGGGGTGGGGTGGGGTGGATGTACGACAGGGTAAGACGGACGTCTTGTACAACATCTCCAGTAACGCAAAAGAAGGAAAGAGGGAAAGAGACAGAAAGATTTTTTTGCCTTTACATTTTTTTTTTTTCAGTATTGAACAATAAAAAGAACTAAATCACATCCATTTCCTGTATTACTATATACTATATATATACGGCTTCGTAAGATTGAAAAAAAGGGTGGACGAGGAAAGATGGGGCGAAAACGTTTTGTCCTTTTTTTTTTTTTAAGAATCATGTTTTACAAGATGGACTCTGTGAACAAAAGGCACTTTTGAAGGGAACAACCTTTAAATGCTGGCTTAGTACTACACTACACTAATCACAAGCACTAGGGAGGGTCATTTACATTTTAAAGGGGGTGGGGGTGGGGGTGGATGGGAGGGGAAGGGGGGGAGGTTTGGGATGAAGCCCATCTAAGTTTAATTCTTCCACATGATTCCTTGATTCTCTGGAACGTTCCTTCTCCTCCAGGAACCCGTCTTCACATTGTCTAAAAACTACAAGAACTTCTACAAATACTCATTACAACATCTTTCAAATCATCACAAAGGCAAAAACACTTTTGCTGATTAATTACGCATTTCCTTAATTTACACTCAATGAGTTGAACCGTAATGAAATCCTGGGGTTTTAAAAAGTGGACTCTGGCACGAACGAGCTGGACAAAACGACCTCTCCGTGTATCAGGACGTAAGGTTTTTGGAATTAAATACGCTCCTCTTAAAGGTTGAAATAAAATGCCTTTTGTCACAACCTGGAAAACTACGAACCCCACCCCCAGCGAGCACACCAAAGAAGAGAAGTGACACGTTCTCTAAAACGTGTCTGAAGAGAAAGAATTATTCTTTATAATCATAGACTGAACCCACGTGAACAAGCACCAGGATCATACTGTAATACACTGTTTTGTAAAATTGTTCATTCCACCCTCCCTAATAGTTTAAAAACAAAAAGATTACAAATATAACATTTAAAAAAAAAAAAGATAAAGGTAAATGAAGGGGAAAAGAAACACCCAAAATTTTATAAAGATTGGGATACTGTTCATGGCCCTTGAGATTAGAGTCCAGGACGAGCGGACTTTTAAAAAAAAAAAAAAAAAAAAAAAAAAAAAGTTCTTAACATTCTCGTACAGACTCACAGGTTTGTACCCTCGGCCCACAAACACCTCGCTCTCTTTTCCCCCTTTAAATACTAACACTGATATTTTTAATCAGTCTTGTACCGTGTATGAACGATAAGTGATAATACCGCGATATTATTTTATGGGTTGTGAGGACAGGTTTTTTTTTTTTTGTTTTTTTTTTTGGAAGACAACTGACGTGAACTGGGGTGAAAGGTCAAAAAATAACTAGACTGCCGTATTCCAAAGAAGAGCTACTATACATATTTCCATATATATACACAGCACGTATGAGTATGATTTTTATGTCTGGATAATATATATTTATAAAGGTGATGTTTCCAGTCTTCTGGTTCTTGCTAAGCCATGATACATATTGTACATTAATTCTGTAGCTTATACATGAAATACAGACCCTGAATTCAATGCCAGGTTGCATAAAAATAAAGAAAGGGAGGCACTTTGCTGCGCGGATTGGAATCGTCAGGGAGGGGGCGGGGCTAAAGAGAATGAGAATCCCTGACATGTGACTGACAGCTGGGCAGTCCAGTTATTTTGTGATGTCAGTGGTGTTGTCGGGATGCAGATATACACAGTGTAATGCTGTTACCGGTTTGTTCGTATTCACATTCAAGAAAAGGAACGTAAATCAGAAAACGTGGGACGAAAGGTGTTCTCCATCTTAAGGGAACTACATAATCATAGTGCAACGTGTGTGTGCGTGATCCGGAGAACAGTCTGTAATGACGGTCTTGACCAAATCCATCCATATTGAAGTGGAGAAAAAAAAAAAAAATGAAAAAAATGAAGCATGCACGGAGGAAGTGATGTCAGTAATATGAAACCCACTCCTGACAGGAAGTGAGTGCTGATGATAAGATAGCAATAGTGATCAGACATGCAGTAGGGAAGGATGTAGGATTGATGATGAAGCCAAAAAAAAAAAAAAAAAAAATCACCAGTGTGTCACTGTAGAAATCGTACATGTTTCTGTTACTACGTTGTAAAAGCAAACCTGAAAGAAGCTAAACTCTCATGCAGTTAATTCTGTAAAAGAAAAAAAAAAAAACCCAGATGACACAAAATGAAAACCAGTTAAAACAAACTACTGCAAACCAAAACAAAAACCCACTTTCAGCAGAGAGAGAGAGAGAGAGAGAGAGAGAGAGAGAGAGAGGCAAAACAAAGGCCTTTTTTCTGAAGCTTTCTACTGGTGTATGTGGTTGCACTGAAACTGAAGTATCCACAGAGAAACAGTTACTGCTGGAAGTGGTGCAGACTTTTTTTTTTACGCACGATGGTTGGTCATAAAAGCTGAATTAGTGCATTTATAAAGACACTATTTTCGCTAATGCGTCATTGTCTTCGGTTTATTGCTAACAAAAACCTGTTTATTAGTGTAATTAGCTGATAACGTCGAGTGTGGCGAGGTTTGCTGTACGTTGTGGGCTACAAGCTCCCCAAGCATCCCTCATCCGATTTCATGTTGATATGTGGAGTTTTTGTGCATGCTAACATTGGGTGTGTCCCAAACGCTAGTGTTCGACAGAAGAGCTGTTCCATCACAGTCGTCTGAAAAACTTGAAAGGACATACTTTGCGGTAGTGTACAAATAGAAAAGAAAGGAGAACATCATATTTTTGTAATGTTGTATCCCATTCACTCTCTAGCTCTGATGCTAATTAGTGGTCAGCTTTTTTTCTCGTTCCCGTGTCACGTATGTTTTTTTATTGTTTTTTTTTTTCGTCCAGGCCAGTTTAACTTGCGTTTGGTCTGACCATGCCTGGCTTGGTATAGTCTGACAGCAAGACGCCTAACTGATGCAACATGGAATCAGTCTGCTTTTTCTGTTCATTGTGGTCATTCACAGAAAACGAATGAAGGGTGAGATCCTGAAGGGTGAGATCGCAACAGCAACGCCACTGCCCTCCGTGGCCAGGGGTCAAGAGAGCAAAACTGGCCATGCTCTCTGGGTGAAAGAGATTGCTTTCTCTTTCTCCTGTCAATCACTGAGACACTAGCCAATCGTAGGCATCTGTAAGCTCATGTATGCGGAAGAGGGCGGATAGCGTTTTCCTCAGAGCGTGTTAAATTTCACATAGTATGAGCAGCAGTTTGAAAAGATGCCACGGTTGGCTTCACGTGACTCAGAGAAAGCACGTGCTAGACTTCACCCTCCTCGGCCGGTAGCTGTCATATGATAGGTGAGAGCTGGCTGGTGGGCGGGACTTGGCAGGTGACTATATGTAGCTAAATCTACCATTTCCTGTTCGTGAACACGAGTGACCAGGTTTTCTGTTCTTTTTTCAGTGTTGAAATTCTGCTCTGTGGTAATACTACAGACACATAAGGTTGAAAGTATATCAGTTAAATGTATTGATTAAACTTAAAAAATAAACTTAAAATAGTGACTATTAAGATCAGATCTCATGTGTTTCCGACCTTTCTTTCCCTAGTGTTTTAATTACTGCTCATTTCTATTACCAGTGTTTGGGACACACCAATGATTTAATAATGTCAGTCATCGTGATGGGCCAATCCAAAGTGCAGGGTGCTGGGGAGTCTTTTGTAGTTCTTGTCCAATCAGTTGCTTGAGACAGGCTTGAGAATCAAGTGCAGCTTGATGTGGAACATGTGGATGACGCCATCCCGGTTTCACGCTTTGCTTCATTTTCACTGGATTTAAAATATCAGGAACATTGTTTAAAACGGTTTAATTTCAACAACCTGTGATGGAGTGAAAGCAGAATGGTTTGGCCCCGCTGTATGATTGGTGGAGGATGTAAAAATGAATAAAAGTAAGGATGAAAAGATTGGTCAATTCTCAGGTCACCTTGATACCATTACAAAGTCTTCTTCTAATGAAACCTCTTCTTCATCCAGAATGGAAACAAATCTGTTTTCCACTCCAGCTCTTTGTGTTGCTGTTTTCCTGGTTTCTGTTTTTTTCTCTTTCCAGTTTCAGATTTGCAGAATCATGCAGTTTTTGAGGACTCATATGGAAGTTTTCCAGAATCCTGGTTCGAGGGCTCATGGTGAAGGTTTCAGGGTGTTTGCAGGTGTGAGTTGATCAGGGACTGGGGGGTTGTGAGTGATTAGCTAATAGCAGTCCATACCTAGCTTTGTGTTTCACGTTTCAGCTACAGACGTTGTATCTGTGTGTCTCAGATGGATCTTGTCAAAGAAACCAAGACTGTAAAACAGAGGAAAATGTATTGATATTAATTAATGATGGTGAAATCACTACATAATCATTATTTAATTTCCATCAACATACTCAAAATACATCTTAACCGAAAGTGTACCAAGAGCTAGTATCACAAAAATACAGATTAGCGTGTATATATGTACGCTCAGTGCACAAATGCAAATCATACATCACATGTCTTTTCCATTGTTCCATAATACATTTATTTTAAAATAATTCTAAGGAATAAACATGTTGAGTTTCATAACACAGGCTTGTTGCTTGTAGTAAATGATGTCAGTCAAGCATTAAAAAAAAAAAAAATCTGATTTGACACGATTTGTTCCACAGTAAAACTAGAGCAGACCCAGACTCCTTTACAAGGCTGGAAATTTAGACCTACACACTGTAAGGCTAGTTGTAATGTTGGTAATTAAAGCTACACACTGTAAGGCTAGTTGTAATGTTGGTAATTAAAGCTACACACTGTAAGGCTAGTTGTAATGTTGGTAATTAAAGCTACACACTGTAAGGCTAGTTGTAAAGTTGGTAATTAAAGCTACATTTAATGAGTTCATTCACATCCTTCTGTATGTGATTCCTAAGATTCCTAAAATTCCTAAGTAGTACTTGAATAGTGAATAAAGGTTCTGCTAGGGCTGTAGGACTCGAGTCCAGTCTCAAGATGTTTTCTGCATTGACTTGGACTTGTCTCGGTCTTGGGTGTTGCTTTCGCTCTATATGGTCTTGGTCTTGACAGAGTGTTTGCAAAAAATAATGTCTGTCTTGTCTTTTCTTTTCATGTGCACAATGTTTGACAAGAAGTAATTTGTTCTTCTAGAAAGCCCAATGATTGGTGCAATGCATGAACAAAGCCGACTAGTTAAAGCCTGGAAAAGGATTTGATCGGTCTTGATGTGGCCTCAACCCCCTTAAGCCTCGGTTCTTGACTCGATCTAGGCTAGTCCTGGTCTTGGACTTGATACAGCTCTAGATTCTACAACACACATCCAGGCAGAAGCATCTCAGCAGGGCAGTTCTCACACTGACCACGAGAGTGTGAGAAAAGCTGCATGACACATGCTGAAGTGTTCTGCCCAGCCTAAAGTTTAAGTCATATTGATTAGGCTGATTAACTTTTTTTTGGTAAAATGAAAAATAACAGGCTGACAGTTCTATGTTTACTTTGAAATTCTTGTACAGAGAAGACACGTCAACTTGTTTGTTTTACAGCAAAAAACCATTTTGGAACCGAGCTTTTGGGAAATGTTTGTTACTCTGCAGGGACTGGTTTACTTTTTGGCAGAGCTACACTACTGAGATAAAGATTGTGCAGGCTGGAACTCTCTCTCTCTCTCTCTCTCTCTCTCTCTCTGTCTCTCTAATACTTGGCAGTGTCCATCCTTACTTCAAACACTTGGTCTTCACCAAGTTCATGTTCAACTGCCTATGACATCATGTCTGGTCACTGAGGGCAATCAGACAGTCGGGTCGGGACGTGACTCTCTCTTTCTCTCTCTCTGTTTCTCTTTCTGTACTTTACTTCCTTCCTGTATTTACCCAATCCAAGTTGCTCTATCTTAGAACATGAAACTGTCCAGAACTATCCACCCAGAGTCCATCTGTTATCGAAGTGTTAAAGGTCTTCGTGCACCACAGTATAAAATGTTTAAGATTTTGTAAAAAGCTCCATCCAGGTGTTTCACGAGTCCTCTAAACATCACCTAGAATCAACAGGCATGTGCTGCAGAGAGAGAAGCAGACAGAAACGGAGACACACTCCAGATTGCCTCCATGTGCACCGGCTTTAGTGTTTAGTTTGAGGTTTTGTTCCTCATGAAAGATGTTCAGAGGGCAGGAGTGAAAGTATTCAACATCTGGTGGCCAGGACTGTGTACCCGAGGAGCGTCTTTAGCTGAATGCCCTGCAGACCTGCTCCCTACAAGCTCACATCTGGGTTTGAACACAGCACTACACTAACCACAAACAAGCGACAACACACAAGTAGCCAATGCAGCCTCCGTCATTATGTGGGGGTAACTCAGAAAGTATAATCAATTTGTTTTTGGGATATGGGGAAAGGCAAGTGGTGTGTGTGTGTGTGTGTGTGTGTGTGCGCCGCGCATACCTGTGTCTGCTGTGGGATGTTTAGAAAGTTGTCCCGTGCTCCGATGCCGACAAACCTGTTGGGAGCTGTGGAGCTTGGCGAGGAGTATGCTGCTCCAACACACACACACACACACACACACACACACACACACACACATACGCATCAGTGTCTGGGGATATTCTACAGTGGCTCAATATAACTGCATTGTTTCCTATATAACTGCATTGTTATATATAGGAACATAAATTATATATTTGTTTGTTATAACAGATGATTATAAAATTATACATGCCCCAGAAAGATTTCAATCTCAAAGAAAAATCTCAATAATTTGCTGTTAAAAGTTAAAATGACTACATTTTGCTTGTAACCCCTACAGTTTATCTAAATAAGGATGTGGATTTGAAATACCAAATTTTATATGTACATGCAGTCAGGTCCGTAAGTATTTGGGCAGGGACACAAGTTTTGTAATTTTGCCTCTGAACATCACCACAATGGATTTGAAATGAAGCAAGATGTGACTGAAGTGTAGACTTTCAGCTATAATTCAAGGGGTTTAACAAATTTTTTTTTTTTTTACAGAGTCCCTCTATTCTCATAGTAATTGGACAATTGACTGATAAGCAGTTTCATGGCCAGGTGTGGCCTGTTTCCTCATTACTTCATGACAAATGAAGGAGATAAAAGGTCTGGAGTTGATTCCATGCGTTGAATTTGTATTTTGTAACTGTTCATGGGAACTCTCAATATGCGGTCCAAAGAGGTGTTGATGCAAATGACTGAAGCCATCATTAGGCTGCAAAAACAAAACAGACCTATCAGAGAGATAGCAGAAACTTTAGTAATGGCCAAATCAACAATTTAGTACATTCTTAAAAAGAGGGAATGCACTGGCCTGGAAGACCACGGAAGACAACTAAAATGGATGATCACAGAGTCTTTCCCTGGTGAAGAAAAACCCCTTCACAACATCTAGCCAAGTCAAGAACACTCTGGAGGAGGTAGGCGTATCATTGTCAAAGTCCACAATCAAGAGACGCCTTCATGAATGTAGATATAGACGGTTTACCTCAAGATGGTAAAACTCAAGAACCGAAAGGCCAGATTAGACTTTGCTAAAAATCCTCTAAAAAAAAAGCCTGACTAGTTCTGATGCAAGCTTAAGGCCTGGCAAAGTATCTCAAGGGAGATGCAAGGGAAACTCAGCATTTGGTGATGTCCATAGGTTCCAGACTTCAGGCAGTCATTGACGGCAAAAGATCCATTAATACTTGCATCCAAGTATTAAAAACAATATTTATAATTGTTAGTTTGTCCAAAAACTTTTGAGCCTGTGAGAATGGAGGGACTATGTAAACAATGGCTGAAATTCCTAAACTAAACATTTTGGTTAAACCCCTTGAATTAAAGCTGAAAGTCTACACTTCAATCACATCTTGACTGCTTCATTTTAAATCCATTGTGGCGGTGTACAGAGGCCAAATTATAAAAATGGTCACTGTCCAAAGACTTATGGACCTGACTGTACAGTACATAAGAGTAGAGGAAGATTATAATTACATACAGATGGGCGACAAATTAAACGAAAAACCTGATTAGATGAGCTGATGAGTGCAGATGCTTCCAGACAGCTTTAGTGCAAGACGCAATTAAGCATGCTCTGTGGCAAATATAAAGAAATCGGATCAAGATAACATCAACTGTCCACTTAAGCCTCAGATTCATTTTCTTGCCTGACAGGAATGGAACCCAATTTGTTCTTCTGCTGTTGCAGCCCATCAGGTTTTGATGTTTTCTTGGATTCTGAGATGCTTTTCTGCTCACCACAGTTGTAAAGAGTAGTTATTTTAGGTACCATCATGCCTTCCTGTCAGCTCGAACCAGTCTAGTCGTTCTCCATTGAGCTCTCATCTGCATGATTTAATGCATTGCGCTGCTGCCACATGACGGCATGGATAACTGCATGAATGTTCAGGTGTAAAGTAGACGGTGAGTGTATATTAGGATGTTATAATAGGGATCTTATAGTAGGGTTGCACTGTAAAACCCTTCATTAGAAAAGACTAATCAGCATTTGAGAGTTCGGTGGTGAAGAAAGCACAGGCACTGGTCTTCTGAGATGCGGGAAGAAAAGTGGTACGGTCAGATGAGTTATCTTTCATCATGGCGAGTGCATGTGTGGCTACACCAAGAAGGTGAATGATTCACCCCCTCAGTAAGGGGCTCCGGTGGCTCTGGAAGGCATTTTCCTGGCATGGTTTACCTCCACTGCAAATCAATACGAAGTTCTTCCTTTGATGAAACATTTCTATCCTGATAATGGGCGTGGTCTCTTCCAGGATGACTCCACCCCATCCACAGGGCCAGAGGGCTCATTGAATGGTTTGATGAGGATGAAAGTGATGCAATTCATATACTATGACCTTCACAGTTAGCAGATCTCCACCTAATTGAACCTCTGTAGGAGATTTTGGGGTGATGTTTTAGATAAAGCCAGCACTCGAGAACTGCCATCATCACTGTGTTCATCGCTCCAGTACATGTCAAGACACTTGTAGAATCGGTGCCAAGGTGCATTTTAGCTTCTCTGCCAGCTCATACGCCACATCATGACGTTTTCCTTTAATCTTTCACCCATCTGTATAGGTCTCGTTTTCTACTTTCCAGCGTGATAATAAATGTCATAACAAAAAGAAATATTTCTCTTTCAGGTTGTAAATCAGAGGAATGTCTTATGAGCGTTGACAGCTTTGCTGAACTGATCGAATTCTGGGCAGAGGTATACAATGGACTCCAAATTTCAGACCAAATACGTCTAAGATAGTTTTACGCAGGTGAGATTGAGCAGAAGCACTGAGAGGAGTACCAGTGCGTGCATCGTCTCAAGCTCGCGTACGCGCATCTGCATTTGCACGTGTGTGTGTGGGTGTGTGTGTGTGTGTATATATATATATATATATATATATATATATATATATATATATAGTAAAAAAATGTCAAGTAACATATGAAAGCAGGTTACGGAATGTGACTGATGCGATATTACAGATATACAGTAACAAACGTGAAAAAGAGAGAGTGGGTGAGAATGAGAAACAGATCTTTAAAAGAAGTGCGTAAAGGAAACAGATGATGCAAAAAAGGGGGAAAAAAGGAGGAGAAAAAGAGAGGGATGGTCTTTGTCCAGCACCCTCTAGTTCTCAAGGCCCATCCTTTCCCCCGGCTCCTCCACTGGTACACACACAGATCCCAAACTTGCACCCCAACACCATACACATACACACACACACACACACACAATTTAAATGGACACCTGAATCAGGGTACAGTGACGTCTGAGACTTCAAGAAAATATTTTAATATTTTAATATTTAATTTTCTTTAAATATTAGTTTCAGTGAGACTGCTGCCAAATAGTTTTAATTGAAGTATAATGTTTATTTATTGATTACTTTATTATCTTTTCTGTTTTGTTTAATGTGATTTTGGAGTCCATGCACACTGCCCTGAATTTGATCTCTCGAGAGAGGCAAGGAGGAGAGTAAAGAAAAGGAAATGGTGATAGAAAAGAAAAAAAAGAAAAGAAAAAAATGACAGTGAATATGCAGGTCTAAGAACAGCCTTTGTTTTTTTTTAACCATTAAGGTTGTACATTTTAATCTGACTTTGTTCTGGTAATAAGAACAGAAAAATGAAAGGAAATGATGAAAATAATAAACTCAATAAGGAAAAATAAAAAAAAAAATAGAAGAAGAGAAGCAGGAGAGCTTTTGTTTGAATTCTTGGCTTGACTATTTTAGGATTATGAGGATATATACTACTTCCTTGGTGAAAGGTTATGGGTCATGACTTTTTAATGTTTGGACAGGCTGTAATCGCACGATAAGGGGGAGGGGGACGTTTTCTCCAGCATGCATATCTCTCAATAATTAGCTTCTTTAATATTAGTCTCTTAAATGACGTTCCATTCTGGAGGCAGCTGTCTTACTAGTCACATCCTTTAAAGGTCTCTGATTGGGCAGCAATTTTTTTCTTACCAATCAGGTCTTGCCAATTCCCACCCATCATTCGACATCTACCAACTAGTGAGGGTGAAGGCTAGGACATGCATCCTTCGAGACACGTGAAGCCAGCTATTGCATCTTTTCCAACTGCGGCTTAACACACTCGGAGGAAAGCGCTATCTACCCTCTTCTGCATACATGAGCTCACAGACGCCCATGAGTGCCTAGTGTCGCTGTGATTGACAGGGGAGAGAGAGTATCCCACCCCTCCCACTGTGGCATCATTGGGATCCGAACTTGCGATCTCCTGAATGACAAGGTGAATGCTTTTCTGTTGCGAAGGCTGTTGCAGCCTTCAGAGACATCGTATGTCATCATTTTTAACCAATGGCAATATTTTATTCACAGTCGCTCTTTAGTTTATCAGCTTGGAACTAGTGACGACTTTCTAGGTTACAGTACAGTAAACAACACAGCTAGCTAGATAGGTAGCTAGCTAAAGCTAATGATGGAATATATTATAATGACCTTCTGAATGGGACAGTCCAAGGAGCTGCCTTCTGATTGGAACTGGGGCAGATATTCTGTATATCTGGTATATTTAAGGGCTCATGAAGGGGCTCGGAGCTCTGGGCGTCACTTACAGGGCGATGCGGGTGAGCCGAGTCCCCCGTCGGGGTGTGTGTGGCTGGGTTTGGGGTCGGGCATGGGGAGTGGCACCGGCCGTGCCACTGGAGGAGGCGGAGGAAACAGGAAAGAGCTGGCCATTTTGCTCTGACCGCTCCCGTTAGGCTGCAGACACACACACGCATGCGTGCACACACACACATAGTAAGGGATGACTCTGTATGATAACGCACACTTTCAGACCATTCACACACACACACACACACACACACTGAGAATGAGTGCATGAGGAACAGAGGGTATGGATGACAGGAACTTCCAAAGTAAAAAGAGACAGAGCAGTGGTGTTAGATAAAGAGTTAGACTCGGGTTAGAGGAGGTGTGTGTGTGTGTGTGTGCTTGCGTTTCAGAATGACTTTCCCTGTTCGCTACTTGAATTTTTCCTATTTAAGGTAGGTAAGTCTGTCTCAATCTTTTTTTAGTTTAATGTATCAAAATGATTTTTTTTTTTATCACTTATTTTTTTAAATGATGTGTCAATTTTCTGATTGAACTTATAAAGAAGAAATGAAAAAACAAAATCCCGGACTGGCTAAGAAACGCAGCCAAATACTGTGGGTATATAAATCTGAAGTGTTGAAGTATTTGATATAAATTACAATGTAGTGCTACTGCTGATGTTCCTTCTGTCTGTGGAAGTATAAAACTATAGGCTCATTAATATTCTAATGCAGCTTGTAAGAATGAAACAGCACAGGAATTTGACAGCTCGTGTGTGTGTGTGCCTGTGTGTGCTTGCGTGTGTGCGCGTGTGTATGTGTGTTACCTGAGCACCGGGCTGGGCCGTGCCGTCGGAGCAGACGAACTGGACAAACTCCTTGAGTGGATCCTGGTGATGGTGGTAGCGGATGGTGGGGTGGGTGAAGTACGGGCTGGACTGCTGGATGATGGAGGGAGACGGGAAGTGGAGAGCAGAGGCTGAGGCACGGGGACTTCCTGTGTGTGTGTATGTGTGTGTGTGAGTGTGTGAGAGAGAGTGAGAGAGAGAGACAGAGACAGAGAGAGAGAGAGAGAATAACAATTCAGTGAAACATGTTCAAGACTGAAACGTGTGACGAGAAATTTCAGGAAGCTAAATATGTTTCGTGTATGGTGTGTATTTTTAACCCAACACGCAATAGCATTTTATTGCACATGTAAATATGTTTGTGTTTTTGTGCCATACGTTTTCTCTTTCATCTCTCAGCCTTTCTTTTTTTTTCCCCTCTCAATCCATCCAGCCCTGACTGTCCTTCACTCCTTCTACTTCCACTTCTTATTATTTCTAATTCTCATTCTTTGTTTTCTCAGGCCTAAACACACATTTTCAATCCGTCTCACACGCACAGACACACACACACCATAAACATATTAGTCACTCAGTAATGTTGACTCACTCACTCACTCAAATACACAACCCCCCCCCCCTCTCTCTCCTCTCAGCTCTCAGTTTACTTGCTGTTATGGAAGTTTATATGATACGAAACAAACTTTCCTAATCACATCCACATTATAATCCACTTAAAACAAACAGCTCTGAATTCTCGTGACCTTTTCTTAACGAGCTCGCTCCAGTTGCACGCTGCAGTTTTCTCTCAGGCCAGCTGGTTGGCGTTAAATGTTTGAGAACTTTGGGAATATTTGGGGAGAATTTGGGATTTTTCTCTTCTGGGTCAGAACGAGCGTATTCATCCGTTGCCCTCTGAGAGTGTGCTCGCGCGCATCGTTACTTTATTAACAGGATTATCACGCTGATTCGAGCGGCTTTGCCTTCGCCAGCACAGAAGGAGAAGATAAGAGTACATTTCCTCCTCCTCCTCCACCTCGCCTGAACACGGTCTGTTTTTCATCCTCACTCTCAGCCTGAATGACAGCGTGTCTGCAGCTTATGAGCGGCTAATTATAAAAACCGAGAGACCAAAACGTTCAATTTTAGAAGAGACATCAGGTCGCGCATCGGTTACGCATTTGGACATGTTAAGAACGTTTCTTTATCCCCCCACCCCACCCCATTTTCTCTCTTTTCATAACAGACCACAAATAATCTTCCAAGATGAGTCATCGGGGAGTCTTAAATCAAAAAATGAAAAATGAAATGAGCATGCTTGGCACATGATGCCGCACTCAAACTCCATGAAAAAAAAAAACAAAAAAAACCTGGCGTCTATCGCAAACATATCTGAAAAAAAAAAAAAAAAATAGCGCCCAGTATGGAGAGAGTGGATACCATTTTGGAAAAGCGAGTGCTCACTGAAACGTGTGTTTTATGACCAAATATAAACCAGATGCTCCGGCTTAAGAGTCTGATGCACTGGGAAACAAAGAACAGACATGTTAAGACTTTACGCTATGACTCAACCCCTCGAAGCAATAATCTTCTGGCGAGTGACTGTCACTCTGAAACCGCACTGAGAAACAACGGAGTGATGGGTGGAGGGGGAGAAGAGAGAGAGGGAACGCATGACAGCAGTGATGAAAAAAAGAAGCAGGGTAGATGGATGGATAATGATGGTGATGTGTCCTGAGAGAGGCTTACTCAAAGTGGCTAGTGGAGCTCTACAAACTGTTTAAAAAAGATTTTAATTTGTATATATAACGCCGGGTCTCTTTAAAACAAGCCTCCACTATTCTCTTTCTCTCGCACTATTTACATGGGGGTCTTTTTTTTTTTTTGGCATGTCTCACCTGGTCTCACTCCCGCCAGCATGGGCAGTGGGTGGTGTGTGAAGGCCATGCGGGGGGACCTCGTCTGAGCCGACAGGGCGCCGAAATCGAATTTCCCCGATGGCTTCTTTAGAGACCCGGGAGAGGACAGCCCTGCCAGAGACCACATGATCAACAACAACAACAACAAGCAACAAACAACAATAAGCTATGCCTCGGCTAACGGCGCTCTCCACACTTGTCACCTGACCTTGTACGTAACACTAGCTAATGTTTGTTCCTGAGATAAAAAACCACCTTACAGACGACAGGAAGAACAGTAATGGTACAAAACTGTGAGCAAATCGTGTAGCTGCCTTGCAAATCCTGACGGGAACTTTAAAACATCTACCCTGCCTGTGTACGCAAGGAATGTGAAAATAGTGCGTATACACACAGGTTATAACTTCTCACTGATTAACTGGCTTCTGGGTTCTGTTTGTCTGTTCGAGGGAAAGATGTTTTGTTTTACGACGCTTTTCTGAAGCTTCCTTAGAAGATAAGTTGATAACTAGATAATTTCCTAAACCAATACAAGAATAAATAAATAAAACTAAATACACGCTTATCAATTAAAATCCAACATGCAGCCCAGTGAAAGCTTCATTCTTCATTCCAATCACATGACACTGGACAAATAATCATATTTTAATTGTATTCACAATTAACTAAAATATATGTAACATCACTTCATTTTAGCTAAATGGTATAAATGTATATATGTATATATATATGTAATGGTATAAATGTATATATATAATTTATTTATTTTTATATATTTTTTATTTTTTATAATGACATGTTTGGTTGCAATGAGCTGGTGTATTAATTTATTTATTTACATAGTTTGTCAATTTTTTGTCTAATTTTGTTACAATTTAAAAAACGACATAGAAGATATATTTCTTTAAAGGCATATTATGTGATAAATTACATTGTGAAAGAATACAATATTTTTCTTTTTATTTAAAACGATAAAATCTTAAAGCTTAATAAAGTGGCTAAATAGTTGAATAAATAGTTGTGATTTTAATATCTATAATAATAATAATAATAATAAGCAGCACTGCTTCTGGCTTTAAGGAAATAGCGTATAAAGGAAGACTCCTGCACGGGCCACTAGCAGTAACACTGCGGTTTGGAGGGTTATACTTTGCTAAGAGGTGTCTGTCAGACGTGAGGTTTATTCTCTACATTATTCTCTTAAAAGAAATAAAACTGGAAAGCAATCCGACAGGAAACACGTCCTGGCTATTCTTGGACTACGTTAGCCAATGGACGAGGCTGCTCACGCTAACAGACAGTTAAACAGCTGCTCCTACACATCACCCAGCCGAGAATGATGGATAGATGGGAAAATGATGAAGGGATGGATTGTGTGTGTGTGTGTGTGTGTGTGTGTGGAGGGGGGGTGAAAATAACATGGCGAGGTGAGAAAATGTGGGAGCAAGTGACAGGAGGACAAGCGATTTAGTGGCAGATTATCAAGACTGCACACACACACACACACACACACACACACACACACAGTGGCGAGAATCAAATCCTGGCTATGGAGCACAAAATGTCAAAACATTCTCTCTCAAATGTAGCCTCAAATCCAATTTAGTCTTCATTTTGTCGGTTATGTGTGTATGTGTGTGCTTTTTAGACATGTGTGTGTGGGTGTGTGGAAATGTGTGTTAAGTCTGGAGCAGGTGGGAGTGTGTAAAGGAGAATATGGGAGCCGTTGATTTTCTTGTTTTTTTTTTTGTTTTTTTTTCTTCCTTTTTTCTTTCTATCCATAAATATTGTGAAAAGGCCCAGAGGGTGCACGCTATTAGGAGTGAAAATGCAGGGCTAATCTCACCAAAACCAGCAGTGACACACACACACACACACACACACAGACACACACACAGACACACACACAGACACACACACACTGTAAGTGTACAATTTCTACACCGTGCATTTAGATAAAATGCCTCTTTCTATTTTTTTTTTTGATGCAGCTTCCTTAAACATTTCTAAACCTTTTGGAATACAGAACATTGCTGTTTGATTATAACATTCACACACACACACACACACACACACACACACGGGAACAGATGTCTCCTGCAGACACACAGAGGCACCATCTGGAACCAGAAGCCAGACTGAGAGAGTGTGAGTGTGTATGAGGGAGTGTGTACGCATGCTCCTGGCACAAACACCTGAAGGTGCACCTGTTAATGCGTGTGTACATGTGTGTGCGTGTGTGTGTGTGTGCGCGCGTGTGAGCGTGCGTGTTTTCTAACCATGGTATGGGAACTGCACGCCATCATTTTCGTGTTTTATCTTCCTCTCCTGAACGCTGGCCAAGTGGTGCTGCACTGCAAGCGGAGAAGGACGTCGTTAGCGCATGGAGAGAGAAACAAAGAGCGAGACAAAGAAAGAAAGAGAAATAGTTTCTACACACACACACACACACACACACACTCTTTGACACATTTCCTTGTACTCAGAAAAAACCCCAGAAAACATGTTTACTCAAAACTCAGAAAGGAAATCTAACAGAAGCTGTTAAATTATGCCAGTAGCTGTTTACACAAATAAATTCTTTACTCAAAAATATTTATAACCACACTTAGTGGCTGAATTCTCGAATCTGATTGGTCAGAAGGTGTGAATTCACTTTATATAACAGTAGTTCCCACTGTTTATATTAGCACGCTCGCTCTAATAGGTTATCGTTTCTATAGTAACGGGTCCTACGCGCGGAGTTGTACGGCAGAAGCTCCACATAATCCAAATCTAATAATAAACAGATTTTAAAGAAAGACAAAGGTATAACCATTGATGGTTTTTGAAGGAAATGTTTAAGTAACATTTATGGAAGGAGTCTCCAGGGTCACCGCTTTGAAAGTCTTCAGGACGCTTTTTGGTTTTTCTGTAACCTGCGGTTTTTGCCTTGTTAACTTCAAGAGAGAGAAAATGACGGAAAAACTGTTTATCACGAGAACAGGAACTAACGTGTTGCGTCGTGGACGTTCCACAACATTAATGTAACTATAAAGTGTCAAAAAGCACAATAAGTCGATTGTTATGGTTAAGGTTAAGAAGGCTGCTGATTCCTTTAACCTCATTTGCATAATGGAACCTGATTGGATCTTACACTTTCTGACACATGACATCCTGCCTGTTTTGTGTTTTCCGATGCGATATTCAGCTGTTAATTCTCCCTGAAGTATTTAATTATAAATGTTCTGGTGTGGAGAAAAGGTGATTATATTAGTTTAGCTCTGATGATGTGGAATTTGGTTAAATGTATTGAGTAATTTAGGCTTGTAAAATGGCACACGTTGCATCATTCTTACTGCTGTTCTTGTGTACATATTTGTGTGTATGTAATATACAGTACATAGTGTGTTAGTGCTGGTCATGTAGGTCGTAAGCTGTAGGGACACAATGTTTGACAGGTAGGCTGTGTGTGTGTGTGCGTGTGTGTGTGTGTGTGTGTATATATATATATATACCTGCATCCACATCATTGGGCCAGCCACTGGACTGTGAGCTGGTTCCAGCAGGGGAGCGTGTGGGGTAGAAGACATCGTCCACTGGGCTGTCCATCTCACTGTCATCTATAGACTTACGTTTAGTGGAGCTAGAAGCCAAAGAGAGAGAGAGAGACAGAGAGAGAGAGAAAGAGAAGAATGGGAAAAGAGAGAGTTTTATAAATGGATGACACTTTAAAATAAACTCTGTAACAAACACTGACACACACACAAACACATACAAGTAAAGAGACAGATAGGCTACCTCCGAGGAAGACTCGCGTACAACTCCACCTCAGCCCTGGAGCACCAGCCAAACAGAGAGAGAGAGAGAGAGAGAGAGAGAGAGAGGAGATGGAGAAGGACAGGAGGAGAGCAAAGACATGGTGACAGTGATGGAGAAAGAAAGTCGAATTCTGAGCACTCACAAAACCGTATGCTTCTGTATTTGTGTGTGTGTGTGTGTGTGTGTGTGCGTGTAAGTCAGACTGAAGGTGTATGTGTCTGGTGTGTGTGTGTACCTAGTAGACGGCGGTGATGTCAGTGAGCGTCGGCCAAGCGCTACTTGGTTGATGTTGTAATAGCCGGGGTTTTCCAGGTCGGCCAATGAAAAGTTAGGACCTGAGGCCGAGGCAACAGGAGCTGAGGAAGAGGGATAAAAAAGAGAGAATAGAGAGTTAAAAGCACTCTATTTTGCATAAACATATTATTGATTTTAACAGAGTAAATACATACGACAAATCATAAGGAAAAACATTTTTAACTTGAGAATGGTTTCAGACTTCTAACTAACACTTTTTTTTTTATTTCTTTTTTACTCTCATCAAATGAAGAGGTGATAAATAGAGAACCGGCAGAGGTATGAGGTATGAGCTGTGAGCTGTGAGCTGTGTGTGGGACTTTTTTTTTTTTTTTTTTTTTAATCCCACGCCCACTTGCTCCTGCAGATATTTCAGTTTGCACTCGCCCACTGGACTGGTTTCTATTAAACTCATTTGGTCCAAACCAACCAAATAAGCATAATAAAAGTCATTTAAAACCTGTTAATAGAGGATTTTATAGAGCTTAATCATAACTGTCGACCAGCTGGACTCCAGAAACAAATCCTATTTTTGGCTGTGCTGCTCAGACCCAAAACAAGGACAATACCTGCACTAAATCACATCTCTCTTTTATTTGGCTCTGTCGTTGTTCAAAGAGCATTTATATAAAAACCACAGATTACTCTTCTACTCTTTCCTGGGCAGGTGGGGTGCAGCAGAGTGCAATATTTTACACCCCCTCTGCAACTCAGAGGTATATAAACACACCTATCCCAGTGGAAAGGCCTAAGTGGACCCGATCAAAATTGGAAGCTGATGTATGGCTAATCGTGGTGTAAGACATGTTCTCCTGTTCTTTCTCGGTTTCATTTTCGTGGTCAGAAGTTTAATTATATGCAATGCTGTGGGTGGAGCCGAGCAAATTGTAGAGTCACCTTCACAGTCTTGTATTTTTGAACCTTAGCGCAAACAAAATGGTATCTTCCCGCTTTCAAGCAAAGCATTACAAACAACTCTAGTTGTTTTTTTTGCTTCTTTATGCTAGCTAAATACAAATAATTTTATGAGTAACAGCTATATCTACTAAACATAAATCAGACAGTCGATGCTGCAGAGTGAACAGAATATCATATTATCAAACAGAATCAATAGAACATCTAACAAACCTAGTTCAAAATAACAGAAAACAGAAAAGTGTTCATGTTTTCATTTGGAAATCATGACTTTGAATCCAGATGATGCCCAGGACCCAAGGGAGCAAAAACTGGCCGTGCTGTGTAGGTGGGAGGGGCATACTCTCTCTCCTCTGTGAATCACAGCAACACTAGCCAATCGTGCTCATCTGTATGTGGAAGAGGGTAGATAGCGCGTTCCTGTGAGTGTGTTACTGCACATGTGCTTACTGTGTCTTAAAGTAAGCACATGTTTTTTTTGTTTTTTTTTTATTCTGGCTAACTGTTGGTTATTTCTCCCACTACAACATTAAATCTAAATCTTAAGCAACATCCATAAGTAAAATCGAATCTTATGTCAAGAGGAAAATGTTACGTTAAATGACACACACTATGTTTCTATGTTTTAAAAGAGAATAATTTGATTGGATGTTGCAGAGGCACGCCTAACCACTATTATCCTGCTCTTCGCCAGGTCACCGCCTGTGCTGACGGTCATGAAAAACACTGAGAATATGTCTGCCACACCCACGTGTGTCAACACCGCATTCTTGTTTTTGTACTTATTTTTGCACTTGCATTAAAATCCAGAAAAAAAAGGGGGCTGCGTGATGCTACAGCAAAAAAGCACTGCATAGATGCCAAAACGGTTTGTTGGTCTAGCGTACGTGTCCACCCAACCCATTAGTGGTTATATTACAAGACGACTCTCCCTTCAGAACGATGATTACAGCCTCAAATGTTCCCTGGAGGACCGACTTCGTAACTTGGACACGACCAAAATGAAATGGCGGTGCTGTTGAGGCATTCTCCCTGCATGACTACATGGTTAAGTGTACCTATTAGCGTGGGTTTGTCAGTTAAACATATTAGCTTTGTATTGAAGAAAGTGAACAGAGCTAGTCTTTTAACCAGCACTGGATGGACTTGGCCACTTTGTCGTCCAAAATCTTAAGTGAAACACTCCTGTTGTCCCTCCAGTCCAACAATCTCATGTTTGTGTGCTGTATCTTGGCAGGACGTCCAATCTTAGATCCTTAAACTTATTCGATTATATTTTTATCCCGGTGTTGTACTTCGACATTTCCAGCAGTCACAGTTTTGGCGTGAGAAAAATAAACTCTATTCCCATCGTTAGTGGAGACACACACACACACACACTGCTGGTATTTCTGAGAGCGCAGATTTAATTGCTGCTGTTGGGAAGGCAATCACACTGTCAGATTAAAGGTCATTTGTCGCATTTTTGGACGATCTGAAAGAAATTAAAGCAAATGCCGTTTTTAGCGAATTCATGTCGATACGTGCAATTTAGCTAGACTGAGAGTTGGCGAGCAACTGCATATTCCAAAAAAATTGGACTACCATCTTGTATAGACAAACACACAAACCCATTTCAAGGCCCAATTTCTTTGCCTCCTGCAATATATCCATCATTTATGCAGAGTTTTGCTCAAAGCAAAGGCTTGGGACAGAGTCACGTTACAGATGTGGGCGCTGCAAATAACGGAGTGTATGGAGCGTTATGAATTCAGCCCACTCTACGGTCTGTTATGAATTTAACCCGGCCCACCATCAGCGATGTGCCGCTTCCAAAAACATCAAATTGCAAATGTTCTTCCAAAATTTTGTAACACCGATTTCAAAGGGAATCGCAAATAACATCGTCGGAACAAGAACACACTCGATGTAGAAACTGGCGCAGCGCAAGGCTGAAACGGTTTTCCATAGCTGTGTCCAGATGTCAGTAGCGATATCCATACGCTAGTATGACATTGTGTTTCATCAACATGCCTGGACGCTGGCGATGAAGCAATGCGTTTCTGCTTGGCTATGGGTTTATATTGGTTAGTGATTTCCTGGAAGATTATTTTTGTTCTCTTTTATGAAAAAGCACAAAATGGAAGACTGTGGAGCTTGTTTCTGCCCTTATTTATAGTGAAAACTTTCACTGTATTTATATCATTAGAGAAGCTGCCTGTTATGAATGCAGGAAAAAAAAAAAAAAATTTAGGTGAAAATTTCATGTCTGGTAATAAAGATTTGGTTTGGTATTAAATAATACATTGATACTAGCTAATAAAACATCGAGACTGATTTTTGGTAGGCATTTGTAGCTTATGTTAAACTAAAAATCATGTTCAGTGTTCAGTGTAGTGAGGAAGAGTACGGTCTTCAGGACTGATACCAGCAAAACATGGTGGATTGGATAGCGGAGAAAAATAAAGAATGGATCTGATCTGATTCTGTAGCAAATGCAGGAGATTTGAGATGGATTTGGAAAAGATTCTTTCTTGTGTATGTGTTTTTTTGTGAAGATTGATTTTTATTATGTTTATACTTTATAATTTATTATACAGGGTGTCCTATAGGTCCACCATCATAGGATGTTCAGAAAAAAAAAAAAAACATTTTAAAAGCTTTTATAAAAAAATTAAAGAATAAAAAGAATTTGCCCAACATGACGTCTTTGACTTGGATTTCCTGTGAGTAGAAACATTTGGATTTGTTCTTCCTATAAACATGTTTTATAACAGAATGTTTATAGCGTCTGCAATCTTAGGACTGAGAAGGACAGGGCTGGGTGATATGATATGATACTGATATTGTGATATACCTGCATACTATCATGATACACTTTGCTGAATCTGTGTTTTCCATGATTTCACTGTAACAAGTAAGGTCTGATTTCAGAGGATTCTGACTAAATTCAGCCAGCTTTATTATACTTTGCTGTGCTCAAAGGTGCTCAAACACACACACACACACACACGCACACGCACACATACACTGTATGAACTGTATATTCTAAGGAATCAGGAATTATAGGCAGTTTGTTATGTACTGCAGGCTGGATTTCGACTGTCTGCTTCCGCCCACGTGAGACTCGGGATAATAACTTGCCTATTATGTTCAGTAAAATGGGTTTTGTCTTCCATAAAACTCTTTTGTCTCAGAGCACAACTCGGGTGTGAAAGAATGTGAAACAAAATTTTTAAAAAGCTCCACAGAAAAATGATGATATTTACACATGCAAATACATAAAGATGACTCAAAGCTCGGAGTGTGAGCACATGTTCACTCACTTTGTGAAACTCGTACGAGCTCGGCTGCGTTCCAAACCCCCGATGTGACGAAGCAGTCCTGGAAGCTCAAATGCCCTGCGGATAACATAAGGCAGATGTTATAACCTCTTATAACCACAGGCCTTTAAAAACGAAATGAATGCACGGTGTCAAAGGTATCACACGTGTAATTTTGCAAACTGTCTTTCTCGTTGGAGAGGCTTCATTTCACGGCATGTTTTACACAAGCTGATTTAACACGATAAATCAAACGCACACAATTTCCAAGAAAAGTTCTGTCGATGTACTAGAGCCACAAGGCTAATGTAGTATTATAGCAAGTGATAACAAGCTTATAACTACCATACGTAGTCAGTAACACTGTTTGTGCAAAATCAGCATGTTTGTTTATTTTAAAAACTCAAATTGGACCTATATTATCATCTAAATGACTTCTAGAAGAAATTTGCTGAGTGTCTTTAGCTCTACGACATCATTTTTTGTCCATTTTATCCATTTTAATAGACAACAGTGTCATATAGTTCACATCAGCGAGTCGACAACTCCATGAAGCAGTCTGAGGTGAATGTGTGATGATGTAACCTTTCATTGCTTGATCAAGCGAAACAAAATTAGTGTACCGTTATCAAGAGAGAATTAAGTGTGGATGTCCTCTCTTTCTCACGTCTCGTAGGAGTTAAATTAGAAATCTGGTGCCATTGTAATGAATTACAACCGAATGTGACCATGACTAACAGCACAGGCTCATGCTCATTCATTCGCTCTTCATTGGTCAGGGTCAGGGTGAATCCGGAGTCTATCCCTGGAACACTGGGTGTGAGGCAGGAATACACCCAGGATGGAACATCACAGGGCACCACACACACACACACATTAACACATTCACTCACACCTAGGGGCAATTTAGAGTCGCCAATCCACTTACTGACATGTTTTTGGACACTGAGAGGAAACCGGAGAACCCAGAGGGAGTGGGATTTGGGAGAAGATGCACACAGACACATAGACAGGAACCTGAGCACAGGATTGAACCTGATACTTTACTAAATGCTACAGAAGAGTGCACTAATTTTGGGGGAAACTTTGAGTCATATCTGTAACCACATTGAGGAATATACTGTGTGTGTGTGTGTGTGTGTGTGCGCGTGTATGTGTGTAATCTCACAATGTAACTATGCAGCATACCCATAATGCACTATATGACTGAAAGAAACTATAGGAAGTAAAGCATGATTTCAGACACCTGGTGTGTTTTGAAGTGGTTGATATGTGAGTGCAGCTGAAGATGCTAAATTAAACCTACAGATGAATGGGTGTGTTATAACGCCTTATAACGGCTGTGGTTAGATTCAGAGCCGGGATCTTACCGTTTGGTGGGGGTTTGATGTCTGAGTCTGCCTGTTGGCTGGAACTGTCTGATTGTCCTGATTCTATAAGAGAAAGAAATAGGAAGAGAGAATGTTAAAACATGATATATTTAAATATAAAGATGATCCAGAGGAGAGAATGTGTGTGTGTGTGTGTGTGTGTGTGTGTGTGTGTGTGTGTGTGTGTAGGTGTGTATCATTCGCCCACAGGTGACAAGAGAATATAGTGGCACATGCCAGCATGATTTGATACAGTGCGCTGGAGATTAAGAGAGAGACACAAAGAAACACCAGCAAATACCTCAAGCACAAGAAAGCAAGTGAGAGTGAATAAGAATAATCTTTCTCTCTCTCTCTCTGTCTCTCTCTCTCTCTCCCTCTCCCTCCAGAAACCTGGCAGCCATGTTAGCGTTTGGCAGCCATTTTAGCATTGGCGGTGCAGATGCATTCCTACTAGCTGACAGCACGCACACGCATCCACACATCCACACTTGCAAAAAAAATATAAACACAGACCTATAAGCAAACGTGAAAAATTCTGCCATCTAACAAAAATCTATGAAAACCACAGCAGAGTCCAGATTCACCTCCGTTCACCTCGGTGGGACGCATCTGCTGCAGCGCTCGCGCACATAAACAGCAGCTAAAGCCGTTAACGGCCGGGGCCGTCATGGAGAATGACGTACTTTTGTCCACTCGTATAAGTGACGGTGTCCGAAATAAATCACTCACACTGGGACGGTGACAATAAGGGATAAAAGGTGGTGAAAATCTGTGTGTGTGTGTGTGTGTGTGTGTGTTGTGAATGTGATCCACACATTTAGACTTCAGCTAGCATTGAACTGCTGTTCTGAGAGTGCTTTAAGCCCAAACTGTGATTGGTTAATAGGAAAAATGAGTGCCTTCATGATATCTGCATGGACTTTGTGAGAATTTCGCTTTAAGTGGGCGGGTTTAATTATGAGCAAAGCTTGCGTAACCTTTATACCGCCTTTACATTATGATGGTAGACGGCAAACCTCATGGTTTCTGTTTTTTTTTCCTCGGAAAACTGTCGTCAGTGACGAAGTCGCAAAATTCCAGCAGAACCTTCCATCAGGAATTCTATCAATTTTCCTAAGTTTTGCCATTGGGCAGCAGTGATAGCATAAACTGGACGATAATTTGAAAGCTAATCTAGAGACTGATTTGAAGTGACTAGTTGTCTCAATTTGTGTGTGACATTAGAGTTTAATTGTACTTGAAATAATTTTATGTTATCTTTGTGCTGTAGACGCAACACATCGTGCTGTCACCGTGGCAGCACTAGCATGGCTGTCGACTACTTTTTTTTTTTTTTTTTTTACATAGGATACTTTGTATGAAGTTTAAAGCAAGATTTTGGTTTACAAAACACACAAATATCTTTATTCTTTTACTCCATACTCTCTGAGACTTCAGGCTCTCTAAAGCTGAGATTTCTGATCTTGAATCTGATCACACTGGAAGGTGAATGGAGCGTAACTGATGGTGCACTTACAAGCTTCAGCCACAAGGGGGCAGATAATCACTCTTTATCACACCCACATCTGTCTTTATCAGTGCCAAACTCTTCAGATTAACTGTGCCCTGGATTACACACACACACACATCATGGGGTGCATTGTCATGAACCTGCAGTGGTAGGTCACATACAGTAGAGCTTCAGTTAATTCCCAGTCAGTGAGTGAGTGTGTGTGTGTGTGTGTGTGTGCGCGTGTGCTCTACTTATTTAATGTTGCATATGAACTGACAAGGCAAGACACCTTAAATCAAGAAGGTGTTTCCTAAAAATGGAGCTGTGGCCTCTATGTGCGTCGGTCTTAATGAAGGAGGCGTGTCCTCTCTATATGTGCGTCAGTGTTAATGAAGGAGGCGTGTCCTCTCTATATGTGCGTCGGTCTTAATGAAGGAGGCGTGTCCTCTCTATATGTGCGTCGGTCTTAATGAAGGAGGCGTGTCCTCTCTATATGTGCGTCAGTCTTAATGAAGGAGGCGTGTCCTCTATATATGTGCGTCAGTCTTAATGAAGGAGGCGTGTCCTCTCTATATGTGCGTCAGTCTTAATGAAGGAGGCGTGTCCT
>CM075028.1:13645835-13680495 GCA_037576675.1 Pangasius sanitwongsei
GGCCCCCCCACCCACAAAAAACCGCCCGGGGCCCCGGGGGGTGTTGGTACACCCTTTAACCCTCCCCCCACCCAAAAAAAAAAAAAAAAAAAAAAAAAAAAAAAAAAAAAAGAAATCGAATTTGCAAACTGCACTATTACTTAATAAGAGGACAGGGCTTTAGAGCTTCATTTGTCTGCTTCTGCGATCAGGACTGATCCTATAGGTCCACTGAGATCTCATTTATAACAGCTCTGTCTCTATTCTGTGTATCACTCTCTTTCCTCTCTCTCAATCACTCGCTCAGAGTTTCATAGCTCCCTTGTTAACTGCCGCTGTGCACTCTGGGAAAGCCTGGGACAGGAAGGCATTCTTCTTGGATATGCGTCCCACAGGAACCGTAACGGAGATATCGAAAAGAATTAGCGGAGAGAAAAATAAGGTAATTTGTGTATAAGAGGAATTGCAGATGGTGTTGCAAATATTTGGCTTGAATGAGTAGTTTGACCAAAAGAAATCTGGCTACAACGACGGTATCTTAAACAGACGTGTTTATGTTGCTGACACTATATGATGTTCTGTTTTCTATTTTAAAAAATGTACAAAAGATGTCACAGAGCTAAAAACAGTCGTATGAGGTGTGTTCAACCTTATTCTGCTATTTTATGAATCGGTTTTAGCCCCATTGCTGTACTACAAAGCTGAAAAAGCTAACTTCTCTCTCTCTCTCTCACACACACACACAACCTTGACCCTGTATGGAAAACTCTCCACAAGCACACAGTCTTTATTTAAAGCTGAGTGATTACATGAGCGTGGGAGTGGGAGAACAGGCGAACAGGAGAGGAGAGGCGATAAAGTGAAGCAGGAAGAGAAAAGCAAAGGGAGGAGACAGACGCCTTTCTCAACAAGCCATCCTTGGGAACAGACGACAACAAACAAAAAGAGTGAGAGCGTGAGTTAGAGGAAGAGTGAAGAAAAATAATCTTTGGCTTTGAGATAAGCGAGGCTTTGAGCCGCGCGGCAGCAGATAAGGCTGTTCTTACTGTACTCGTCTGTTTGGGGAAGTGATTCATTCTCAGCTTTCTCTCAGGGTTTTGTTTTTTTTTTTCATCCTCACTTCACTTTCTTACGGGAAAGACGTTGGTGTTTACGCGGCCTCTCTGCTATCACCTCCAATTCAGCGCGCACAATGACTGCTCTATTTAATACAAAGAGCGCTGGACGGATAGAGTTGAAAAGAATAAAGGAGATGGCCGATGAGCACGAGGGAACTGGAGAAGAGAAGAGAAGAGAAGACAGAAAAAGAAGAGAAAACAAGAAGAGAAGACAGAAAAAGAGAAGACAGAAAAAGAGAAGAGGAGAGAAAACAGAAAAAGAGAAGAGAGATCAGATGATAAAACAGGAGAAGAAAAGAGAAAACAGAAAAAGAAGAGACAAGAAGAGAAGAGAGGAGAAGAGAAGAGAAAAGAAGAGAAGAGCGCGCGCGCACACACACACACACACACACACACACACGGCTGATAGGATTGTGCAGTGTAATGTAACTGTATCTAGGTTGTGGCATTTACTAATTGCAGGGCAGTCCATGGGTGCTTACCAGTCTAGCTGATGTAAATCGATCTCTCTCTCTCTCTCTCTTTCTGTCTCTCTCTTTTTCTGTCTCTTTCTGTCTCTCTGTCTGTCTCTCCCTCTTTCTCTCTCTTTCATTCTCTGTTTTCAGGGCAGTAAAAGAGCAGCCATTGTTCAAGGTTTGAGGAAGCTGTATCCTCAATGACCTGCCCATGGGTCTGTACGTGTGTGTGTGTGTGTCTGTGTGTGTGTGTGTGTAATCCGCTTCCTTTGGGCTATTTGATGGCAGACATATAAACCCTCTCGGTGTCACACTAGCCTGATTTTGTGGCCGTGTGTGTGTGTTTGTGTATATGTGTGTGGTCATGCTCGGTTTATGTTATTGTCAAGGAAATGTCTAGTGTGGGTTCTGCTTCTTAAGCTTGTGGCCACAGTGACACACACACACACACACACACACACACACAAAGGATACTGGGATACCTGAATACTGATGCGATGTATGAACGATACATTTGACCCTGTGTTCACACTATCTGTGACAAGTTGCTCGTGTTCCAGAGAGTGCTACTGTTGTCTCTTGTGGGCATGTACCATCCATCCATTTTTTTTTTCTTTTCCGATGAGAAATGGTAGTAACCTACAGCACAATTTACTACAGTATACAACTTACTTTTATTTAAAACAAACTTCAAATGTAAAGCTTATCTCTATGTTATGTAAGCTTCATACAAGCTACGTACACTCACCAGAGGCGCCAACGATCTCCGTCTTCATCTCTATGAAAGCATGGTTATCAGCTGACAGGAGTGGAACCCGATGTGGTCTTCTGCTGTTGTAACTTCATATTTTGGCATACTGTGCATTTTGAGATGCCTTTCAGCTCACCGTGTTTGTAAAGAGCGGTTATTTCAGTGACCGTAGCCTTCCTGTCAGCGAGAACTAGTTTTGATATTGTCCTCATGAAGTGTCAAACTAAATCAATACAGAGATCAGCAAACAACTTTTCTTTACTACATACTGTAAAAAGTTGAAGTCTTCCAGTTTACGTACACGTTCCTAAAAGTTTAGTGGTACCTATACGTGATAAGACGCACACAACTCCACCAGTTATGCATAGCTACATATCCTTCCTTCTGTGCCATCTCTGTTAGGATCAAGTAGACATATTTAGATCTGAGATTTTTAGATAGATACAATGTATAGAGTTTAGGATAAAAACAAAAACATACATATAGTCTGAGACATTCTTACTAAACTCTCACTCTCTCTCTCTTTCTGTTGTATTTTTCTCAGGTTTACATTCACAGAGCATCTCCTTCTAATTACGGCTCCGATTCCCAGGCCCCACTGTACGAACCCGGCCTGACAAAAATGAGGATGAAAGAAAAAAGGAAGGACAAAAAAAGAAAAGAGGGAGAGGAGAAATGGAGGGAGGAGACAGTTTCGTGGCATTCCTTTACCTAAAATGCTCTCTGACCATCCCCCCCCCCCCCCCCCCGTCTCGGTGGGTGTATATTTTTGCAGTTTGAAGGAGAAAAATGAAAGCATCTGTCTGACGCCAGTGAACTGCCAGACCACAGAATTCTCCCAACACTCCCAAATCTCACACTCTTTCATTTCCCTTCATTTATCACCCATGATACACACACAGTCATAGATCTGTCCAGAAGGAAAGACCAAGTCTGACTCTTTCCCACACAACTCTTCTTCTTATTCTGTCTCTCTCTCTCTCACACACACACACACACACACTTGCACAAACTATGAAATGGTCTTAGTGTATAGAAGTTGCATAACAACTCCAAATCTCTACCAGGTCAACCTAAATACTGCTCTAACTCAATTAGACAGCATACACACACACACACACACACACACACACAAGGATGCACACGCAAGCCTGTACAATCGCACAAACAACCACTGAGTCCTGCGGTGGAGCCATAATCATTTAGGCAGATTGTAGAGATTGAAGAAAGACTAACATTGGGTATTTTGGCACCAAGCAGGTCCACACACACACACACACACACACACACACAAGGATGCATACGCAAGCCTATCTTGCATCTGATACAGTATGTGTGTTTAGAGATCTGTGTTCAATTACCACAACCACATATTTACACACAAAAAGAGAGCAGCTCATCATCATGCTCTTCATCAAGGCTTTTTAGATTTAGAGTTAGATTAAGATTTAAAACAGATGCTCACATATGCACCTACAAGCTAATAATATGGCAAATACATGTATTTTCAACATTTCAAAAATAACAAACTGCAATGAAACAAACCACTGTCTGGATATAAATTCCTCCGTATGATTTTTCCCTAGCTTCTTCTTCTTCATTATGTCTCTGACTTCTCATGGTCACTCTTTTTTTTTATAAGAATGCCTTATTTACACCTGATGACTACAACTTTGCGTCATTACAGCTGTTGTGGTTCAGCGTTTGGGAAATGTGTTGAATATTTTTGTAACTTCTTTATCATGACAGGGTCTGAGAGTTGGTTCTGTTGTCTTTTTTTGCAACAAATTTCTGATAGACTCTCGCTTACACCAGTATACCTCTCACCACGTTGCTTCTCCAATCTGAAGCGCTCCAGTTTCAGTGCTCACTGTAGCCTCAGATTCCTGTTCCTGGCTGACAGGAGTGGAACTTAATGTGTTGTAGTTTCAAATTTTTTTGTAGCTTCTGCTGTTGTAGTTTCAAATTTTGACATTTTGTGCATTCTGAGATGTTTTTCACCACTGTAAAGAGTGGTTATGTGAGTTACGGTAGCCTTCCTTTACCTTTTTTTTTTTTTTTTGCATTTGGCTTACCTCAGAATTGGGAAGTTGGAACTTCAATTTTGACAGATTGAGCTACAACATGGGGGAAAAATGGATGCCTCCCCGTTCGTCATTTCACTTTCTTACGGGCCAGCTAGCTGTGATGAGTGATGTATATTTACCTCCTCAAAACAATGTAAATGTACATGTAAATGTAAGGAGTGCTACTTTGTTTACCGCTGATGCTGTGAGCTAATCTCGGGGGTGAGGAGAGCGTCCCGAGGGGCCTTTCCTATGGTTTTTCCTAGTCAGAGGTCAGAAATTATGCGTAACAACTTTTAGTCAAATACAGCAATAAAAGAAGTAAAGAAGGTTCCCGAGATGTTTCATCACGAAGAGAATTTTTTTGTCCTTATAAGCTAATAGATATCAGCTAACTAACTCATTTTTGCTGATGTAAGCAATATGTGCTGCTGAAATAAACACCCCAGTTGTAGCTAGCTAGCTAGCTAACACAGCTACAAGGCAGTGTGACAAGTTGCTTGTTGAGGATGTAATGTCTATTAGTGCTGTCGGGTATCAGCACAAATAAATATAAACACTTCTTAATGATGCAGGAGTAGAAGAATAGATGGAGAACAAGTTCGGTATAACAATGTGTGACCACCAGTGAGCAGCTACACACACACACAGCGGAGTGTGTAAATGACCGTGCTGACCTGACTTGACTATTTGTGTGATCCCCCATTAAACTTGAACCAGAGACAACAGCTGTGAGCTGTGTGTGTGTGTGTGTGTGATGAGCATGACGGATGGAAGGTGTGAGACAAACATCTATATTGCGCTTGCGTGAAGCAGTAAGAAAAGACAGGCTCTGTACCACTCACTCACACACAAACACACACAGCTGCCATGCCTCACAGTTTTTGTAACCTTTGACCTTTGGCATGCTGCGGTTAAGCTTGAGGGAGAAGCCTGACCTCGTGCTGCTCCCCCCACACACAGAGCTTTCTTATCCTTTGACCCACGGCACGTGTCAGCCCTTTCATCAAGAAACACAAACAGTAAGAGAGAGAGAGAGAGAGAGAGAGAGAGAAAACCTACCATATCATATTTCACATATCTAATAAAATATTATTTAATTGCAGTTTTCATCACCTACATCAGCAAAAACCCTGGCCAGTGAGACACTGATCATAAATAATATATAATGAAGGAATGAATATTAATTAATTAATTAATTAATGTTGCATTTTTATATTGGTCATGAGCCACAGCTCTCTAGGGATTATTATTATTATTAATTAAGCGAGGTATGGGTCTTACATACCACCAACAGTAAAAACATAGAACAAGTATAATTATTCAATAAAATTAGAAAAAATTTGTACTTCTTTCCCCAATCTAACTCTTATATAATTCTCTTTTAATTAGGAACAAAAATGTTTTTTTTTTTTTTAACAAAACACATTTTTACTGCTGCTATAGGTCAGGCTTTTCCACAAACACACATGGGCTGTGACCACTTTTCACGCTAAGCTCTGCACGATCACGGCCGTGCATTTCTGATGATGCTTCCATGCAGAAAAAAAAACTTGTGCAGAACACCGACACAAAAATATGTATTAAAAATGCCAATTGGAGTAACTGACAGATGATTCCATTGCTGCCACTTGACGCTCATAACGCTAGCTAGGTACATTAGATGTGAGCTTAGCAAGCCATGCTAATTGTGCTAATTATGCTAACACGTAATCTCGTTCTGTATACATCTACTGTATATTTGAATGACAATAAAGTCTGTCTAAGTCTAAGTCTAAGTCTAATTGTTTAACACCTCTGACAATCACCTGTTAATCTTCTTAGCATGATGTAATATGGTTTTTTTTTGTTTTTGTTTTTTTTTGCTCAAATGGCAGAATGGTCTACCCAATAGAAATATGTTTTCCATAGCTGGGTTTCTGTGTAGGAAACTTATAATACCCATAGATTGTATGGGCCAAAAGAACACATTGGGTAAAAAAAAAAAAGAAAAAGAAAAAGAAAAAAAGCTCAGCAGTTTTGTCTTGCTTGTGGGGCTCATTCTAAAGTCTTCTGGAGACTGGAAATGTGACATGTAGCAAAAACACTCTGGTGGCCTCTGTGCTTTTGCTTGGTCAGGACTTTTTACAATAGGAGGTATGCGCTCTTTGAGTTTGGTCAGGTATAAATGGCAGAGGTTAACCCGATGCTCAATGTCAGTTCAACACCAGGCAAGTGCTGGGACACGCAGACACTCGCATCATCACCATGGGCAAAGTAAGCAGTCTGGTTTCTACAAATATAAAAATAAAAAAAGATCGACAGAGCAATATCATTATGGTGTCTTTCATGTTAAGTTTGAGTTTCCTTTCTCTAATTTGCCCTACAGGTTATCTTCTATGAGGACAGGAACTTCCAGGGCCGCTCCTATGAGTGCAGCGGTGATTGTTCCGATATGTCCACCTACCTGAGCCGCTGCCACTCGTGCAGGGTGGAGAGTGGCTGCTGGATGGTGTACGATCATCCCAACTACATGGGCAACCAGTACTTCATGAGAAGAGGCGAGTATGCTGACTACATGAGCACGTGGGGCTGGGGCAACAACTGCATCAGATCCTGTCGCATGATCCCCATGGTAAGATGAATAACTTGTTTGTTTGTTTTTTTAATCTATACATGACTTTTTTCTTTGACAGGTTGTGGGGTGTTTTACCAAAGCAACTAATCTTTTTACATCTAACAGTACAGAGGACCTTACAGGATGAGGGTCTACGAGAAGGACAACTTCATGGGTCAGATGATGGAGGTGAGGGATGACTGCGATTCCTTCATGGACCGCTACCACTGGTCCAGCGGCTTCATGTCCTGCCACGTGATGGACGGCCACTGGCTCATGTACGAGCATCCTCACTACAGAGGCAGGATGTGGTACTTTGGCCCCGGAGAGTACCGCAGCTTCAGGGACTATGGTGACATGAGGTTCATGAGCATGAGGCACATCATGGACTCCTGGTATTAAGCTAACATTAATGATTTCATCTTCAATAAAAATTAAAAATCTATGATGAATCGGAAATAATTGTCACCTACCTGTCAATTAATCTTTTCTAATAATCTATGACTCCAAAAAAAATGATCATATCATGACCCTTTCACTATACACATGGGTATTGATATATTTAATTTTACTAACAAAGTCCCTGAAAAGCAGCAGCTACACATTGAAAATACTGAAATACGGTAAGAAAAAAGGTAAAGTAGGAATTGGTTCAAATAAAGATTAACCAAAAAAAACAACCAATCTTTGAGAAACAATGGTGTGTTGTTATAGAAAAAACAGCAATCCCACTATTTAGCGATACTATATCACTAATATATCATTGTTTCTCTCAGCTATATCATGCATATAGATTTACTATTTGAACTATTTCTGTATACGTTTGAACCAACAGGACCCCATGTGTCCAACAGAACAGAATTACATACCCACTTGAGAACACAGCTGACACACACATACACACACACACACTGTCTCTCCCAGGAGCCAAGTCACGCTAATTACCGGCAGCTGACCATCACACTCACACATTCACACACATCCGGTCCATTCATCTTCTTTTCACTAGAATATCTGTTTCTTCATTTTGTAATAACGTTAAAAATAAAACTGCTTGTGCACATTTCATGGAACCACAAACAAACGAACAGGTGCAACATGCAAGATTTCACAAACTCTCAGACTAATGAAAAAGAAGGTAAGAGCGAAGAAGCGAGCAGTCGCTTGAAAAGAGTTGCAGGACGACCTGAAAGCAGCAGGAACAGCAGTTACACAGAGAAGAATAAGTAATAACCTGCAGTGCAATCATCTTTGTTCCTACACCTCACACAGAGATGTGCATCTAAAAGCGTTTAGACTAATCAGAACTCTTTTGGAACAGTCAGATGAAATAAAAATAAAAATAGAAATCTTTGGCATTATTTCAGCTCGGCAGCACTAGCGTTAAAAAACCCCAAAACAAAACAAAAAAAAAAAACACAGACCACAGTGCTGGTTTATGTGGATGTATTAAGAAATATTTTTAGATATTTTAATTTGTTCAGTTAGACATGATATTTGTTCTATTAATTTTTCCACAAACAGGGGTGGAAAAAAATACTTGAGTAATTGTACTTTGTTTAGTACTGTTTTAGAAGATTTGCACTTTACTCAATTATTATTGAAATTCAATACTTTTACTATGACTCAAGTAAATTTACAAGAGAAAAAACATACTTTTTACTCCTTCATTTTGACCTTCAAATTATGCTTTACAAATCTCAAACGCCATGAGATTTTCTTTTTTTTTTTGTTTCATAGTAAAAATTAAATATCTACCTTTAAAATTCATCAAATCTAAAGAAGTATATTGAATTAAGTTTGGTACATTAGCTAGTCTGTAATGTAGATAGATAAATTAGCTAACTAGTTAAGATTCGTAATCGAGCTTGTTTGCTAGGTGGATTTTGTAAATTAGCTTGTTAAATTAGGTAGCTAGGTAAGTTTTCATTTCTAATGTGCTAAAGTCTGAGTAGATTTTTGCCTCCATTCTCCTACATTTAATTAACACCTTTGACACTTTAACTTTAGTAGTTTCAGTGTACTTTGTCCACCACTGATGTTACACACATGTTCATGTGTTAATGGTCTGAGCCACATTTGCCACGACTGAGCCGTGTGATAAAATAATTCAATCAGTTGCATTTTATTTAGTCGCTTGTTGGAGTTACTTATTTGTGTTGAAGTGGAATGATGAACGGTGCACATCCTCAAATCCAGGTGGTATGAAATGGGAATTAAAAGGGGGTCTCGACTGGCACTAGCACAAATGCAGTTTTTGACTGATGTAGGTTGGAAAAACATCACTGCATTGGCAGATTTTAATGCCACGTCACATTGGCGAGGAAAAATGAAACTGGACAAAAAGAGAAGAAATTTGGCTCAGGCCCAACCAAATTAGCAACACTCTGGCATTATATCACTAAAATATATTTGTGCAAAAACTGTTGCTAGTCTCATATAAAATATCTTTTTTTTTATGTTCATTAGAGAAACGGAGCCAAGCGTACACAAGTGACTTTCAGCATTGTTTCACTTTCAGTAAATTTAGACCCCGAGAGTTAAAAACAATTTAAAACTTTTATTAAATGAGAACTCCTGCAGGGCAAGCAGCTTTCTGTATTATAAACAGCTTCTTGTGGTCAAGCATTAGATCACTATTTTCCCTTCTCTCTCTCTCTCTCTCTCTCGCTCTTTTGCTGACACACACACACAGGGAGTGAGACAGGGACGGTAATACCTGCCTTTATCAGGTAATATCTTTCTCAGCTGTGTAGTCCTCTTATTCCTCTCACACTGGGAAATGACACGGATGGAAAATTGGCCTCATCCCGAACCAACCGGGAAAACCAATCATTGATACTGACACACACACACACACACACACACACACACACACCCCTTCTGGCTCCCTCCCTCTCTCTCTCTCTCTTCATCACTTTTTACCTGTCCAGGGCCCTGCTGCTTCACAGCTTGCTCTCAGAAGGTTAAATTAATAGCAAATGTGCTTTCTGACTTTCTCTTTGGCCTTAAAATTATGGATACACAATGAAGTAATCTCTTGGCAGGAAAGAGTTCTTTTCATTCCTTTTCTGTACTTTTTTTTAAAAAATGTTTTCTGATTTCTATTTCTGCCTTTTTAACAGAATGACCTTAGATTTACATGTTTGTACAATTAGATTTTTGGATACATGAGCAATTATTCCACTTCTTCTCCCTTTGGAGGCAATATAAAAAAGATGAAGAGCTACAATAGGGTAAAAAGAGAGAGAGAGAGCATGAGAGAGAGAGAGAGAGAGATTTTAGCTCTCTCTTTAAACTCATTACATGTGATTTTCTTACGAAATTGATTTAAAAAAAAAATACTCATAGGTTAAAAACTCCATTATGATTCACCATACTAGGTCTGCCTATTGTTTTTAGAAAGATGATAAACATTCAGTTACGATGTTGCCCCTGGACCCTAGAAAGTAAGTATATAGAAAGTAAGGACAACTTTTTTAACCAAACAGGAACATTGCCTAGTTTCCACTCATTTTTATTCTATCAAAAGCCTATAGACTGTAGAAAGTTCCTCAGTATACCACTGTAAGTGTATCTGTTCTGTAGATTACTGATACTTATAGATTATGTCTATAGCTCTATAGATTATACTACCTCTATATGTATCTGTTTAGTGCTCCAAATGTCTGCATCTTTATTCAGATTTAAACTTTAAGGCGTGGTCTAAACACTCAGCTGTAGAAATAACAGCACTGACAGCATGTTTTGTAAACACGGGCTCTGATAGTTCCTCAACCTCAGCTACATCGCTCCAGTTTAACTTGAGATGTACACTGTGTTTTATTTAATCCTGATTGCAGTTGTTATTTTTGTGTGTACCTGCCTGCGATATTTTCTAACGAATTTAGTCGGTTATTAAGGATTAGTTATTAAGAATGAATGACAGACCACTGTAAATAGATCATGTGTTATGAACGTCATATTTCTTTGTCACTTTCCTTTAGAAAAAATAAAAACAAAAATAAACGTTTTTGTTAAACATAAATGTCTCCTAACAAAACTATTTACAAAAAGCAATTGTGTTTTTCTTTGTTAAACAATGACACATTGTAATTTTAGTGTTAGATTATGGCAAGCATCTGCCGTACAAATCCCTATGAATGAGCTGTTACTATAGAAACGATAACATATTAGAACAAGTGCATTAATATAAACTTTAAATTAATAGAAACTTTAAACTTCACCTTACATCCGGAACTACTGTCAGCATTATATATATTTAATCCACACCTTCTGACCAATCAGATTTGAGAATTCAACCATGCTGTGCTATATCGTGGTACATTAGATTACCGATTATCGGCACATGTCCACTAGCTAGTTAGTTCATTGGCTCCCCATTGTTTCATTGAATGATACACAATGAAAGCAGCCAGGATAAACAGGAATGTGAATTGCACTCTATATCACGGATTTCCTCTGTAATGTTAAGTACATCATTCAGAGAGAACGACTGACTACAATTGACTTCATCATTCACATCAGTGCTGTAACAATTCCCTCATCTAACTGATTATCTGTCAGACGTTCTGCTTCCAGTTGATTTAAAATGGTGTATATGCGGTGAATGACGCTCCTCACAACACAAAAGACCTCCCTAGAAAAGAGGGAGCCGAGGACCTGATGTGTGTGTGTCTAGTGAGTGTAGTGTATTTGTGTTGGCACCGTTTCAGCATTCCACATTCCAGTGTGATATTCTGCACTGTGACCTCAAAAAAACTCAGTGTATCACACACGCACACAGACACACACTCGCACACAAGTTCTCTCTTCCTCCATCTTTCCTCGGCTTTACCTCTCTAATGCTCACTCTGTCCGTCTAACACTCCTTTTTCACATTTCCTCAGCTCGATCCCACCCTTCCCTCCCTCGCCCTTCGCTTCTCCCGTTTCTATGCGTCTCACTTTCACACCGTCTCTTCAAGCTGCGACTTGTCAATATTCAGATGGCTGATTTATGTTTAGCCTGTTTCCTCATAATAACACCCGCTTGTGCAAACTCAAATTAAGGCTCAGCTGAATTCAATTCAACTAAATTCGATTGCAGCCAGTTAAGAGTAAAAACGGCGTAGCGCTGGATGGAGGATGCGGTTCAGGCCTGCTGCTTGTGCTGAATCTGGTCCAAGCAGCCCGGGGCTCTGACTTTCACTAATAGCATGATGTTGTTAGCGACCGCCGAGGATGTGGCCTATTGAGGCTTACAGCATTATACAGGACTTAGATGGGCTAACCTAAACCCAAGCAGTCCAACAAACACATTTTTCTGTTGTTCCTGTAAAACATGCCGTACTTCTGGACCACTGCTCATCTGTTATAAGTTCACAAAGTGTCAGAATTACTGTTATTACAAGCTTCTGATTTGTAACAACCTTTAAAGACTAAGAGTTTGTTTCCTAGCATCACCACGCCACTGCTCCTGGGGTTCCCTCTCTACCTGGCCCCAGATTACTAGCTGGAATATGGTAAAATAATAATAATAATAATAATAATAATAATAATAATTTGTTGTGAATTTGCAGCGCAATATGTTGTGGAATTTGTTACGCAGTTTGTTGTGAAGTTGGTTGCAAAATTGTTGTGAAATTTGTTGTGAATTTGTTGTGAATTTTGTTTTGAATTTGTCGTGAATGTTGTTGGACCGTTCCGTGTGTGATCTATCAAACATGCTAAATCATATTCACGTTGTATAGTCCTGACCGTATGATGAACACTGCACTGTGACCCTATCTGTGTCAGCTGGTACAGATGACATTTTTATTCTTCATAACAGAATAATCCGCTGATTCATTTAGTATTCACTGAAGTTTATTCTGGAAATTTCTGCTGATTATTCTGGAATTTATAAGTGGATTATTTTCAAATTCTGTATTTGATTTTGAAATTCTCTGCTGATCATCCTGACATTTTCTGTGATTGTTTTTGGAATTTTTTTTTTTGCTTACTGGAATTTTCTATGACTATTCAAGAATTCATTGCAGAAAAACGGGGAATTTATCAGTAGATTTTGTTCAAAATAATTCTCTGTTCATTACATGGGAATTCTTTGAGGATAGTTCAGGCATTCTCTGCTGGATGTTTTGTTCCATATTCTTAATTGTACTGGCTGAATAAATACCACCATGCAAGCATACCTTAAATAACCTTTGCATACGTACGTACACACTTTCACATATACACACACTCTCTCACACACACATACACACACACACACACACACACACCTCCAGGCACAGCAATAAAACTATGCAGAAACATAAAACTCTTCACCACCACACCTGTGTATCTAAGAGAGCGTGAGTCTAAAGCTCACGCTGACACGCACTCTCTGTGTCAATTAGGTAGCATTATGAAATCTGTTTATTTTTTTCCAGTTTTAGTTTCCAAACATCACTTTATCAATGTTGACTATGAAAAAACATTGCGCAAACATTAACTGCGTGAGATGTGCTAACGAAGACTATGGTGCTAACTGTCTGAGCTGAATTTTGTAGCTGAGATTGTGTTTCTTAGCATTTTGAACATTGTTGAGTGCTAATTGCGGTGCTAATGGCTTGTTCATTATTCCCGTGCATCTAGCTAATGCCGTGATGTTAACATTGACATAAAAGCACTGGAGGATCTGCAAAGAATAGCATTTACTACTAGAACAAAAGCTGAACATATTCATACGGCAAATAATAATAGTTATTTCTCCAAATTCCATGCATTTCTGACTGTTTAGTCGACGTGAAGCTGCTTTCAGTTTGAGTCACAAGACAAAAAAGTGAGTTGTATAGAACAGGATAATTATGACAAATGTTTACACAGAGAAAACACTCATGTCTCTCTCTTTGGCAGCGGCGACAATAATATCAACAACAATAATAACACTATGTTCACAGTGTGATTGGCGCGATTGGCAGGATTTTCTGGCAGCAAGTGTTGCCAAGCAGTGATCCAGGTAACGTGGCCACTTCCTCTGCAACTGTGGCACTCTGGGAAAAACCTGTGCTGCATCAATGAGGCCCAGGTGTGTGTGTGTGTGTGTGTGTGTTGGCAGGTGGACCTACATGACTGCCAAAGCAGACAAAATGTAAGCCGTCCTTCACTATTTTAGTCCTGCTTTGAAAAAGACATCATCATCGTCATCATGATCATTTTGAAAGAACAATTAACGTGTAAAAAGTAGAGTTGGACTAACAAGGTCAAGGAAAAATACTCGTCTCTGATTGGCTGATAGCTGTCTGATACTCTTACGAGCTCCATGCCTTGATCATTTCTTTTATTCCTCTTTTATAAACAGGGATTTCCACAGACAGCAGCGGTGAGACGCTTCCATCTGACAGCCACATTTACACGAGCAAGTTAGGAGAAATGTTATGCGCAGTACGTTCCATACCCAGAGGAGGGCCGGAGGAGAGATTTGAGGTTTGGGTTTTGTTTAGGCGATGAACGACGGCCAGAGAATTAACGAAACACAAATAAACCGAACCCGTTCAGATGGGTTCCATGTGTGTGTATGAAAGGATCAGGCAGTGTGATCAAACCCAAGACAAATACTACGCAGACGCAGAACAGGAAAAGTAATTGTGTTCTTTCCACAGAGGGGGTGGGGGACGGGGGGGTAAAGAGGAGGGGTTAACACCGGTATCCACAAGAAGGACATTACTGCATATATCATATTTGTCCTACATTAAATCTGAGTACAACAATATTACACACAGTCAACGCTGTGGGTCTAAACCATAATCTCTGTCTCTCTCTCTCTGTCTCTCTCTGTTACTCACTCACTTCACTGTCTCTGGGTCTCTCACTCACTCTCTCTCTCTCTCTCTCTCTCTCTCACTGTGTCTCGATCTTTCTCTCTCCCTTCGTGTCTCTCTCATTGTCTCTGTCTCTCTTTCGGTCTCGCTCACTCTGACTCTGTGAGTGTGTTTCTCTTTCTATCTCTCTTTCGCTCTCTCTTTCTCTCTGTAGCTTTGTCTATCTCTCTCTGACTCTGTGTGTGTCTATGTCTCTCACTGTCTCTCTCTGTGTCTGTCTTTCTCTCACTCTGTGTGTGTGTCTCTCTCTTTGCCTGTGCGTGAGCGCGTGTCTCTGTCTGTCTCTCTTTCTGTGTCTCTCCCTCACTCTGTCTCTCTTTGACTTTGTGTGTGTGTCTCTCTCTTACTGCCTGTCTGTCCGTCTGCCTGTCTCTCTCTCTCTCTCACTCTATGTGCCAAGACAAAGACTACGTCTGAACACATCTGTGTGTTTTCCAAGTACGTCTTAAAAATAGCCCTCACTATCCCGATGTGACCTGCAGATGTATGTGTGTGTGTGTGTGTGTGTGTGTGTGTGTGTGTGTGTTATATACACACAGTGCGTTATGGCCTGGGCCAGTTGCCACACTTGAGACAATCACCTTGATTTTTAAACCCTGCTTCTCCATCCACGATCCTGATTGATTGTAAATATATGGACTGGATCGGGCCGAATTTGTTACCTCAGAGTACCGGTACTGTCCGTTTAAAACTGTTTATGATGTCACAAAGCAGCTTAAACCCTGTGAGGTCCAAAAACCTGAAAAGCTAGCTAGATCGCTGAGAATACGAGGACACAAATCGAGACGCGGATTTTGAAGTAATCTTTTTTTTTCTGAACACATTTCTCTATGCTGTTTCATTAGTTTCTTATGAATTAAAAGATGTTACACAATTAATTATTTTACACAAATTATCATGGCTACCTCGAGCAGCTTTTGTTCTAGTACAGCTTGGCTGAGCTTTAGAGTCTGACTGTAAATGTGTTTGTGATTATAGAATATTTCAAGCGACACTCAAAATAACCATTTTATATACAGTAAACTATATAGTGCTCTCTCTCTCTCACTGACTCTCTCTGTCTCTCGTCCATGTAGGAGTCGAAACTGGGCGCTGAGCCATGCTGCATGGATCAACGCAACCTGCCTCTATATACAGTCTCTCCATCCCTCTTTTTGCTCCATATCATGTGGTAATCGGGACCCTGCTCTTCCCAACACCTCTCCCAAGCACGGCGGCCATGTCACCAGACGGGCGGTGTCTCCATGCCGACCGACACTGCCCTCGTCGCACCTTGGATTTTGCCCAAGCAAGGTTTACTGGGACACACGGTTGCCATGGCACCAGTCGAAATCAAAGCCAATCGCCGATGGAGACTGGCTTGTGTGTGTGTGTGTGTGTGTGTGTTGGGGGGGTGGGGGGTATGCTAAGAGTTTGCTTGTTTTTCTTTGGAAAGGGCGCAGGGTGGATAGCAAGTGTGTCAAATTATTACTAAACAATAATAAACTTCTGAGAGTTTTCTAAGGATAAAACATGAATTTAAAAAAATTCTTTACAGAAGATCAAAACTAGCCTCAGTTAAGTTCAAACAGGAATATATAACAGCTATTAAAAATAAAAATGCTGAAATTATAAATGAATGAAATCTTAAATTTAAAGCAAGAGAGATTCGCAATAAATTCAATATTAAAAAACCTGAAGTTCATTCATCTGTCCTTCGTGCAAACCGTTGACTGACTTTACACCAAGCGAAGGTGCGACTGGAGGCATTAGCAGCTAGTTGGCACCCAAGTCTTACTGGCAAACTGGTGTGTACGCAACACACAAACACACACACACACACACTCCATGGTAAAGCTGGCACTATCGTCTGGACTTCAGCATCGGTCACCGCGAATGCCGTCCTGTGCTGTCATGGCAACCAGAGGCCGAGACCCGGACACCAGACGGAGTGTCAGGTGCCAGACGACACTGATCTTCACACATGCATGCACATAAATGTACATGCCACCATTCACACACACACACACACACACACAGGTTATCCATGAGGAGCTTATCACATGACAGTCATCTCTACAAACACACATAGACACAAACGCACATAGACAAACCCTGTCACACTACCCTGCTTTCTCTCACTCTATCCTGTTCTGTGGGAAAACAAACAGCAAGCTTTCCTCTCCTCCACACAGCGACAAGCCACATGGGGGTCGAGAGAGAAGAGATGCTCTTCCTGTTCAGTTCCGAGCTACACTTATTTACACACATTCATTTGGTTTTGGGTTTAGGAGTCTGTGGAGCAAAAATGTGTGAAGTATTTACTCTCTTGCCTTCCCTCTTTTCTATTAGCTTAGACATCCAAGATTTGCTGGGTTGACGTCTGAACATGTCACACTCCTGAACAAAACAACAAATAAAGGATAAAGGTGTGTCATTAGTTGAGCTAACTGTAATGTGACAGATGTTTGAACGGATGATTGAACCAGCATTTGATTTACTCTTCAATGGCTTTGTGTAGCAGTAAAATAGTTTCATTGTTTCAGCTTGCACCTTGTGGTGCCTTGTGGCTAGTTGTGTGAAAGTTTCACAGGTGGATTTTTCACAATTTGGTCCCACCCACCAGCTAGCGCCTCCCTACCACAGGGCAACCACTAACCAGGGATGGTGAAGGTGAACACATGCTTCCTCTGATGCCTGCAATTGGCTAGTACCACTGTGACTGACAGGGAAGAGAGAATGTCCCTCCCTCCCAGAGAGCACTAAAAACATTTTTTTTTCCATCTTGACCTCCGGCCATGGATATGGCTACAGCGAATGCTTTTCTATTGTGTGAGATTTTCATTTCTGTCATATTAATTAACAACCGACATCAGCCAACATACATAAACATAAATCATAAAGGATTGAACACCACAGAGTAGCCATAAGCAAGAACAACACGGCACCTGTGAGAAGAGTGTCAGATTCAATGTGAGTTTTGATGTTTATGCTGTAATAAACAACCTACATCACAATTCCAGTCTCATCCTTTGTTCATTTCCTCCTCCTCTTCGCTGTCTTAAGGCCATGTCCAAACTTTTGCTTCATAAAAATGCAAGTCAGCCCGGAGCCTCTGAGATTCTGTCTCTTCAGAAAATGCTGCTACCGTTTTGACGCATTCCACCAAAGATGCCAGCTCACTGCTCTTAAATTGTGTGTGGAGACAAAGCACTAATTTTGCCTCTTTCAACAATCCATTTTTTTTTTTTTTTATTTACGTCCACTCATGAGTGAGTTGAATTTTAGGGAGCGCAGCAGCAAGATGTCAAATCCAATCCAGAGCGATGTCCAGAGCGGCAGTGCATATCGGTTTTTGGCTGTATCTGGCTTTAAGGCTCTTGTCTCATTGGCAGCTCTGGGATTTGAACTCACAACTTTCCTATCACTCAGAGTATCAAGCAACATTTTTGAAATTCTTACTTTTAAATGTTACAAATCCCAGCTTTAAGACCTTTGATTTAAGGCACCAGCTAATTAGAAAACATTTAATGGTTTATTTGGGTGCGTAAGCAATGAGGATGAACAATAAACTGCACAGTGCTTAGAGACATGACACAACAATTTGAAAAGACTCTCTCAGAAACAGATGATGATCCTAAGACAAGACAACGATTTAACTGTCCTCTCTAGCAGGAGCAATAAAAGAGTGAGGAATGAACTGTTATTTTGCATAATGTCTTGAGAGCTGTTGGCCCTAATGATAGGATACAAGTTTTTAAAGCAGCGGCTTTAACTGGCATAACACTGAAATGGAACATGAAAGGAATTAAACGGAGTGGCACCAAGCTGTATACAGAAAGCTTATATATTTCTGGCTTTCATAAAATACACCAACATTTAACAGAATGAATAACGGGACACAGATGCAGGTAGTGTGAAAGTGACAGATACTGAAAATGTTTTCATTGTTACACTAAGATTTTGCTACACTTGTGTCTTTTTTTGTTTAATTGTCAAAAAAGCGTTAATCGTTGTGTTGGAAAGCTGCGTGGAGGCAGAGGCAGAGGGGGTTAAGGCCGGGATCGAGTGCTCTGAGACGCAGGGAGAGAACGGGTGAAAAGAGAGAGAGAGCGAGAGAGAGAGAGACAGAGAGAAAGAAAGGATCAGAGGGAGAGAGGTTGGCAGAGATGAGTTTCTGGCACCTTCTACACACAGCTCACTGAGACCGGTGCCAAAAAAACGGTAGACTGGGCTGTACCCGTCTCTCTCTCTCTCTCCCTCTCTCTCTCGGTCTGTCTCTCTCTGTCTCTTTTATCTCATGCTATAGCTGTCTTCATTAACATACTGTAATCCTGAAATAGCAAAATCTACCAATACATTAATAATCACATAGAAAAACCGTTTGCGCTCGTGTGACTGTTGTGTGTTAATCTGTACTTAAAACTGTAAAAAAATAAAAAATAAAAAAAAATAAAAAAATATCTGTTTTTTCCCAGTGTTCATTTAAAAAAAGTAACTTTTTAAATATAAAGAATAACAATACATTTATTATAAATGTATTTATTAACAATAGACAAATGTATGAGTATTTATAACAGCATCGCTGTCAGTGTGAATAAGTACACATGCACACACTGTTATATATACTGTAAAGGAAAGAAAAGAATGACAGAATGACAGAAAGAAAGAAAGAAATGTAGGGCTGTATATAATGGCAGGAGGTAGAAACCAAACTCTCTCTAATATCCTGGTATGGAAATGAATATAAAGCTCATGTAGAGTTGTTCATGTTTATAATATGCTCTCTCTCTCTCTCTCTCTCTCTCTCTCTCTCTCTCTCTGTGTGTATGAAATGTTTAATATAATGTTGCGTAGGTTAGAGAGCTGTTTGTGGTTGATGAAGAAATGTAGATGTGTGTGTTAGAGTGTGTGTTAGAGTGATGGACTTTCCCATTGTGGATTTTTCCTCCTGAGAAGAAAATCAGACACAGCTGATAACAAAGATCTGACCATAAACATTTACTCGAGCTATTCATGGTTTCCCTCTTACAGTGTGACTTGGCCTTTGTGTGTGTGTGTGTGTGTGTGTGTGTCACTCCCAAGTCTCCTATAATTTCACTGTGTGTTCTTTAAACCGAACATGGGTCTGTATGTGTGCGTATGAAATTTTGTACGCAGTGTGTGTGTGTGTGTGTGTGTGTGCTGGTCTGAACCCCAGCAGGGCACAGCACTCTGACTCCAAACTTGCTGCGCAGCCAAAGAAGTGAGATTTAGAAAAGATTTAGAGATTTGTTTTGCTTTTCTCTGCCTGTCTCTTTTCTGAGAGCTGGACATTATTTTTTCATTAATCTTGTGAGAGCCCTGATCTGCCTACAATAAGGTGCTGAAATAAAATTTAAACTGCGGCATCATGTAATTCTGTGTGTTTGTATGTGTGTGTGTGTGTGTGTGTGTGTGTGTGAGATCTGTCCTGTCACTGTACGCTAGACCTATCTCGCCGTGTCTAGCACAGAGTGACTAACAAATACTTCAATACTCTGTCATCTGTCTTATTCTTTTTTTTTTACACATCAGTGTATAATGCACACACACACACACACACACACACACACGCTGTCCTTTCTGACACCACAAATCAACTTACTTCCGCAGCAATAATGCTCCATACGTAAAAATTTCAATTCTAAGGAACATTTTTCTGTACATTGTTATTTTTCTTTCTCACTCTTTCATTAGCTCTCTTCCTTTTTTTTCCTCTCTCTCCCTCCGGGCTTCATTTTTGTTCCAAATTCCAGTTTTGGCATGGTTCGGGACGGTCTCTGAGAGGCGGAGGAAAAACCTAAAATGGCCGAAGCCACACATTTCACACCTCCTAAATAGTGTGACTTCAAATTTCCTCTGCAGCACATTGAACACGAAATACCGAACTCTAATAACGCAGCATCGTTAGTCATAAAAAAAGTGCACCTATCCAAATATCCAAACGTTTGCTTTAGTAACTTATTTTTCAGTTTTTAAAAAAAAATATGCTTCCATGACGAGTCAGTAAACATTTATCTGATTAAATGAACAGCTATTTAAATAAATATATTCATCATCGGCAAGATTTTGATTTGGTTAACGTATAGAACCTATTTTAAGCCCATGTTTTACAGTAATAACTTGCAATTACAATATGTAGCTTTCTCAATTAAACACGATTGTGATATTAGTGCGCTCAGATAAAGATTTTACTGACTCTGATTAAATTACAAACTCCACATTCGCTATGTTTTCCTCAAAACTCTCATCACTAAATGAGGCCTACGATAGCTTGTGGTTGCCCATTTGTTTATTATTTACTTACTATACACTTACTTATTGTCCAACTGTGTTTATATTTGGCATTTAAAAGATCATGTTTGTTAATGCCACTAAGGAACATGAGCTTAAGTTGTGTAGAAACCAGGTAAGATCTGAGCGCTCATCAGCTTGGTGAAAGTTACGACGTGCATGGAACTAGCTCCCAAAGCTCCCGTCCCTTATATACATCTTTTATTTACGTCATATACATATAACGCCCCGATTTACACTCATATACATCTCATTTACACTAAACACGCCCTAAGCAAAGCAAAGTGTTTCTTTTATGCAAGGGAAAGCATTCAGCAGGCTATCCTAAATCCCATTAAAGAAGTAAATGGAAAGGGGGAAAATAAATCTCAGTGAAGCTGAGTTAGACGTGTTTTCATCCAAGGTTGCTGAAAATAAAAAAGACAGTAATGGAAGCTGCTCTGTTTTTAATAAAGCTGTTTAAGGTTATTATCAGGTAGAAAACTGAAATGTTTTTTACCTCAAACAGGTCAGATTTAACTGAATTCTGATTTATGATTATATAAATTATATAAATATAGGCAAGACAATTTATTTATGAACAAAATATACACCCTCAAGGTTTAAAAAAAGAAAGAAAAAAAAAACAGTGAATGAAACTGAACAGTTAGAAGCAGACTACCAAAATGGCGTCTGGTGTGTTTTAGTGTTGATATGAAATTGTGTTATAACTAGAAACGCCACAATACCAATTTTTCTGAAACCTTGAATATCGATACCCATCCCAAACATTTTATTCCTTATAAATTACTAAGCTTTAAAATTATCTTTTTTATCCGAAGAAAAAAGCTACAAACACAAAACTGCAGCTTTCAACCAAAAATCACTCACACTGCAAGTACAGTATAAATATAATAAAAAGCAATCCTAACAAAAAAAAAAAAAAAAAAACCGTGTCATTTCTTTTAGTTCCAAATCTTTTCCGTTTGTTACAGGATTGGAATCAAATAAATATTTTTTTTTTATAATCCTGGGTATCGGATTGGTGCCGTCTCTAGGAATAACCAGAAGCCCTGATGCTCAGTGTCAGTATCGGGCCGAAACCAGCACAAAATGGTGGATCAGATATCAGAGATCGGTGCTGTGGCTAGTAATAACCTCAAAAAACCCAGCATGACCTCTTTAACGATCCTGCCTGCTCAAGCGCTTCATGGTGCCTCTTGTATGCAAACGAACCTGTTTACTGAACTGAAGGACTAATGAGCTGGTAAAGATGTTTGCGCAGCCAGATTCACATTTACAGATCACACACTTACACTAAACCCCATTACCTACATTTTACAACTAGGTGCATAACTGTAATCTTTATGGTTACTACCCTACTACTTACTATATTTTCTATACTTATGGATAATATTGATATGGATATTTAACTACAAATCAGACAAAGTCACACACACACACACTTTGACAAGACGTGAGTTTGATCATACAGGTAGATGATGATGATGATGATGAAGGAAACGTCAGGAATTTGCATACGCTCCTTTCAGTGTGATGAATTTTGACTGATTTCTTGATTTAAGATCGTAGAAACATGCAGAGCAAATACTTTTTTTTTTTCCTATACTGGCTGAATGAGTACGATGAGGAAAAGAATCATGACAATAGTGTTAGTCATTACTGTGCAGTTGTACTGATACAATAACTAATAAAACTGAAGTTAAATGTATTTTTATAATTAGCTAAAATTATAATAATGGCCACACTCGCTATCAGCGGACGGTCCACACCATACACATGCCCCCTCACTCTACACACACACACACACACACACACTCTCTCTCTTACATTTATCTTTAACATCTTGTTGCAAGCGCTCTTACATTAACGTCTTTGTTTTTGTTTGTGGTGTGGTATTAAAGTGTGGAACATGGCTGAGCCTGTTTGTTCATGGCAAGACGCAACACACACACACACACACGAGTAAGAAGCATCTTCCCACACCAATGGCCCTGAGGTTGTGCCAACCAGAACTATTGTACTCACAGCTCCCCGTCGCTCTCTCTCTCTCTCTCTCTCTCTCTCTCTGTCTGTCTCTCTCTCTGGCACACAAAAGGAGCGCTCACTACGCGAGTCTGACAATGAAGGCAGCGTTTAGCGACGCTAAACAAAATGTTTACAAAAGCAATAATCAAAAGGACAAAGAGCGGAGCCAGAAAAACAAATAAAAGTAACCAACTTGCTCCGCAAAAAATACACACAGAGGACAAAAAAAATAAACCCACCGCTGTTTTCTTTTTCTCCACAACATTCAGACACACATGCAGCACGAATCACTGAATAAACGAACCACATGGATTAAACAAAGCCGCATAAGAAAAGGAACATAAAATTTGGCTCCTCAGAGGGCAAACATTAACAAACAAATAAAATCATTCATCAGGTCTCTATTATATAAAAAACACCCTAAATAATCACATCAACACAGATGTAGACAGAAGAAGAGGGCCTAGAAATACAGCCTGCAAGTGTGTGTGTGTGTGTGTGAGAGAGAGGGTTGGGGAGGTGTGTTGGCACGGCGTGCCAGCGGTGGTTCTGGATTCCCGCATGGCTTCCCGCAGGGTGCCGGGCTCGGCCGCGGCTATTTGGAGGCCGATAAAAGCAGCGGGGACACACTGGATTAGCAGCGATAAGATAACAGAGCGCCGCAAGGGCTAACATTGTGAACGGGCAGCGCACTGGCCAGTCCTGCCGGGCACAACCATGGTATGTGTGTGTGTGTGCGCGTGTGTGTGTGTGAGGGAGAGAGAGAGAGAGAGAGAAAATGGCAGACATGCTGGTAAATGTTAAATGAAATCCAGTAGCAGAGCTAATCCTTTACAACACTGAGGTCAGCCTCGAGTTTATTGTGTTTTACACACGAGACTATTAAATATTTCTAACACAATAATGACCTCAGCTGTAACTCTTACAATATTATCCTGTTTTTGAGGAAAGAATAATAAACCCAACTCTGTACAGCCTGTAAAATCTGTTGTTTTTTATACATACTGCACCAAGAGCAGTATTGAGCAGTATCGAGCTGTATTGATCTACACGGAGCAGTATTGAGCAGTATGGAGCTGTATTGAGCAGTATTGAGCAGTATGGAGCTGTATTGAGCAGTATCGAGCTTTATTGAGCAGTATCGAGCTGTATTGAGCAGTATGGAGCTGTATTGAGCAGTATCGAGCTGTATTGAGCAGTATCGAGCTTTATTGAGCAGTATCGAGCTGTATTGAGCAGTATGGAGCTGTATCGAGCAGTATCGAGCTGTATTGAGCAGTATGGAGCTGTATCGAGCAGTATCGAGCTGTATTGATCTACACGGAGCAGTATTGAGCAGTATCGAGCAGTATTGAGCAGTATCGAGCAGTATGGAGCTGTATCAAGCAGCATCGAGCTGTATTGAGCTGTATGGAGCAGTATTGAGCAGTATGGAGATGTATTGAGCTGTATGGAGCAGTATGGAGATGTATGGAGATGTATCGAGTAGTATTGAACAATATCGACAAGTATCAAGCTGTATGGAGCAGTATCGAGCATCATCGAGCTGTATTGAGCAGTATCGACAAGTATCGAGCTGTATGGAGCATTATGGAGCAGTATGGAGCTGTATTGATCTGCATGGAGCAATATTGAGCAGTATTGAAGCAGTATCGACAAATATCAAGCTGTATGGAGCAGTATTGAGCTGTATCGAACTGTATGGAGCTGTGTTGATCTGCATGGAGCAATATCGAGTAGTATGGAGCAGTATTGACAAGTATCGAGCGGTATGGAGCAGTGTGGAGCTGTATCGAGCAGTGTGGAGCTGTATCAAGTAGTATCTAGCTGTATCGAGCGGTATGGAGCAGTGTGGAGCTGTATCGAGCAGTGTGGAGCTGTATCGAGCAGTGTGGAGCTGTATCGAGCGGTATCTAGCTGTATCGAGCGGTATGGAGCAGTATCAAGCACTATGGAGTTGTATTGAGCAGTATTGAGCATTATGGAGCAGTATGGAGGAGTTTGGACCAGTATCGAGTTGTATCGAGCAGTGTGGAGCACTATGGAGCAGTATGGAGCAGTATCAATCAGTATTGAGCTTTATCGAGCAGTATGATACCAGCAAAATAAATGTGCATCACATATTGGAGAAAAATAAAAGAATTAATTTGATCAGATCCTGTAACAAATAAAAAAGATTGGAATTAAATTTGGAAAATATTTTTTCTAACAATTAAAAATGTTTATATATAAAGAGAGCTGATTGTATTTTTTATTAGGACTAATTTTAATATATTTATACAACAGCAAGTCAAATGGAAACTTTAATTATTTTTTGCATTGTTAATTGCAAAAAGATGTATCATTTTTAAAAAAATACATAATAGCCATTTTGTTCAAAGAAAAAGATATATCTGGATTGTTCTAGAAAGTTTCAGTTTTAAGGTTTTCATGTGACTCTCCCTTCTACTTTATTATATTTAATATATTTGCAATGTAAGTCATTTTTCTGTGAAAGACTTACTGAATAAAACAACCTGTGGTGTTTTTTTTTTTTTTTTTTTTGGCTATGTGTTTTTTCCTCTAGTGCTTCAGTTTAAAAAATCATTTTAAAGCTTAGCAGTTTTTAAGGAAAAAAATATCAGATGGGCATTGATATGGGCTGATCCTCAATGTTTCAGTATCACTATCAGTATTGGAAACGAAAAAATGGTATCGTGCCATGTCTAGGTTTTTAGCTCGTTATCATCTGCTCAGTTTGAGAGAGCGTTACCTGTTTTTTTTTTCTTTTCAATAAAAATTTCTGAAAGCAAACCTTAAACAAATGTCCCACTTAAAAAAAGAAATACCTAAGAGGCCAAAGGACGAGTGTGTCTTCCACAATGGACACTGGTGCTCATTTCTTTGGCTTATTTCCAATTGAAGACAACAAGTGTATGTGAAATGAGACAGCGCCATTATGTAATGCTTATGATAAACTGTCATGATGCATTTTTCTGAAATTTGATCTTCAAGGTTTAGCGAGTTGCTCTGAACTTAACCTGCACAAAAATAAATACTGCGATGTGTACAGCGTATCATGGGAGAATATGAAAACCATATATCGCTCGCTCCTGATTGTACAGACGATACTTTTAAAAATGCATATTACAGTATACAATATCACGATGTACGTTGTATATCCATTATTGTAACATGATTATTGTGCTTCCAATGTTGTGTGATAGAGATGAAGGGGGGGGGGGGGGAAAGATCTCGGAGTACTTTTAATTTATAACAAGATATGTTATAATGAGATCATCTACGATCAGACGCAGGAATGGTCCCCATTACGAATGAACACCTCAAATAAATTCTGATATAAAAGTTGATTATAAAATAAAAACACACACACACGCAAACACACACAAAAATAAACATATAAGACTGTATCCATGGTGGTGAACATGAGCAGTGATATTTGGCAGTGAATAATTGAGAGCACACCACACCAATGCACACACACACACACACACACACACAGAGAGAGAGCTCTAAAATACACTGCCAATGAGACAGCGGGCTGTGACTGGGAGACCGGCCACTTACTACACACAACATAGCGGTATTAAGCCAATTACAACAGAATGCTCCCTCTCTCTCTCTCTCTCTCTCTCTCTTACACACACACACACACACACACTGCATCTTTTTAAAACCTCATTGACAAACTCGACTGTATGAGGTCAGAAGAGAACTGCTCTAATAATGAAGCCGCAGTAAAACTCGGCCCGATGCTCACATCATAATTCCTTACGTTTTTAACTGTTATTTAGCATTTACGTATTTTTACACGTCGTGTTCCTTCAAAATGAGAGATGAAAGCAAGCTCTCGGGTATACCATTTCCCTAATTATAGTTATTACGATGTTAAAAGGTGTGTGTTTTGCGTGTTTTGCAGGTGTGTGTTGCAAAGTCTATAAAATATTTCTGAAACATAAACAGGCCAAAAGTTTAAAAGCAATAATAATCCTAATAACTTTTGAACATTTTAACATAATGGATAGATAATGGATCGTGTTCAACTAATTTATTCTTGATTTATTTGTTTTTTTTTCTTCTTCTTACCTTTAAAATATAAAGTGTATCATACATTATACACTCAGGTTCTCATATTAAGATAAGATGCGGTAGAAAGTTTGTGAATGTGTATGTGATCAGCTATGTTACATTCGGATATTTTTCTGAGTTTATCTGCATCTTTTTTCTCTATCTAAATAACTGTTTTATTTAGAACAAGCATAAATAAATAAAATACTAGACAGAGAAAGAAATAAGAGGTCACATGACAATGCTAAATTCCTGGCCAATTATTAAATGTTATTCCTAAACACGTGTTTAAAGAATTGGCAAAATACAAAAGTATAACGATGGCGATATTTCAATATGTTGTATTACTGATAATTAGCCTGCTGTCTATCTGTTTTTGGTTTTGTCGATGCCTCAGTTTGTTGTGTAATAGCTCCAGACAATCCTAAATGTTTAAAAAAAAATAAAAAATTATAATTGAACAAATTGTGTGTGATGACTTTTCCTGTCTAATACATCAGAGCAACAGTACCACTTTGGAAATTTTTTGGTTAAACTATATGTTGTGATAATAAAATAATACTAATAAAATAGACACAGACAGTCGTGATGTCATACTTTTGGCCTGTAATTTATGTATGTGTGTGGTGTGTGTAGATGTAGAAGAATCATGGAGAGAGCAAGAGAATGAAAACCTTCTCCTCAGTGGTTGTGTGCTGTGCGTTGCTGTGTCCTGCACTGACCTGGCGAGTGGACGAAGTAGGCCAGGTAGAGGTCGAGCTCTTTGACCGAGACGCCGATGTGGTGCGGCTGCACGCACAGGCTGTGGTTGGAGCACTGTGGCGATTTGACGAGCCGCTCTCCGTCTGTGCTCTCCAGCGGGCTGCCTTTAAACAGGATCACCATGACCAGGTCGAGCCTCCACACCTTGTCGGCCTGCCTAAGGCAGTCGATGCGCCTCATCTTGCCTTTCTGGTCTGGGTTGGAGAGCACACAGCACGGCGGCTTCTTGCCCGTCACACTGAGCACGAAGTCTTCGCGGAACTCGGGCCGGATGTCCTTGCGCAGCTTGGCAAGGAGGCGTGATGCCCACTTCTGCTTGATCTCGGGCTTCTCACCCAGCAGTTCGTCCTTCACAGCACGCTCCTCGTCCTTGGACATGCGCTTCTCGTGCTTCTTGAAGTACTTGCGCTTGCGCGCCTGCAGGTTGAACCAGGTGTAGGAGAAGGCACGCACGTGCGGCAAGAGCGCCTCGATGAACGGGTGGAATTCATCCTGGATGGAGGAGGAGTGGGGAAGAGGGGGAGAAGGGAACAAAATGAGAGAAGGGGAGACGGCATTAACATCGTGCTGCATGGAAGACGAAGGAGAGAAAGAGAGAGAGAGAGAAAGAGAGCGCGGCTTGGATGAACAGTCTGTAAAAGAGAGACGAGCCCATGTGCGTGAGAAACGCTGGGCTAAGCAACACACACACACACACACACATTTATCTTTAACAGCATGAACACTGACTCGAGTCATTCTGATCTCAAAAACACTGAAGAATATTCTATATTATCTAAACACTCTGGGTAAATGCACTCTGAAATTTTAAACAAAGGAAATTTTAATTTGAAAAAGTTTTTAGAAGAACAGAACCCTCTGTTCTTAATAACATGCATATTTTTAAAAGATAAAATATTCATGATTTGTAAATAACAAGATGGCAGGTATTTAAGCTCGGATTGTATCAGAGCACAAAAAATAATCTGAAAGATTTGCTATTAGCAAAAAATTATTTTAAATCAGTCATGCATCACTATAAGAGGGCTTAATTTTAATTCTGCTTTTTATTCTCTTACCAGGTTCAGTCAATTTCTATAATTTTCTTTATTTTTTTTATGTTAATATGTTAACTTCAATTTATCTCACAAATGAACTTAATAATGTAATGTTCTTTACTATCTAGCGTTTTCACTGAAATCCGTATCAATCTCTGATGTTGCAAATCAAAAATCACTAATCATTTAAATACTGATCTTTTGCTTTTTTTTTTTTTACTGATCTTGTACTTTTTTTTTTTTACATGCAACACACTATAATCACAACACCGCACAATCACCAAACAAACGCATGCAACACAAAAATAGCAGAAAACATTGGTAATTACCATTTTGCACTTTCATCATAAACTTCAGCATAAACAAACAAACAAACAAACAAAAAAGCAGAGCAGGTCCTCTCCTTGCTTTAGTCAATAGCGCATGTCCTAATTCTCGCTACCCAAAGAAATAAGTGTAATTTTCCTAAAAATTATACTAACAGAGAAAAAGGGAGCCGAGAAAAAAAATGCCAAGCTAAATTTGCCTCGAGTGAATGTGTTAGAGGAAGGTAGGAGCCAAAAATTTTAATATGCCAAACTGCAAAAGCAAAGCATGAAAAAAAAAAAAAAAAAGTTGAGAAAAAATGTTTATATGTTTCTAGCTCAGACACAGAAAAGACTGTGTGCAAAAAAAGTGGAATGATGAATATAATCACCAAAAAAAAAAAAGTGTTAGATAAGAAAAATCGTTTGGCAAAGTGGCAAGTGACGTCTGTTCAGATCTGTATGCTCTGCAATCGAGGATATTGAAAGAGAGAGAGTGAGAGAAAGAGAGAGAGAGAGAGAGAGTGGAAAGAAGGGATGACAGCAAGCAAGGAGGGGGGGTAGCGAGAAAGCGAATGAAGAGCAGGAAAAAAAACACAACAGAGGACCGAATTGCTGTTGGAAGAGCGTGCGAGAGAGCGCTGGCAAACCCGACCGATGCTTCCCTTTCTCCCTTTTTTTTTCCTCTCCGACTCGCTCTCTCTCTCCCTACGTTCTTTTCCTAACCATCGCCCCAAAAGTGTGCCAGCACCGGGCTGAACCCACCTATTTGGCACAGAGTCTCCCAATATGCTCAACCAATACGCACGCTTCGAGGCCTGAATGGGTGGGAGAGAGGGGGAGAGGGAGAGAGAGAGAGAGAGAGAGCGAGAGAGAGAGATGGAGTGAGGGAGAGACAGAAAGCGACAGAGAGAGGGAAGAGAGCGTAGTATGCGAATCAGGCAGTGGGACGGCTCTTCACTTTTGCCAAATTAACAAGTTCTGAATCCAGAGATCATTAATTTCACACCGACCAATCGGACGCCTTGGCTGTATTCTAACCCCGCCCTCTTGTTCCTTATGTCCATATCCGTCACTGAACACACTTTCCATCATCATCACCATCATCATCATCATCATCATCATCATCGCTCTCCCAAAACTCGCCAACTCCTCTTTCTTATCCTTCTATCCCAGTCTTCTTCTCTCTAACCAGTTCATCCATCTCCATATCGCTCCCTTTCTCCATCCCTTCCTCAATCCCCCTCCATTCTCTCTCTCTCTGCAAGCCTTGGCATGGGAACAGTGTGTGAACACACAGGGCTGAAATCCCTACAGACCCTCCAAACCAGCAGCTGCCTTCAGACCCACCACACAAACAAAGGAGCAGGGAGACACACAGACAAATACTCCTCACCAACACCACCACATTCACGCTCACTCCACACACAACAAATACAGACCCTCAGGTCCGGATGATGGATATGGTGTTTACCGGACTAATCAGTACAAAATTAATGTGCACAAAAACATAATACAGGTATGTTTTTGTTCCATATGTCACAGAAAAGTAGTGCAGATACTTAAGGTCCAGATACTAAGGTCTCATGCTTAAGGTCCCATAACTAGAAATACAAAACAAGTTACAGTTAAGAGTAGTTTACTACAAAGTTTTGTACATAACGTGGTGTTAACACTAAGCTATGGAAATGCTTTCTCAAGATCTAGCTTTTCATTGTACTCATTTTGATTTATGTTTTTAATTTTTTTTAAAAGATCTAGCCACAAAAATTCCAATGGTCATTTTTTTTGTCATAGTGACCACCTGAGTACAGAAAGTACAAATCTTGGTCATCAGTGACCTGATAATCCGCTTTACAGAACCGCACAAATTGCTATCATAAGACTCAAATTGGGAGATCTAATCTAAATCTGAGCTAAACCCCCCATGACCAGTTTAAGCAGCATATGCTGTGGTCTGAGGGTGCTGCCGTATTGCATCCTGGGGTTTTTAAAAAAAATAATAATAATAAATTAAAAAAATAAAAAGATCCAAAAACAAGAGTAAAAACATGTTGGACCATCAGAATCATCAGAAAGTTATATTATTGTTGAACTCATTTGATTATATTTCCAATATCAGTTACTATCAGCTAATTCAACACTAATTCATTTTCACTGTAATTAAATAAAAAGGCAATTTTAGTGTGGCCATGTTTAAAGTTGCTCCATTTTGTCAACTGGAACAGCTAAGAGGCACGGAGAGTGTGCCCAAAGAATATTATTATTATTATTATTATTATTATTAATGTATTTGTATATGACAATATCAACATTACCTTTCAGAACAGTTCAAATGACTTAAGTTGTACCTAAAAAAAAGTTCTGGGGAAAAACATGATAAGATCAGGTTGGTCAGTATCGATATTGTGATATGACACAATACACTTTTCTGTCAGGATGTTATAGCAGAGATGGAAAGATTTTAAAAGTCAATCTAAATAAATGTTAATAAATAAAATAAACTTAAAAGTATGTGTTTGTCATATACCATATATTGATTATATTTAATATTTAAATAATTATATTACACTAAGTGCAACATAATGACCTGTATAGAGTTTTTTTTATTTTGGAAAAGTTTTCAAGTATATGATATACTTGCTGTATCGTCAGAGTATATTAACTATAGAGTATATGAACATACTCTATAATGTACAGAGTATATTAGTTGTTGTTGTGTTTAATCGCAGAGCTGAAGTGTATCTCTTACAATCAAACACAAAAGCCCATGTTGTCTCCACCACACTACAGAGCACCGCAACAGTGGCCTCTTTAGAGAGACTAAATGCAATGCGGAAATTACAAAGAGTCGGTATGGATGGCTCCCTGTGTGTGTGTGTGTGTGTGTGTGTGTGTGTGTGTGTGTGTGTGTGTGTGTGTGTGTGGGCATGTTTTTAGATTTTGGTGGAGACTAAATGTCCCCAAAAAAACAGGAACATCTGTCAGTTTTGTCTTTGTTGTAAGGTTTATCTGGTCACCTTTTTTTTTTTTGTTTTAATTTTTTTTTACAAGATTTCATTTTTATTACTGAGGTTAAGGTTGGAGTTAGACTTAGGTGTGTGCGTGTGTGTGCGTGGTTTTCTTACCAGAAATGTAAATTAATCATGATGATGGTGGTTTGGTGAAAACTGGGGCTCTACACTATGCAGCGGGTTTTCACTACTACAAATTCCCAAATCCTCAGTGTTTATTGTTACGTTCTGTATTTTAAGTACAAAAGTACAAATTACAATTCCAGACTTCTTCAGTGTTGTTCTGTCAGACGTCGTAATGTTGCGAGGCTCCAACTCAAGGCAAATCAATACATTAGGTAATTCATAAAACATCAGATTGCTCCTAGATAGATAATATTAGATAATATTTTGCTTCTTCTTGGTTTCAGTGAACACTAATGAACACTAACTGACCAGAACGTTGATGGAAATCCATAATCAGAGCTCTGTTGCCTAAAGTAATCAGGGCCACAAAAATATATTGTCATTCGTCTATATTTAGTTGGTCATCTGCATTTTGTTTCCCTTAAAAATGTGCCTTTTTTTGGGTCCATACTGACCCCAGAAGTGTTTCCTCCTCCAAAAAAAGGGTCTTTTGACAGATTAAAATGTTTAACTTGAATTTTGAAGATATTTCTCACTCGTTATAAACCTGTTTGTGCTCACTAATGTTGATTAATGGCAGTGTCTTTAAGCTCAAATCTACAGCCCACACTACGCACTACACCATTCAGCCGTTTTGACCGTTATTAGTAATTTATTTAAAAAATAACGGTCAGTTTGTGAAGGCCTGTATAACCGAGCACATTAAACATGTGTGAATATGTGTGCCCAATAAAGTTGTTCTTAAATAAAGTATTTATATGAATTACTGAAATGGCTGCCTAATAAAAAAGAGGCCTAAAGGTCTGGGTAAGCTTATATCTTTCCTTACAGGGTCTGTGTCGGAAACATCAAAGACAGCTGAATCACCGCCAGTATGTTTGTATTTTTGTCCGTTACCTCAGAAGCTAACTGGCTACCAGTCATACTCACACAACACACCACAGCCAGTGCGACACAAAACCCTCTGCGTGAGGAGTGACAACAAGGAGAAGAAACACCTATCTGGCCTACACGGGTCACTGGAAAGAAAAAAAAATATGTATTTTCTTTGTTTTTCTTCTTTTAGAGACAAGAAATATAAACTCCTCCATTCAAACAGAACAACGGCTCAGTGAAGCGCGAGCCGACCCGCACGAGCGTGAACCCTTCCTCAGCACGCGCTCGGCCAAGTCTGCTACCGCGCGCGCACTATATAAATTTAATATTATATTTATGACAATAAAAACGTATTTTTCCTCAAACATTCATCACCTCATAAACACAAACGGCCCTACAAACACCACATGTCTGTAAATGGCTATTTATATTCACCTACTACATTAGATTTTATCCAAAGACCTGAATTAAGACAGGAATTAAGACAGAATAGTCCTCAGAATGTAAACATAAACTGTTTAAAAATGAAAAGTGATGAATAATACAACAAATTAAATTTACATTTCTACCAACTGGCCAGAAGTAACTGCAAGATAGTTCACACACTATTAAAAAAAAAACAAAAAAAAAAACAAAGCTAATAACATAATACACTAACACAGTTATCTATTGAGCCCAGCAGATTAATGCATACACACTTCACCAGTTATTATTTTATGAGAGAAAATCTGAGACTGAAAAATCAAATAATAAAAACATAACTAAGTATTTTTAATACTTGTGAAATAACTGACAGCCTGCTTCCGTGAAAAGGCAATGAACAAGTCTGAAGTGGTTCATCTGTCATATTTATCCAAAAGAGGAATAATGCAACATTCATCAGTTTCACTTTTATTCTCTTTAACCTCATTAAAGCAGCTGTTCGATTAAAATGAACAAAACGTAGGCTTACAAATATAACCTAGACCGAAATCTCTAGGAAAAAAAAGCTAGTGCACACAGTTTGCTTCAATCCTACAAATATATAAGAGTTTAGGAAGTGATGCATCAGTTCAGTGATGCATTAGTTTTCTACAGACATAAATGGGCCTATATATATATATATATATATATATATATATAGAGAGAGAGAGAGAGAGAGAGAGAGAATGATCTCACATCAGAGCATGCTTTTCTGGAACTGTCCAATAACATCTACAGATTTTTGTTTTGTCCCAAAAATGCATTTTAAATAGGTCCAATTTCCCAAACAAAACTACTTGCACAAACCTGGAACATACCACATGCATTTTATAAGTTAATTATAGATTAGATAAATAAATTAATATATATATATATATAT